>BMAU01019160.1:665000-977500 GCA_019973935.1 Trichonephila clavipes
TCTAATTTGTACATTGTGACTACATTTCTAGAGAAGTAACCAAAATGCAAGCAAATCGAAAGATGGCATACTTTCCTTATCTTGCTACGTGTACAAAGTGTTTTTGAACATGAATCACCTTAAAAGTTAATAATTCAGATATAGTTTTCTTTGAAAAAAATCAGAAAATAATGGAATAATTTGATAAAAGAAAATTATACGGACAGGCAAAAAAATTTAAGTGAAAGATGTAGTGAGAGTGAGATAAGTTATATGAACTATCTTTTTAATGCGCTTAAAAATGAAAGTATCAGGAGCTCGTGAGATTATGTATAGTATTTATTGAAAAAAATCTATCAATACGATACTTTAATGATAATTAATAAAAATTAATTACCACTTAATGTTGTGATTCTGTCATATGTATATGCATATTTATATTAATTGTAACTATTTAATAAAAAAGTAGCTAAAATAACATTTTTCTTGTTTATCAAAAGCAGGCCACCAAGGACTTTACTTCACACTCGATGAATGGCAAAAATAATTTAATGTTTTAAAATATTGTTTATTTAAACAGCAAGTGGCTTTAAAAGAGTTGCAAATGAAAAATTTGAAGAACATATTTGTCTCTTAAAACATTATAAACGGAGCACCGACTGCCAATGAACTCACTTCCAGAGGTATAAAGTTTGCATGTATTCGCAGCATACAGAAATGTATCACTCAATCAAAAATAATTTTCATAGAAAACAACTGATAACTTGCATTTAAAAGTTACTGAGCAAAATTGCAGTAAAATAAAAAAACTGGATGTATACTTGCCCGAGTCTGTCATCGTTATGACAGTGTAATTTTCCTCATAATTACAAGATTCAAAATTTCATCAACTTTTTCAGAGAGTTTCCTATGGTACCAACAAGTTTTGTCATCAGCAGTAAACTCTTTATCTCGTACTCGAAAGCTCGATATCTGGATCTATACTACCTATAAAACTGCTGATTGAGTTAATTTAAGAAAAAATGAAAGTTTTGAAAAAGCATGTGCAATCGCCTCGCTTCTGACTGTGCAAATTGAGCCAATAATGCGGCTTCAATGCAGAATATTTATCAATTTCAGAAAAGCTGTACATTAAAACTAAACATCTGAACTTACTTAAATGTAAATAGCTGAAATAACAAAAAGGAATTTTGTTTCACCTGCTACAACACAAATTCAGATTTTATTTGGAAAAAAATTCTACATTTTGCTTTCAGAATAGAGGGGCTCTAATTGTCATATGTGCTATTTCTGTTTCCAATAAACATAAGCTTCTAACAGTCTATAATAATCTGTTTCAAATTGGTATCTGAAATCCCTGGCTGCTTATGACTGCGCGACATAAAAGCCCATTATCATCTACAGTAAATAAGTTAGAGTGAAAAAAATTATGTCTAATAAACTAATACATGCTCTCATATATACAATGTACAATATAATATGTATAATAATACACTGAAACAACATGTGCATCTTAGAAGACAAAATCCATGATAGGGATGAAAAACACAAGAAACATATGGACATCTAAATTACAGTATAGAAAAGACATTCCAAAAAGATTTAGATTTCACTGGTTGCTGATAAATTACACAATCACTGAAAAATTAGATGGTTGGATATTTGTCTGTATTGTATTGTATGCACATACTGGACTCAAATCTCATCAATCACAGGAAGCCGGAAATATATTTCAGAACTGTACTCTAAAAAAATATGCCTTCTGATATCCAAAGTAACCATTGAAGTAGATTAGTGTTCTCATTTAAACACAAAGAAAACTATTTGCAAGAAGCTAAAAATAACAAATTGGCTTCACTGATTTCAGAAACGACCTGTTCTACTCTGTCCATACATCTTCCACAGAAAAAATGGGGGGGGGGAGGAAATCTTCATCTTTCATTCTAACTGGCACAAAGACGCCAGATTTTGATTGAGATTATTCATGCAGTCATGCATAACATTATTCTCCATGCACTATGTCACCTTAGTATAAAGAGAATCCAAGAAATATGACTGAGTTGTAAGCAATTAAAATACAGAAAATTCTACTTATTCCACCTGCTCACTTCAGTCTTATTTCGATAGCAAAAAATTTTAACCGAAGAGTGACTGTCATATAGAGCATTTATAGATTAATTTTATTGTTTTAGTTGCTTTCCTTTGCTATTTCTTAGTCTATGAGCATTTTCCTTAAAAGTATCTCTGAGTATCTGTATCCTTTTCTAATTTAAATGTGAAATTTTAGTATCATGTTTTATTTTTCATAAGTTGATTACACTAAAGTAAAAATTGCTATATGAATTTATCATTAGTCTTGGGAGAACTCATTGTTTGTTATCTACGCATATTCTTGAGGACATTAATAAAATCTTTGAATTTCAAGTCTTACACAAGTTCCTAGAAAATTACTACCAATGTTATTTTTTATATAAGAAAATAATTTTAAGACTGGCCTATGTTTACAAATCATCAGGTATTTTACTCATCCTGCGATTGCAGATGCTAAAAGGACTAAATTTGTAAGCTTAAAATCCTTTAAACATATATATTTTTAAACATACACTGAACTATGTATTTCTTATTACAAACCGTTTAATTGCAAGTCGATTTGACGAAACTTGAAAGATAAAGATTTTTCTGGTGTATAGTATCCTAATTTCAACATATTGGTCATTTCAAGATTTGCTGCATTTCAGAGGTTGTATAGATTAAATTTAAACATGAATATTGAATGATGTAAATAATACATAATACTGTGCTTAAATCAATGAGTACACTAAAATTTAGTTAAAAAGATAATGCAGAAATGCAACATTAAATTTACAAGTCCTTATGATGTGACAGAAATATAGCAAAATAGTTTCTGATTTACTTGGACACAGAGAGAAATAACCTTTAATTAAAAAGTTAAGCATTATAAGACATATGATTTAAGACATGTTCCTAACATGAAATAAAATAGATCATATGTCTCAAATTTTTGAAACACTGTCTTACAATGACATTTCATATAAAAAAATATTTTAAAAATACAAAAAAAAAATTAATAAATTCAAATACATATCTTCTTTGATAACTAGATATTACTAAACTGTAACCGCTTTTAAAATGCCTTTGATGATTAAAAAAACCGATTTTATAAAACAATTCAACTGCTCCAATTTAAAAATTTTCAAGATATAAAAGAGTAAAAGAAAAGATACTGGACAAAAATGCAAATTTTATTAACAAATATAGTAAAACAATACACAATTGAATATTGCAAATATCTTATTTCAAATAATTGAAATGATTTAATCAATATTTTATTTATAATTCATTAACATTTTCATTTGTACATTTATACATGTTTAAGCTCTGTGTTCAAGTCAACAAGTTTAGAAATCTAAAAACATAAAAGTGGAAAGATATAGACACTGTTTAAAAATTATGACACAAGAAATCACAGAATTGAATTTCAAGTAATTAGTTAAAATTCAGGATGGTGTTTTTGATTTTGAAGATGAATTTCCCTAAAATAGAAAAATTCATATACTCAGTAAAAAAAAATTTAAACAGACAAATATATTTCAAAATGCAAAATATTAATAATATTACAATACATTATATAATCTTATGTAATATATAATCAATGTGTGTGTGTGTGTGAGAGAGAGTGAGTGAGCGAGCGAGTGATAAATCCTTCTGATGTCCTTTTAATTAACTCTTTTTAATAATATTTAAACAAGCTTTAATTCTTTGGCTCAAAACTAACGCTTTATCGTAATTAACTAGCATCAGATATCCCTTTCCCACCCATGTTAATTAATCAGAGTTCTTATCACAAAATAGTAACACGGTTTTCACCACCGGCTATAAAAACCGATGTCTCTGGAAAGCCTGCGCTCTTCTCTCTGTAGTCATGTAGCCGGCTGCTTTGTGTTGTGTGTTGTAGTTTCTTTGACTGTGTTGTGCCGTCCATGCTTATTACTATTATTATGCCTAAGTGTTTCAAGATATAAAATAAATTGGATTTACTAATTTACAAGACTGCCTTGTCAATCCCATCATACAAAATGCATCAACATACAGTATCATTCACTCACCACCGGCCACGCCTTGTCCTTTCGTTGTATCAATAACATCCACTTGACACGTCTTAAATTTTTTTTACCACTCTCCAAAAATATTTATAGAAGTATTTCATATGTGTGTGTGTTATTGTAAAGCCACAAACAGCAGAACTGCTCTGATGATCCATATCAAAGAACTTATTTTGAAATATAACAATTGTAAGGAGAGAATCGTTAAGTTTAGTTTCAAGCAGAGACAACATTAATAACATGTAACATTGTTTAAAGAATAAAAATCTGAATAGCATATAAAAGTTCAAAAAAAATTCAGTATGTTAAACAATTCCAGATATATATGGACGAAACACGTGTTATAAGTCTAACAAAAAATATATCAGAGCATGAAATATGATCTGTCTGATGTTGTTAGTTGTGGCCAACATATGATTCTTGAAGCTACTGTCCTATAATAGATAACATTAACAATAGCATGATTTGATAATTAAATCTTCAAATCAGTTCCTTGGTTATTTTAGTGCATAATATCAGCTCATATTCTCATGCTTTTGTTGTTCAGATTGGTAACAGCTCATGGAAAATGGATTACATATGATCAGAGAATACTCAACGAAAATTTTGAACAAAGTAAAGAAAAAACACTGGGCTAGTTTTCATAAATAGAATGTGATCTTGGGAGTTATTGTGATAATTAATATTGTATCAATTGTATGTGACTTAACATGTAATAATTTCATTATAAAGGATAAGTATATTAATAAATGCATCCTCTCTTATACTTCAAGAAAAGTGTATCCTAAATTAATATATGGCTATCGCAAGTAGTACTTCCATCAAATATAAATCCACTAAACATCACTTTACAAATGTAACAAAAATTGTGATTGCTAGAGTGAAAAACATTGCACCATTTCTTAACTGTTATACTTGTATCAGATTAAAACTAGATCAAATTTTCTCACAATGCAAACAATTTACAATAAAGAAAAGTTTAAACTTCATTTCAATAAATGAGCAAAGCTTGCTGTTCATGGAAATTGGCAGTCACCATTCGGATGCCTCACTTTAATACAATAAAACCACAGCTACTGTATTCATAAAAATAGCTTGTCTATATTTTAAAATAATTAATTTTTAAAACTATTCATCAGTAGCATTTGTTTTTCTTATGTATATTATTTTATTTACTCAATTGTTTTACAATTCAGGGAAGAAATTGTAACTTAATGCTGAATTTTGAAAACTTTAACAGTTTTATCTATGACTAATATTACATTTGTTTCTCTCACAATGGAATTTTACACTTTATCACTACAGATGTTCTCTTAAAGGGAGCCCATTCAATAAACTACTGCATGCTGAAATTCATCATAACATCAAATTGCAGTTGCTGGGGTGCAACATTTTGAAAATTTTAAGTGTAAGTCTCAATTAAAGTTATATGCACAGTAGTTAAAAAAAGGGACCTTAATACACTGAATAACTTTTCAACTCTCATCACATTTACCTTTTTTTATCATAGTTAATTAACTTCTCAAAAGGAAGTCTTCCTTTATCAAAGCATATCTTTACATATCTGATTTTTCTCCTTAAAAGCAGCCTTTGAAAAGTTTTGATTAAAAGTTTCTGAATTACAGAGGTATCAAAAATGGATTCCCTCTAATGTTGCTTTGAAGATGAAAAATCTTGAACTCAATATTTTACAAAGATGTTTATAAAAAGGGATAAACGCATTTTAACATTTCAAAAAATTTTAAAAATCAATACATGCAAAAACATTAAACAAAGTTACCAAGGGGAAAAAAGGTCCACTAACATATCAGCATTTTTAACAGTTGGATAATTTATATCATAAAGCGTTTAAATTCAAAACTTAATACAGTTCCTTTTAACCTATCAGGTAATATTAAGTATCAAACTTAAAAATGGAAAACCACTGAATTAAGTTCCATGTACTAATTTATAATTTTTAATTACAGAACTAATTATCAAATATTTGAAAATGTGAAAAATATCATGAATTATTTGAGCAAAGTTTTTGGAACTTAACTATTTTGAATATAACTTAATAAATTTAATTCCAGTTGGGTATTATCGATTTTCTTCCGTTATGATAAGAATTTCAAAAATTATAAAGTGTGCATACAAAAGGAATTATGATATTTAATTTTAATGATTCTCATGAGGTTAATAATATTTATATTTTTACAATAAATACTTATTTCAGAGTTTGTAAAAATAAAAAAAAAGGTTTGAACTTTACATTCTTTTAATTTGACCATGATAAAGTGACATATAATCATATTAACTTCTTAAAACTGTACTGTCACAGATCTCTAGATATTTCCATTCAAATTTTACTCACATTAACAAAGAAAAAATTTCAAGGAAATATTTGAAAATACATAAATAAAAAAACATTTGAATTATTCATTTTTAAAATTAACTTAAAACCAAAAAATTTCAAGAAGAATAATTTGGAACTAAGATAAATAACTTATTAAATGAAATATACTTACAGCTTTACATTCTATTTTGCTGTAGTCAAATTTACTTGGCAGTAATTCTTTATGACTGAGTTTATCCTTTGAAATAAAAGAAATAAATGTTTAATATTAAAAAAAACACCAAAAATTACTTCTAAATAAAAAAATACATCTAAGGGTAAATTAAAAATTTTACAAATTAATATTTAAATGTAGATTTAGTTATTTGGTCAAACAGAGAAAGAGAAATGTTTTATATTATTCCTTGTACCCTTCTGTCAAGTGACATGTGTCTTCTTTTTTCCATCATCACTTTAGTAAGGTCTAACAAAACTGAATAGTTGATTGGCTCTCTTTATTCATGTTGTACTTAAAAGTAACATAAGTATGAGTGACTATGGACGTCATAATTTTGAACCATGGCCAAGTGATGACAAAATTACATGAATTACACTGCTGGCCACTGTAAATGCAAAACCAAGAAAGACAAGAGATAGTACAACAAAATTTATTTTGTAGATAATATGTTGAGCAAGTATCAAATGATTAAATTTATAGACTTCTGTGAAGTGTGGTTCCTGCCAGAATCAGTAGCCAGAGTAGCCGCCATTGTTGGAGATCACCGTTGCCACAGGTAGAGGGCCCTGTGTGATAAATATGTTACAGTCTCCACTAAGTAAAAGATCTTCCAAATATCCTCGTTTGCTACAATGCAATATTAATGGATTAAGTACTGTAGCTACAAGAATTAAGTTAGACCAGATTCTGGAAATAGCTGATAGACTACATGTGGAAATTATAGCTCTTCAGGAAACTAAATTGAGCGAGCAGAGACTTCTGAATGCTAAAGGATATAATATCGTCCGAAGGGACAGAGCTTCAGATGGAGGCGGACCCATGTTTCTTATTCGTGACGTCCATTTTCATAGACTACCAGATATTGGCAATGACACCTCTAATCTCGAATATCTAAGTATAACTGTCCACTCTAAGGATTGCACTATTACCAACAAGAACCTCTATCATCCTCCAAATAGTCAACATCTTGATACAAACAGGATGGAAGGTCTGTTTGATGACAACACTATAATACTAGGAGACTTCAATGCCAAGAATACTACCTGGGGTAGCATCTATTACAAATGCAAGAGGTTTGGAGCTTAGTAACTTGGTCAACGACAAGACTTTCTTGTGTCTAAATGATGGCACTCACACTTTCCGATCTAACAGTTACGGTTCTAGGAGTTGAACGGTAACAGCGGAGCACCTGATCTCCGAAGAGGTCTTAATCTCCTGTCGAACACTTGGGGAGTAGCATTGAAAATCTTACTTGCCCTTGTTAAAATTAAGTGGAAAAAGATAGTACTGGATTGCTGAACTGGCTCAGGGTCGCATTTGCGCCCGAGAATCTGAAGGGTGTCTCGCTTCGACCAATGGTCGGGGGTTTCCCGGACGGTGGGCGGAGCGAGCTTTCGAGGGAGGCGGGTTTGGAAAAAACTGAATCATTGAGTTAGAAAATCTTTGAAATTTTGAAAGTTAGAAAATTAAGCCTTTCGACTTTTAACTAGGTTTTGGTAGAATATATCTAGTCTTTCCTCGTCTTTAGCATAGCGAAATTGCCTACCCATTTCTAAGAGAAAGGGGTAGTCAAGAAAAAATCTCGGTTCGCGTATCGCGTCTTTGAAGCCAAAATCTTTATCGTTATTATTTTCGTTGATTGAAGGGGTTTTTTCAGTGTCGGCCGGAGTTCCGGGAGTAGATTTTTGTTTCGCAGCGCCCGAGAGGGCAGCTGCGAAGGAGAGAGTTGGGGTGACCTTTTTTGAGGTTTTATTAGATTCGGTAGGGGTGTTACGATTTCGAATCGTTTCACCTTTTCTGGGTTTTCTCTTGGGGAATTCCTCACATTGGCTCCAATTTGCCATGTGTCCCGTCTTGTTGCAATTAATGCATACTGGGTTTTGAATCTTATCCTTTATGGGGCATTCATTTGTACGGTGAGATTCACCGCACTTTAAACATCTGGTGTGCATGAAGCAGTTTTTCGACGAGTGGTTAAACAGGTTACAGTTGTAACACTGTGAAACCCCCGGTCGTCTGTTGAAAGCGTCTACCTGCACCGCGAGGTAGCAGCACTTTTTAAGTTTAAAAATGTCTGGGGAGTCAGGTTTCTTTTCCAGCTCGACCATGAAAATGGGGAGCGGGGCTTTAGTTTTAGATCGGGTGAGCTGAGCCACCTTTTCAACGCTAAATCCTTGAGAAGTTAAGTCATCTTGGGTCTCATTGATTTCAGTAGAAATCGGGAGGCCTTTGATGACAACTTTTAGGGGGCGGGAATCTGGTGGATCGATAACATAAAATTGATCTTTTATTACCCTGAGGTGATCAGTCACGACGCGGTGTTCGTCGGAAGTTTTGCAGAGAATTTTGAAATACTTCCCCGCCAACTTGACTTCGCAGTTAGGGAAGTCCTTATTTAAGTTTTTAATGATTGATCTGTAATTCTCCTGTTTATGTTTAAACATAATTGGCGGTATTCTGGGATGGGCAGAAATTGGAGCCGCAGTTTGGTCTGGGGTCGTGGGGTTTGTTTCAGCTTCCTTATCAGAAAGGCTGCTGAATTTATTCTGCACTTTTACAGGCTGACTGGTCCCGGCAATGGGGACAGAAAATTTTTGCTTTTTTGCAGTCTTTTTGGGGGAGACGAAACCCCTATCATCATTTACAGTTTTATTAGTTTTAGCATTTCCCGGGCAATCCAGTACAGGGCAAGGAAGAGACAAAGCTAACTCACCCAATTTTCGCTCCTTCTGGGAAGAGAGTTCATCATGCTCGTTTTGGAATTCAACGAGGGCGTCAGCATTGGTAAGGTCTGGAAACTCCTTCTCACTTCGAATGCAGTGTTCGAGGAAGGAGAGTCTGCCGTTCATCATTTTTATGCGTTTTTGTATCTCTTTGTGGCGACGGCATTTGTCGCTATCGCTTTCTTCTGGCGGAGGCTCGACGGCTTTCCTTTTAGGATCCTTCTGTTTGCGGCGCGTATCTTTTCCCGGAGGATGATACAAGTAAGAGAGGTCAGGCATTCCGATACTGAAGTTCGGAGGTTTCTGATCTGTTTCCATATCGGACATCATCACTGTTCGAGCGCAACAAAGTTCTACTGATGTCTTGGATTTAACATTTATAAGTCCTGGTTTATTTCCTTACAGTTCCTGGAGAGTACTAGATAATATTGGCAGCGATCACCTTCCTATTTTAGTCGAAATAGATCTCAAAGTTAATTGTAATGGTGTGAAGAACCTCCACTGGAATTTTAAGAAAGCCGACTGGAGTCTGTTTGAAAATATCTCTAACAATCTTATATCGCAAGAACCTATTTCGGACAACTTGGAAAAGGAATGGTCCCATTCCCCCCCATTCATTACTCCATTTTTACAGCTGCTAAGTCTTCAATCCCTAGGGAAGAAAGTAAACAGACCCATACTTTCTTTGCCCACAATTCAGACCTTATTAAGCCATTGATTGCTCAAAGGATGGAACTCTTAAAAGTAATTTCCCAAAATGGCGGCTTGGACAAAAAAAATTGAATTGGATAAGCTGAACGCTGAAATTAAGAAAATTTATGTACGTCAAACGATCAAACTGGCAGAATCTATGTGAAAAGTTAGACTATAGAACTTCAAATACTAAATTATGGAAACTGGCTAAGCAAATTGATAACTTAAAGCCTAGTAACGAAGAAACTAACGCTATCATTAGTGATAATGGCCATGTCTCGGTGGATGCTCGGGAAGCAGCAGAGACCCTGGCTCAGCATTACGCAAATGAAAGTCGGCTTGCTTGTAGTAGTTATGACAAGCACTTCGCCAGAGTCACCAGAAATCAAGTAAAATCCTGTAGGGACCGGCCGGCAGATAACCCATTATTCAATGTTGATTTCACCTTACCTGAACTATCTTATGCCCTTCAAAATCTGGACACCATCAAATCACCAGGTCCAGATAGCATCTCTGGACATTTCTTGTCCAACCTTGGAATTTTGGGTAGGGAGACTGTTATACATATGTAACGTCATGGAAAACTGGAAAACTACCAAGACAGTGGAAATCGGCCATCGTTATTCCCATTCATAAACTGAAAAGGAATGCCGGTCTTACAACAAGCTATCGTCCTATTTCTCTTACCTGCATCACTTGCAAATTAACGGAATGCATGGTGCTGCGGAGATTGACTCACCATTTACACACTAATAACTTAATGCCCTCGGAGCAATTTGCTTTTCGTAAAGGTCACTCCACTGTTGACCAAATTTTATATTTCACCCAATGTGTTAGAGATTCTCAGAATCACAAGCCAACGACACACACCATGGCGGCATTTTTAGATGTGTCAAAGGACTTTGATAGGGTATGGAAATATAAGCTGTTAAGCAAGTGCTTTGGTGTTTTTGGCATTAGAGGTAAAGCTCTGCCCTGGATCTCAAACTTTCTAAATCACCGAAATTTTTGTGTCAACTTTCTCGGATTCTTACAAAACCTATCAAGGAATTTCCCAGGGCTGCGTTTTGAGTTCAACTCTTTTCTCATTATTTATTTCCGGGTTGAAAAATATGTTAACCCTTCTCAAATTGGACTTTTTGCTGATGATGTCGTTTTGTGGTGCAGTGATGCAAATATTAGCAAAATGGAATCCCAGCTGAATAGGTCTAGTAAATATTAAGGAATTTGCAGACAACCACAAAATTACTTTCAATGCTTCAAAGTCTCAGCCTCTTCACGACAAATAGGCATCTTTACAATTACTCTCCTTAATTTTTTCTAATGAGTGAGCGCTTGAATTACAGTAAATACCCTACCTATCTTGGTTTCACTTTAGACTCGGAAGTGAACTGCGGTAAACATATTGAGAAAATAGCCGATAAAGCAAGAAAGAGACTTAAGATCTTAAAATATCTTTCTGGCAGAGACTGGGGCTCAGATGCCTCCACACTTAGAATAACTTATACAACCTTGGTTCGCCCAGTCCTTGAATATGGATACCAAATCTATCAAGTAGCATCTCCTACAAACTTGAAAAAACTGGAAAGAGAGCAACTCAGTGCTGCGAGGATTATCACGGGCCTTAGATATAGTTGCCCTACTGGCATAGTTTTGTATGAGGCAGACATCCAACCTCTTACTATGAGATTCGAAGTCAACTCATATAGGTATTTTAACAAAATTAAAAGCTTTGGATCCTTCAATAGAACCTCTTTCATTATAAATTGGACAAATAACCAACGTTTGAAGCGAGACAGCCCACTTAATTACATGCGTAAACATGGTTTTATTGATTTCAATGTTGACACATCTAAACCTTTTAGCTGCATCACACCTATTGATTCTTTTAATCATGTTGAATTTCGGGAGGAATTATTGACCAGTACTCCCAAGCATAGCAGCCATCCGGAATTACTCAGACAACTGGCACTTGAAGTAATAAATGACATACCCGATCAAGCCTTGATTGTTTACACAGATGGTAGTGGTTTGGATACGGGTAGAGCAGGGAGAGGTATTTTTAGTAACACTCCTGGGAATGATGTTAAAATCAGCATCAGGAATCCTGACCACTGTTCTGTCTTTAGATCGGAACTCATTGCTATTAGTGGTGCTCTCGATCATGCTCTCAACTCTTATAAGGACAGTATCTGGATCCTGACAGACAGCAGAAGCTCCATCCAATATTTGAAAAATTGGCCAAAAATTATGGACAGTACTGGTATAGATATTTTATCCAAATTAGTTAGGCTTGGTCAGAGGAAACAAGTATGTCTCCAGTGGAGTCCATCACATGTGGGTGTGCCTGGGAACGAAGCTGCTGATGAGCTGGCTGGTAGGGGATGTGATCTCCCTAACCCCAGTTCTACTGTCTTAACCCTTGGCGAAACCCTCCTGCTCCCCACTGGTACGCAGCTAAGAGTCCTGGCCTATGTATACAGTGCAGGAGTTCCAGGTGTCATCAGACGGCCTTGGCGCGCCTTAGAAGCGGTCACGTGCATAGTATGACTTTTGTGCAGGGGGTAAAGTCTTTCTTTACCTGTCCATGCACTCTCCTTGCCTCTCCTGCTCATCTTCTGGACTGCCGGGCCTTTCCCTGCGATAGTTGTATGAAGAGCAAGAACTGGTGTGTGAGACTATTACGCGGAAAGGTCAAATGGACTTGGTGTAGGCTTTCCTGCTCCAAGGGGATTGGAAACAACAACATCCTCCTTTCATCGTACCATTGGCGGCGAAGACGTCTGTGGTTCTGCGTCAAGGGTAGATCAAGCAATGGACGTCTTGCGAACAGACCACTCTGCTGTAAACGGCGTCGAATGGTACACGAGGACACTGAATGATGCGTTACAGACTCAATGTGCTGTGCTACGGTTCGTGATGTGACTGAGCGATCCGTCACTGCCATGCGCACAATTTACCTGTCCTCACGTGAAGTTGTGCACGGAGGTGGATGCAATCGATCACGTCGGCCCGTCGTACCTTCCTGCATCCAACGGTCACATATCCGCATTACAGTTGTTTGGTTTCGTCCAACACGATTACCGATTTCACTGAAAATTAATCCACAACCTCGGTAGGCCACTATCCTTCCTCTGTCGAACTCGGATACTTGATCAAAAGCTGATAGCTGCTTTCTGCGAGACATAATTGATCGTTTTTTGAAGAAAAACACAATTGCCGAATTTGAAATCGTCGAAATCTCCAAGCTTTAAATAGAGCTTTGAGATGGCGTCACAGGCGGGCGTGATGTGTGTCTGTGCTGAAATTCTAATCATTTGCATATCTCACCTCCGCTAATGCATGTTGTAAATTTCATGTTATTTGCATGCTTCCTTCAGGGTGTTGCATTTACGGTGGCCAGCAGTGTACTTTTAGAATACTAGTAAATAGTTTACAAGTTGAAACAATTAAACAATTAAATAAAATGACTCCAAGAATCACAAAAAGCAAGCCCAATTAATATTTAAATTTCTGAGAAATAAAAAAAAATCGAAGTAAAATGATGCTGCTAGAAATTTGCAAAGAAAAGTCCCTTTGCACAAATTTATGCTTCTGACAGTCTTGTTATCAGAATATATATATATATATATATAAATATAAATATATATAAATAAATATAAATATATATATATAAAGAGTATTGTAGAAAATCTTTACTCTGCATAGAAGACAATGCACAAATCACATATAAAGAGCCTCAAACCTCTTGTATATGTGAACTCTGACTTAAGAATGGGTTCAAATCTTCTCCACACACCCCTCCAAAGCTCGCGTCAAAGATTAGTAGACATCCTACATAACAGATGGTAAATGCACACTATATATACTGTCTCAAAGGCATCACACTCTGTACTCAGAGATATCAGTCCTTATTTTAACAAGAATGAGAGCTTTAGACAATTGTTTTAAATGTCTCCAATAAGTATTTTTTCATTTTACTTAATTGTTTTATATGTAATGATATCTGCACCATTTTGCTTAAAAAATACGTATATACCAAATATATAGTCTATATCATAAATATATATCACAAATTATTGCAAAATGTTTCTGTACCTTAGTAACTGTCCAACAAGATACTTCTTTTAGAGGAATTTAGACCAAGAAAATTTTGGAAATGAATTTAGAAACTTTAATCTGCAAGTAATAATTAAATCTGAACTAATCTGTAACAAAATTTAGGAAGAATATGATGAAATATTGATAGGAACCAAAAAAAAAGTTTTCTTAAAGTTGTTTCACCTAAATAGCAAAAACAGTTAGCATTTCCAAGAATTGTAATACAAGGAAATTAGCTTTCTCATGGATAAAAGTGATTCTGCAGTAGGATGTAGTCATATAGTATTATAGTAAGAACTGATATATAAAACAAATGAATTTTCAAGAAGACAGTTTTCATGCAACTTATTCCATAAGAACATAAAATAATATCAATCTTACATCAAGGATGGCTAAAATCTTTCCATTTTTTAATTCTAAAGGTATCCGACGTTCCCGTGATCCTGCATGTCGACTAACCTGAAAGGTCAAAATTGAAAAGTATTACACATAATTAAGAATCAATAATACTTCAGTTTTATGTTTCTTAAAATAATAATAGTAATTTTTTTTCTTTTGAATTCTACTCATTAAAATAATCGTTTTAAGAAAAATGAATGATATAATGTAAGCAAGCAAATGAGATTCAGTGTGTTTCGAAATTTTTATCATTCATATTTTGAATATTATTCTTCAGAAACTACTATTATTTTGTTCATCGCAATTTCTACATTTGTGTTCATGATACAATAAAAGAAAAATATATTCCAATATTTTGAATATTATTCTTCAGAAACTACTATTATTTTGTTCATCGCAATTTCTACATTTGTGTTCATGATACAATAAAAGAAAAATATATTCCAATAAATTTTCATGAAACTGTTTTAATGATCAATAATAGCTATATATCATGAAGAATTTCATTATTGCTATAACTCTTACAATCCAAGACATATTCTGTATATTCTACATGACAACAAACATTAGCAAAATAATCTTACAAGATGATTTCACATAAAACTAAATAGAAAATTTCCAAAAAAAAATTAATTTAAGTTAATTAAATGTTAAAAGAAATTGTGATGTATAAAAAAGGTTAAATAATAGATTTTTTTTCATATGAATATTAAATATTTTTAATATGGTAACACTATGCTTTTATAAAAGAATTTTACCTGCTGTAACAATAAATACTGAAACAAAATAATAAACTCCCCATGTTAATTTAAAAAAGATGCACATTTTTGGGCAACAAGTTAAAACTTCTTCAAAAGCGAAAATATCTTTCCAAATAATGACAAAAACTCATTACTTTTTTTTTTAAAAAAAAAAAGAAAATTTTTAACAAATTTGATTTTTTTTTAATTAATGCTACTTTAAACCTCAACATCAAGATATTGGCGAAGAATCTCATTACTTTGAATCATAATCATGATAAAGGCCCCACTAGCATAGTCTGATATACGGAGAAAAATTTGAAAACCCCGAATTTTCGCGAAAATTTAACAACCCAAAAATGTATTATTTTTTAACTGATTTAATGATTTAACATCGCACTCGGAAGCAACACAAAAACTACTAATGAAGGTTAGTTGGTAGAATTTTTTTAGCAGAAGAGCCGATTGTGACCAAGCTGCACTAAACGTTTACGTACAATATTAAAAAAAAATTAAATACATAGGATTATTGCTTAAAAAAGTCTATTGATGAAGAATCTGGTGATTTTGAACTATGGTAAAGTGACAAGGATGATACCTTGAGCTGGCACCCTATTCTCTAAACTTTCACTTGATACCAATGGGAGGACTTTGAGCCTCAACAGGTTTAATATGCATCAACCCCTCAACAAAGCAGGTATTCAGAACTCGAACCCATGACTCGACAAAAGCAACACCCACCACAATTTTGTGACTATGATTACTCAACTACTCCTGCCTCATTATTTTCTTTTAAAGTTACTAAAATTCATACTTTAAAAGTTTTTTCTCTCCAAATATACAAGGTTTCTTCGTTTTTACGACTGATTTTTGTCCCAATTAGTAGAAGGCAAGTTAAACTTGCATGATATATATTTTTCAACACTATTTCCACCCCACAGATTGTAAAAAAACTCCATGTAAAACACTAAACTAAATCTATACACATATATTTACATTGAATAAGTTTAAATATGTACTTTATTATTAGCACTGTAACCAAAAACACAACCTTAAATTGCATTATGCATTTTTTTCATTTACTAATTTCAGTTGTAAATGCAAATTTTCTTAAGTCTCATAGTTTATATGTCTAAAAGAAAGTGTAGATACTGAATATCATAACAATCCAAAATAAATCTTCAATAGCCAGTTTTTAAATGCAAAATATTAAAAAGAGGTGCAACTTTTCAAATTTATCAAAATAGAGGGATGCTTTTTAATGTCACGTTAAACCGAGATACTGAACAGAATTTGAAACAATATAAAATTAAATAAGTATTCTTACAACAGTGATACAATACAAATAAGAAACAAAAATATTTCTTATGCTAATTTGTTTTGCAAAATCTTAATCAAAAACTTCCAGAAAATTCCAGTAGAGTAGATTGTCATACAATGTAACAAAAATTTAAAGGATTCAAAATTTTTTAAAAAATTACCCTTCCAGAACCAGCTGTGCCAACCGTCCTGTGAGATGACCGTCTTTGAGAATATTCTTTAATTAAATTTTCTTGCGCCTTTTGAAGAACTTGACACAAGTATTGATAATGCATTTCTTCAGAATGACACTGGAAATTTTATTTAATAAAAATAAACGTTAATAAAATTTAAAAACTATATAAATGGTTAAAAAATAATGAAAATATTTTTAAATTCATAGATTTATTTCTAGCATAAAATTTAAATATGATAAATAACTAATATTAAAAAAACGATTGTGTGCTATTAAAAGATATATCATATTTCAATAAATATAGCGAAAATCAAGCATACAAGGTGTGTGGCTATTAAATAACGAGACTGATGATATAAAATTCTTATTTTGATTTCATTCATATTTACTTATAATCACCTTCAATATACACCTCTCCTCTATCCCTACAACGGTCCAAGTGAATCTTCCATTGTTTGAAACAGCGCTCAAAGTCTTCTTGTGTCAGTTCCTGTAGAACGCATGCTGCTTTCTCTTTTTTTTCAACGGACTCAAATCTTGTTCCTTTTAATGTAGATGAAGCAGAAGTCACATGGTGCCAGATTCGATGAATAATACAGATGTTCTAACTTTGGGATGCTGTACTTGGCAAGAAACATCTTGACTGATTGATTGATTGATTGAATATTAACGTCGCACTGTTCAGCTGCACGAAGGCTTTTGGCGACGGACCAAGTAATTTTGAACCATGGTCAAGTGACGTGGACGACACCTGAGCTTGCACCCCCCTCTCCTAACTACCACACCACACCAACGGGAGGACATTTCAGCTCTCGACAGATTTAACGTGCATCGCTGCCTTACACGGCGGGTCTTTAGTGGTACTGGGCTCGAACTCGTGACAAGACAAGCCACGATCCAATACCTTGACCACTCGGCTACCGCGGCCAAAACCTCTTGACAGACAATGCGGAATGAGCCGGCACATTGTCTTAGTGGAGAACCCATAATTTGTCCTTCCTCAATTCGGGTCGTTTCTTCCTTATTCTTTCAAGGAGCCCAGCAAGAAAGTGGATGTAGTAATGTTGATTAATAGTTTAATCTTCGGGAACCCAATGAAGGTACACAATCCGGCGAATATCGAAAAAAACTATCATCATTGCTTTGAATTTTGCTTTGCTCATTCGAGCTTTTGGGGCTCTTGGTGGGTGGGTTCTTTCAGGGAATATATTTGTGCTTCATTTCACAATCATAAGTAAAAAACAACTATTTGTCACACATTATTATTCTTTTCAATACTTTTAGAACATTTTCACTAGCCTTCAAAATGTCAGTTCCAACATTTTTACGAGCTTCTTGTTGTTCAAACGTGAGGATTTAAAACACCATTTTGGCACACACTCTTTTTGCGCGTCAAAATTGTAACATGAAATTTTTACTACGAATTCTTTATTAATTCTTACAGTGTCAACAATTGCATGAATACATAACCGATAGTCGAATCGACCTAGATCACCAATTTTTCGGTATTGTCATCCGAATGGTAGAAAGATCCGGGCGTAAATCATCTTCAACTTTTTCTCGTCCTATTTGAAAACACTTAAAGCACTCAAAAACGTGCACACGATAAACCTTCATTGCCATACACTTCTTTTAATATAAGCTTCAGCAACGGTTTATCCAAGTTTCATGTGAAATTTCCCAACAATTCGTTGCTCTATTGTTACACCGATTATATTTCCAGCAAAACAAAATAACTCTAACGCAAAAGAAGACTACGGTAAAAAGGATTTGTTTACAGAAGCAAGAGGCACTGCAATCGAAAGAGAAAACTTCATGCTAAATATTTGTGTGTCGCATGCGTTTGGGACATACTTACTTCTTTTGCAGCAGCATCAGTCTCGTTATTTAATAGCCACATCTGTATATCACAACATTTATAATAATATCAGCATAATTAATCTTAAGTGGGATAGCAAAAAGATATATAATTATTCAGAAATCATTCTTAAAATTAGCCTGGAGGACAACACTTTATAAAAATAAAATAAAATAACCTAATTAAATACAGAAGAAAGAATAATCTTTTAAGTCACTGAGCTGTTTGTCAAGTTTATTCAGGTGTGGAAGGAAAATTACATGGGCATAACAGATTTAAATGAAATACACTAATTTTAAAACTACATTATACATTTGTAATACTGAACTTGATAGTAAATAATATATTTCAGTACAATTTCTTCAAGAAAGAAATATTTATATATGCAAATGATTTATATTTCAGTATTACAAAAACGTGAGAATCTTCATTTTCAATTCTTTCTAGAATAAGGAGGAAAATGGAAACTAATTACTGCAATTATCATCTCCCACAACTAATAATTAGAAATCAAAATTATGCATATTTATAAGAATGCGAAAAACAGTAAAACCCTTTATTCTAATTGAAAAATTAAGTTTATGTAATTCATAGGAAAAGAAGATTGCAAAAACCAAATTGAAAGCATTTGGGTGAGGTCGATAGCTCTGATTTTAACCACAAATGGTGTGGTTATTCTAGAAATGTCTAGAACGGATTATGAGCAGACTTTGAGTTATGTATAACTTGACTGCTCAAGCAAAAGGCGTGAACTGTATACTTTAAAAATTGTTTGTTTATTGAGGACGGTAGGTACGTCCGCTCCGAGGATGCATTACAAGCATACTGACGAAATGTAAACAAGGAGGACTACTAGCGCCCTCTGCACATGCGGGTCGTAACAGCATTTTTACACTTCTAATTCATGGTTTCTTAAACAGAACAAATCAAATAATACTAAAGAAATCTTGGCAAATAATTTAATGAATTTTGAACGAATTAAACTAAAGACTTAAATAAAATTATTTTAACCATGAATAAAGAAAATTAGTAATTGAAAGTAAAGAAAGCAGAAAAACAGCAGTAAATACTATCACAGTTTATCTTGTCTTCATAAAAACTAACCACTTTCTGGAGTAAATTAATCAATTATGTAAATATAATTTTTATGAGACAAAGGCTAATGTATAGATATCGATATCATTCAAATTTGGCTAGATTTCAGTAAAACATGAGGTTTTCAAAATGAAATGTTAAAAAAATTCAAGAATAAATAATTACTGCCATAATGAATAACCGTAAATTTAAATCCATGCATGTACAAGCCAAATACGTTTTTTCTTCAATTTTTTTTTTAAATTCGATAAATAAGCTGAATTGAGAAAAAAATCTTTTAATTTTCAAACATGCTGTTAAATGAGTAGAATATTTTGTAATCAAATTGCTGTAAAGTAAAACGCTGGATGCCAATGTTTATTGCTGGTAATCCTATTAGAAGTATGCCCTCTTTCCATTAAATGATTGTCTTATGCATTATCTGGTGCTATTCATACTTTTTGTGCTTTTTGGGGGGGGAGATGAGTGGAAAGAGGAATTTTTACATGTGGCACATGATCGCCAACCTTTGTTTCATGCTCTGAGGAAAATTGGCTGCATCATGATTACATGCATTTATACATCCCAATGAATGAACGTGGATTTCACATATTACTCGGATATTCAGATTCAGACACTTTGAAGAATCTATTCAGCTTTCTTTTTAAAAAATTTTAGGATAAAAATTCCAATCAAAACGCCCCAAAATTCCAAATATGAAAATTGCTAGCATACGGCTGATGGAAAATGATTTAAAAACCTGTTTTATGTAACTAAACTGCATTTTTTCCCGAGATTAGCGGATTCGTATATAATAAGCTATGCAGAACACTGCTTTTAAGAATAAAAAATTTTAAATAATGCATGTATATATATTTGTTCTGTGCAATACATCACAAATTATTTCTCAAAAAAAGAGAAAAGAAAAAAGATTTTAACTCATCACTTGAAGAGATCATATAATTTGTAATTTCAATCATGATTTTTTTAAAATATGCACACTGCTTCCCCAACATTGAAAAAAGTAATTAAATCACTTTGTAATAGACTACCTTGCATGGTTTCACCCATGAAAGTAATCGTTTTATATGATGTTGTATCAATTCTTAACCATTACCTTCTTGAAGAATAATCATGAGACATAAATGAGATTATGTACATAAAGAGAAATGAAGTAATGAGTGAGAGTAGTTGATAGTGGAATGGCTAAGATAATTAATTAGTGAGTTTACTACAAATTGAAGTAATATTTCCATTTGAAGAAGGATTCTGAAGTCAACCATACAATAGATTTAAAATGTCTGCATTGGAGAACTATCTCCGATTCAGTTTGTCTGCAAACATATTTGTTTTTTACGAACAAACAATCTTTTATTACATATTAATCGCATGAGAAAATCTTAACACCATAAATTAAGTTACAAGATTAATCAGCTAAGATCAGTTTAACCATGTGTTTATCAATTGTTTTGACTATGACACCTACAACTAAGTCGAGTTCGAGTAAGGATATGTTAACATTATAGTATGAAAATAAATTCTTAAATAAATTTCAAGTCTTTACAGAAATAAAGATCGATAAAGAAAAATGTTTATTTTTTTTTCATACAGTTTTACCAAAGTTATTATGATTATTAATGCGAATCATATTTTTTAACTTGATTTTCCTTTTATTAATGGTGAATGGCAAAGCACTTGTACCGTAAATTCAAGTGATAATAATTTATTTGAGATTAATTTCAACGACATGAAATTTCACTTTAAAGGATAAAATACTTTTGTATCTCACTTCGTATAAAGTACACCCTTTTCAACACTCAAACTGTGTGGAAAGCCATTCTAAGAATTGATTTTTTTTCCAAGTTAAAATAGAAAACAGCAATAGAAATAGTCTTCACAATGCTTAAAAAAGCTCACATTTGATTTACAGTACTGCACTTTTAAATAATGCATATTTTAAAAGTAGTTTTCGACTAAAAAATATTTTTAAAGCATCATCACATTCAAAAATATTCAACATTTTTTATTACCATTTTTCAATCCACCAGAGAAAAATACTAAAATTATTTATCCCTTTAGAAAAATACTTAGAAGGTAGGAAGATTATAATCATAGAAGGGAAATGTGGAAAAAAATCTCAAAATTCTCACAATGTTTCAATGGTGAACCAACAAGAAAATTCAAGACAAGCAGAAATTAAAGTAAAAATAGAAAAATCGTTAGATTTTGAGTTTACATCATAAATAACAAAACCATATGATATACACTTTCATCTAAATTCATTTACACTCATCTCCAAAATTAAGATCATAAACATATAATCTGTGAAAACTGATGAACTATTTACTGTGTTGCCATGTAATTTGGCACAAAGACATATTACAATGCCAGAAAATATAGAAACAAAAATATGGAAAAGATTTTAATCGTGAGTTAAAATACAAATTATATCAAAAAGTGTGAAATCATGAATCAGAGATAATTTATCTTGGGAAAAGTCTATCTAATATGGAGTGGGACTACTGTGAACTGTTTTAAAAGCCTCAAAATGAGCTGTCATACTGTTTATGAGGGTATCAATAAGTATTTGTGGCAACAAAGCCATTTTTCAAAAGTGAGATTTTTAATTCCTGGGGAGAGGGGTCCTAAGAGGGGAGTTATGCTGAGAAATGGCTTCTCCTAGACCATTTCAAACATGTTCAATTGAATTGCGATCCGATGACCTCGAGGAACAATTCATACGGCAAAAATATCCGCTATTTCATGAAATTCGTCAACAACTTGAGTTCTGTGTGGCCCCGCGTATTATCGTCCATAAAAATGTAGTCCGTGCCCAAACATCCAGAAAAACCCTACATAGGCTTTCAGGATCTCATCCCCATAGTGCTGTGAGATGACAGTACTCGCATCGAAATCATATAGAGGTGTGCGTAAGACTGCTCGACGTTATGACACCACACACAAGGATTCCTTTGCCACCAAACCTGTCGATTTTGGTCAAGTAGAAGGGATGAAAGCGAGCTCCCTTTTCTCTACAGGTAAAGACTCGACGAGAATCGCTTTGTCAGGTAAATTTACATTCATCACTGAAAAGAACACTCCCTCATTCTTGTAATATCCATAACTAATGTTTTCTGCTCCATAATATCCGGTCTTTCCTGCTGGATGCAGTCGAAGGGACGCGCCAGACTGGACGCCGGGCGTAACGGCCAGTCTCAGAAAGACGGCTGTAGACTGCTTGCCTGGAAATTCTTCTTCCAGACACGGCAGCAAGATCGCGAGCAAGCTGAGGAGCCGTTGTCCACATATATCGTCGTGCGCTTAACGCCAAGTAGTGATCCGATGTCGATAATCTATGGTGACCTTGACCGACCTTTCTGGTGACAGTACCACTTGTTTGGAATTTATTCCATAACTGAAAGACCACTTTCGGGCCACTTGTAACCGTTCAGCCACCTCCACTTGAGACTAGCCTGTTTTAAGCCTGCCAACAGCTTTCTATCTCAAGCAATTATCTATATGATTATGAGAAGTCATTCTCACTGCAAACAGACTAACTTGTTTGTTTTAATGCAATATTCATAAAACTGTAAGCAAAATTCCCATATGCTTCAACGGTCTTAATCCAGTAGTTCTGCAAAAACTAATGTTTAACAACATCCTTTCCTAAGCTGAAAGTTGATATTGTACTAGCCGTTCTTCAAAATATATAAAATACAAAAAATTTATCAGTTTTACAGAGGCATTTTAAAATTAGGACGAAAAACCTGTTTGTGACCTTAATTTTGGACATGAGTATAATTCAGAAATGTAAAGAAAATATTACCAAAGAATTTGGCTTTCTCTCATCAGATGATATGTTTTCAACATTTTGCCTAAAAGGTAGAAATCGATAGCATTGATTATAAACTCAGTTTAAGAAAAGGTTTTAAAAGTAACATAATATTTCATTTCAATAAAACTTCAGAATAACTTTGAAGGAACACTTCATAGAGGCAATTAAATATCTTTTACATGTAATAAAATGAGGACTACAGTAAATAAAATGTATCTTAGAACAATGTGTGTGTGGTTATCAATCTCTATTAAATTTTTCCCACAAATCTTTTTTAGATGAGTTTAATCACAGTAGATTTCAAACTAAGTTTTTCTAACCTGCCGTCTGATATCTGAAATGCCACAGTACAGCATAAATCCTTGCATTAAGGCATAGTAAGTACTAACAGAAAACATGATTAATATTGCCAAAATTAATCTGAAATATCTTTTATTAATTCATACCATAATCCCCAACTAGAATAACTAGGAACACTATATAACAATGAAAAATATTTAAAGATAATATAAGAATGCCTTCTATAGGGATGCATCTTGATAATTTATATCATATACACATTATAAAGTTATACCTAATACATTTATTCGAATCCAAGACGCATCCCAAGTTTTCAACAATTTTTTGTGAAAAATGAGAAAAGGTGTAAAATAGTTTATTGATATCCAATTTTACGAAATTAAAATTTATTTAATGGAACATTGGGAAAAAGGTGCGGCTTAGATTCGATTAAATACGGTATTTTACTATGAAAATGAATAACAATTACCAAAATGTATCAATTTTAAAATTTACATATTGTACAACATAATGCTAAATGCTATGAACCCTTTTTGAAAAATAATTTTTCAGTAATTTAATTCCAAAAAGCAAAATTTTGTATAATTTTTACGTTTATCATTAAAACAAACATTTCCTAACCTTTTAGGTTCGAGATTAAGAGTTTCTTGCAAGTAACGAATACTTTTTTTCATTTTCTCAAGACTTTGTAAAATCTTCTTGTGGTCTTGCCGTCTTGCATCAGCCAGGTCATCACAATTCAGCCAGGAAGAATGCATTAATGCAGATGATCCTTTTAAGTCTGATATTTGTAAGGTTTCTGCTAACTTGTTCAGTAAACTCAAATACTGAAATAATTAATGCAATCGGCAAATAAATATGATTTTTAAGATATTTTAAGAATATTTAAAATTTAATGTACGATAAAGAAAAGTGTTAAAATAAGACTCACACTTTGCTCACTAACAGTTAAAAGTTTCCATATATTTCCTTCTCCCAAATTTGAAGATTTCATTTCAAAGTTAGATTTAATAATTTCTTCAGCAGACACTTTATTTTCTAAAAAAATTCAAATTAATTATTTGTCTTCCACACATGTACTGTTTTTTATAAAAAATGAAGCAAGAAAAATTGAATGGCTCAAATAAGTTATGAAAAAATTAAAAATATAAACATTGAGATGGACAAAGAACTTAAGCAATTTAAGACAACCCTTCAACAAATTTAAAATCAAGTAATATTATACGTCAAGAGCCAGAAATTTTAGAATGATTGCAAGGGATTTTACAAAATTAGAAAAGAACTTCTAATTGCTACAGAATACATACAATATATTTAACAATACTTAACAATAAATTAAAGCACAATTATGCCAGGAATAAAGTAGATTCTTCTATATAGGGTTATTAAAATTGTAAAAATAAAGCAAAAGACCAGATTTTACATCACAAAAGAATATGTAAAGAATGTAAGAGCATTTATATAACCTAGGATTAATTATTTCTATCATCTACTCCTTTTTTCTCATCATTAACATTTTTATAACAATTTTATAATATGCTTCATGTTTACCATATAATTCATATCTTAATGCTGACATAAAACATGAAATATATCTATGTTCAACTTCTTTTTAAAAAATGAAAAGAAAATATTATTTTTCTATAAGAAAAAGGGTAATTTATTCCATGTTTCATCTTATCACATTTTTCAGAATAAATTTTATTTAATTTTAAAAACTGTATAAAAAATTATGAGAAATAAACTATAAGTTTTTAGGTATGGGTTCTTACATTTATGCATCTACACATTTAATATTTATATTAAATTCATAAATATTTCCTTTAATACCTTAAAAATAGAAACATACATAAGACCTCAAAAAGGAATAAAAACTTTCAATTAAAATAACCAGAAATAATACAGGATAAACTCAAATGAATCATAAGGTTCTAAAACACACTGTACTGAGAGGTATACAACCTACATAAAGTCGGTTGATACATCACGAAATGTATATACTTTCCAAGTTTAAAAGCTTGCCCTTGGTTCGCATACTCTGTAGATGATTGGAATGTAGCGACACCATAAAAGATGGCGGCAATGCAGAAGAGTTTTTGTGTGTTAAAATATAAGAAATGTCCTTTGATTACAAGCATTTAACATACATACCAACACAAATATGGAAGAGCTGCACCTAGTCATCAAATTTTTGACATCAGTTTTCATGAAGCTGGTTTTTGTGTAACGGAAAAGTAAAGGGCGAGCACGTGCCTCAAGAAATCATGGAGTAAGTGAAACAGAACTTTGTGCATAGTTCACAAAACTGGGCATTCCATAGAAACCAGTGTGGAATGTTTTGCATCGGCGTTTACATTTGAACTCATACCCTTTGCAATTGTGATAACACCTAAATCTAGCCATGTGATAACACCTAATTATGTATGTAGATATTTATCTCCAAATGCAGAAAATATTTGAAGATAATGACGATTTAGATGGTACATTAATATTGAGTGAAAACTTTCCTTTTATCAAGAAAGGTGAATCACCGCAATGTGAGAAGGTGGAGCACGGAACTGTTCTCTGTCAGAAACCAGCAGGAAAGAGATTCGCTAAAAGTGAGAGTCTTCAGTACCAAATCAAAGAAAATGCAGAGGGGGGGCTTTTTCCTCATCAAGCGGGCGGTGAAAGTTCTGTACACTTGGATATTTTGCTGTATTTGATGGTTGTTTCCAAAAATAACTACTGATTCCTCGACCTTCATCTTTCAACACAGGAAAGAGCTCCACTACACTGGAACACAACAGTCCAAAATTTTCTCAACAGAGAACTCCCCACATCGCTGGATAAAGTGCACTGGTGTGGATGACGTTCCTCTGTTTCCATGGCTCTCAAGTCACCAGGACCACGGCTGCCTAAAGGCTATGGTTACGAACTCGTAGCCAGCGTGTCCCGGGTTCGAGTCCTAGTGTCACTGAAGATCCACCATGTACAGTGCGTTGATTCACGTTAAATCTGTCGAAATCCAAGTCCTCAGTCAGTGTGGTATCGTAGTTTGGAGAGGGGTGCCTGCTCAGGTGTCACCCTCGTCACTTGACCGAGGCTCAAAATTACGAAAACTGTCGCCAATATCACTCATGCTGTCTAATAGCGTGACGTTAATATAACTCTCACTCACTCAGGTCACCAAAACTCTCACCAACTGACTTTTTCCTTTAGGGTTATGTGAAAGACAAATTTTATGTACCCCAATGCAAAAACGCTGCAAGCACTGCAGGAGCTCATCCCAGTTACTGAGACGGGCATTGCTGGAAACATGTTATTGAGCGTCTTAACGGATTGATTGATTGATTGAATATTAACGTCGCACTGTTCAGCTACACGAGGGCTTTTGGCGACGGACCACGTAATTTTGAACCATGGTCAAGTGACGTGGACGACACCTGAGCTGGCACCCCCCTCTCCTAACTACCACACCACACCAACGGGAGGACGTTTCAGCTCTCGACAGATTTAACGTGCATCGCTGCCCTACACGGCGGGTCTTTAGTGGTACAGGGTTCGAACCCGTGACAAAGCAAGCCACGGTCCGATACCTATACCACTCGGCTACCGCGGCCACGCGTCTTAACGGAACTGGATTACCTTTGCGATGTATGCCACTTCATGAGTTTAATATATCTTTTCCTGTATGACCTGTCTTAGTATGTCATATACTTCTAAAGAGATTGTCTTTTGAAATCTGAAAAATCATCCAGGTTAATCTTGTTTTTGTCGATTATTAATCGCCAATAGTTGTTACTAATCGAAAATAAGCACATTTAATTCGACGAGATTAATCAAAATCGCTGTTCTCACTAGAAAGATGCACCTCGTCTACTAAAAACTTGAATCCAAAGGAGATTTTCCAAAGATAATGGTGTTTCAAGAAGACAAACCACTTTTCAAAATAATTTGCAGCATTGACTTTTTAATCAAAAAATATACTCCATAACAAAAAAAAGACGCACCAAGGAGTTGCCCGATTGTAATGAAATTGCGTATGCGACATTTATACAGAACATGCAAATGATTCAAAATTTGGTGTGCAATGAATGAATAGCGGGAGCTATAGCGCATCGGAACTGCGCAATCAGCAGGTGTCTATAAGAAGCGATTCTCAGACTGATGGTCAAAATTTCGGTTGCATTGCAATTTAGGATACCTTTCAATGACTGAAAAAATGTCTCGCCGAGCTGTCTTCTCGCTTTGAACTGTCTTACAGCTTGACAAACACTTCCTTGACCAGCCAGATCACCAGATCTCTCTCCAATCGAGCATGTCTGGGATATGATTGTAAGGCGACTGCATCTAACGGGGAATGTTCATGACCTGGCCCAACAATTGAAGAAAATTTGTCAAGAAATACCGCAGGAGACCATTAGGGTGCTTTATCAATCTATTGCACGGCGTGACAGCTTGCATCAAGGCTAGAGGTGGGTCAACAACCTATTGAGCTTGTTACTTTGTAACTATGTAACTCTGAAATAAACAATTCAATTTTTCTGAAATTTTAATCATTTTCTATTCTATGCATAATCTTTCTACCCACCAATTTTTGTGTCAATCGGACGACTCGTTCTTGGTGCGTCGTTTTCTTTGTTATAGAGTGTACGTAATTTATTTATTGTTTTTCTTACATTATAAGTTATATAATTAATGGTACACAGTTTAACAAATCTTCAGGTCTTGTTGGAATTTTAACCTTTTCAGGACCAGTGGAAGGAGAAAGAAGCGCTTCCCCAGGCCCGTACGTTCGGAGAGGATACGCACGCACGGGACCGGTCGAATTTCCCTGCTAAGCCTATTTTCCTTTAAAAATTCATATAAAGTTTTAAATGCGACCAAATATGCTAAAACTTATAATTTGATATCATTGATAATAGTTGAACATGGAGCACAAAATTTTTTGCTATAGTATAATTAGAATTGCGAATTTTAAAGAAAATGTTTTCATTTTAATAAAAAAAAATTACATACATTTTCAAAAAAATGGACAAAAATTCCATACATTTAAATACGAATATAGAAAATATTAGAAAACTATACCAACTTATTCAAAATATAAACAGAAATCTATAGAATAGATCACGAGCCTCTAAATGTCCGATTCTCTCGAAAAATAAACATGTGCCGTTGTTTATATTCATAAATATCTCGGATCTAATTTTAAAAAACATGGAGCTGAAAGCACCTATTGAAGTTCAAAGTTTTATGAAACATTATTTAAAAAAAACGGTTTTTAACCGCCATCTAATGTTTGTAAAAATTAATATAAAAACGTTCCTAACTCTGATCACACCAGTGTGATCATGGGCTTACAAGGAGGGAAAGCGCAATCACATATTTGATACCATGGGCCGTGGAGGGAGAAATGCTTGATCACATATATGTGATCATGGTCCTGAACAGGTTAAAGCGTGCTTTTAAATTTGAGGAACAGTTTTTAAGAAGTAATTTTCTTGAAAACTGGTCCCTCAAAAATTAAAACTATTAATTGATGAATTTCATCATCATTCTTTCATGCGGCAATCAGCAATGTCAAATCATGCTAGAGTGAAAAGCCATGTAAAATCATCTTTTACTTCGATGTTTAGCATCTTATTTAAATATGTAAAAAAGTTGGATATATACATTTATAATTGATTAGCTCTTGATATATACCATTGCTCCAATTGATATTATTTGAAAACGTATAATGTACCACATCCTCACTATATAAAAAAATAAACATAATAACTACAAATATTATGAAACTCGATTTATGGAGGGGAAAAGGCAACTCTTCAATATAGTATAAAAATTTTATGAAACAAAGCCCAGAAATTAAAAAAAATTGCTTAAAACTTCGCTGCAGCAAAAATGTTGTACAAAAAAAAACTATGCATTAAAGATAAGAACGATTTCCAGTTAACTGTATATGAGCATCTGTATGTTTAATAGACTCTGTTTTTATGCTTTCTTTTTTTAAAAAAAAATAATTCAAGTTTAATAGATTTGACCAGATATGATGACATTATATTGATGTTGTATTATGTTAAATCTTTTAACAGAACATCCCATATTATTAGACTTGAATTGATTAATTAGCAGCAATTTAATTAAGATCAACATTAAATTAATAGCATATCCCATTATGTTTTACATTAAAACAAGTAAAGGCAACACTATGACTAAACATTAACAGCAGTTTTCCCCCTTAATTTATAATATTAAAAGAAAACTTTCATTGGTATTGCTTGGTCTACTCTAAGGTTGTTTTATTAACATAAAATTTTAGTTTTTATATACAAACACACACTGAAAGAATAATAACGCTCAAAACATATATTAATAAATGGCATAAAACTAAAGCAATACCAATTGCAATAGTAAAAAGGAATTCCCACAGTAAATTCTTTTCCAATATGAGTTAAAGAAAAATTTGGATATCACTAATAATTTGCTCTTTGTATCTAAGTACTTTCCAGAAAAATCATTGAACATTTATTCTAATTCAACCCATTCATAAAGTGTACCACTTGCTGAAGTACTATTATACCGACTGAGATCACTCTATTCAAAAGAACACTGGTTAATCAAAATGTTTGTAATTTATATGTTGGTAGCAAGAATTTTCAATGACTATATATATATATATATAATGCCATGAAAATAATTAAAATTTATATTTTACTTGATACCTATATAAAATTTATTTTCAAAAATTTCATTAATGCATGATTTTTTAATTAGTTAAAACATTGTGTGCGAATCTACTGAACACAATGTTTAAAAATTCATTGATTAAAAAAAATTATTGAACTTATAAAACAATTTCAACACTTAAAATGTCCACACAAATAATGATAAAGTAAACATTTGTCAATTTTGCAAACTTTTAACTGAGAATAAAATTGAAAAAAATATCAAGTCTACATATCTTCAAAATATTGATTCAAACAAATAAAAAAATTATACTTGTACAAGTGAGAGAAATGAATAATTCCCAAGATTTCAAAACAAGTTTTGTGTTATAAGTTGTTTTTTTAAGTTCCAAGTTTTGTGTTTAAATAGACTTATAAAGAAAACTATATGGTTAATTTAGATTACTGACAAGTTTTCATAGAAAAGAAAGGGAAAAACATTTCAGGTATTTATAAGTAAATACTAATGTGGAATATATAACATTTAAAATACATTTTGTAAAATTTCAAAATTCTCAGTATCTGAAGTATGAAATACCTTTCTTATTTGATAAAACAGATTCTAAGCGATGAAATTTAGCCTGTAAGTTTAGTAATTCTTCAGAATGTTTCTTTAAAATCACATCGCATTGCTGATTTAAAAAACAAACACTATCTTGATCGCCACCATCAGATTTTTTGATTGTCTAGAAATAAATAAATATATATTGCATAATATATGTAATGTATCAAATATTTAAATTTTTTATAAAAATATATACTTTTTATACAATTATAAATAGCATCTAAAAGCATTTTGGTAAAAAAAGAAACTTACATCCGTTTGGCATCCACAATCTATTTTTTTTAAATCTGATAACTCATTTGTTGCTTCAACTTTTCCACTACATTCTCCATTAGTTGAATCTAAGCGAGCTAATAATTCACTGCAATAAACCAAAATATCAAAGATACAGTAATAGTTTAAAAAATATAAATCAACAAATAGCTTTTCAGTATTCTTCTTCAAAGTCTTTAAATTTAACATTATACTCTTGTATAATTGTTTAGTTCCTATATTATTCAATTGAAAAGCAAGAGAGAGAGAAAATAATCATCAGGTTAACAAAATTCTTGTACAGGCATACCAATGCTACAGACCATATTAAAATGGAAATCAACAAAGCGAAAAAAGCATATTCATAGTACTAAATGGGTGAATATGCAAATATTTAGAAAATACACATGTTTATATTTTAAAATTGTAGTGGACATGAGATAAAGTGATGTGAGTTTTCCTGACATTAGTGTCTGATGAGGCATGTTTTTCATGCAATGTATAATCGACAAAATATCAGTTATTTGGAACTGAAAAAATCTCACAAATCAAATTGAAGTTAGACATCAAGTTAGCTGGTCATTTAACGGTTGGTACGGAGCAATAACACATTAAATGGAATGCAGGAATGTTAATTTGGGGTCAGTTACAGGATGCAACATTCAGTTAAGCTGAAAATCTGACCTTGTTTCGTTTCCGAAACACATGGTTGCCTCTTGACATAAAACGTCAAAAGTAAAGCAGAATCTGATGGAGACATTCGAGCATCAAATCATCGGGAATAGTGATAGAGCAGAAAGGTCTTAGTCAGAGCTTACTGAATTTTTTTGTGTAGAAACACTTAAAATAACAAATGTATGTGAACCTCTTCACCAACAGTGCAAGACCTTAAATGATGTGTTATAGATGCTTGTGCCAGCCTATCACTGATAAGCTACAAGATACGCAACATTAATTTTTAAAAAAAGAAAAATATGTTAAAATGTGCACTCTAGCAGAAAAACAGCATACTGAACACCAAAAATAAAGGTATCCAATGATAAAGAGTAATTCCATTTTCTATAATGTTTTTCGAGGAGGAAAATATGAATAAACTATTTAGCATTTTACGTGTTCCATTACATGCATTATTGTACGTTAAGTGTCCTATCACAGTAAATCGAAAACATTTTACATTTTAAATGTCTTTTTTTTATGCTTCTCACCCTTTTCAAAATAGTTTGTTCTGCCATTTATGATAAGGTTTTGCTGTAATTAATCTTATACTGTAGCATATAGCAGTTTCAGTAAACTTAGATTTAACCCTTAAAATTCGATGGTACATATACTGTACCGCAAATTTTAATCTTATTTACTTCAAAGAGTACAACTACTACACAAAACTATTTAGAGACAGTTTGGGAAAATTCTGGGGGAAAACGCGACAAACTCTCCAGAAAATGTGTACAAAATTTCGATATAGCATTTGTACCACAAGTTTTAAAGGTTAAAGCAATAGATTTATTACCGTTCTCAAGTTATGATGTGGAGACAGGAATTAAGTGTGCAACCTGTGAGTTCATATTACATGTATATATAATATTTTATTTCATTTTTTAAGTCCATGAAAATAAATTCAAATGAAATGAATTTGAAGCAGTTATTCATGTGTGAATCATGTTAAAATATTTACTACATGTATATAATCCTGTACATACATAAATTTATGTGATTCAGTTTTAATATAATTTCAAAAACAAAAATTTATAAATCCATAAGATAAAACATCAAATGATTATTTACATACTTAAGTTGAAATTCTTGATCAGAAATTTTTTCATTTTTCTTTTCAAGTTCCATGCATTTTTTTTCCAACTCAACTTTTGTATCATGTAATTGTTGTTTTAGCTAGAAAAATTAGAGCAAAAAATTTACTAAAAATTGTTTTGAAATTTATTTAAATTACCACGACTTGAATACACAATCTTAAATTATATTAAGAAATACATTCATCATGAATGTTATAATTAATATTAACCTTATTTCTTTCTATACATTTTATAAAAAAAAACTTAATGAATTGTCAACAAAGTATAAAATAAACACTAAAAAATTATAAATTACCTTCAATGATTTAGTGATTTGATGCTTCTGTTTTTTCAATTGCTTTGTTGCTGCATCTTTCAAATGCTTTAAGTGAGATATTGTGGATGAAAGTTGAGATTTAACTGATTGTATAGTATTATGTTGGTGAGTTATTTTTTCATAATGCTGCAAATTTTTTTGCCTAAAGTACAAAGAAAAAATAAATGTATGTTAAAAATTACTAACACCATTATTATGATGACCTTAGCTTAGACTTGTTTTTACCTTAAAACTTGTACTTCTTCCTTCAAGGCTTCATAATCAATATTTTCATGAAGTTCAGTTTGACACTCTTTCTCTTCAACCTCTCTAACTCCATTTTGAGCTAACAAAGTGTTGAGGCCTTTAAAAAACAATATATTAGTTCTGAAAAATATAAAAATAATCATCATGAAAGGAAAAGTTATGTGTGTTCATTGTCAAAAAAAGAGCTCGCCAAAAAGGTGAACTTTAACAAGCATAAAGATACATATCAATCATACAAATGATCTCAGAATAATAACAGCAGAGCAATTAGCAAAATAGTTATGGGCCTTATACCAATTCTCTTCAATAGACCGTAGCTCTATGGCATCCTGAAATACAAATGTAATACCAGGTGGTATTAAGTCACAGAGACTCTTGATTTTCCTAGGGTTAAACTGAACCATGATTGTTATATAGTGTTTATTTAGTGTTTAGAATACTTTGACACAGCATTAGGTCACATATCATCTGGTCCTAGACATGGTGCATAGGAGACAGGTACATGGAGAGACAACACGTGTCATACACGACATGACACTATTTTAAACAAAACGTCAGACAGAATCACAAGGAATAAAAGCACATGAAGAAGTATAAAACCATAAGGCTTGCCATATTTTTTTAGATCCAACCCAGGATATATTTTTGAAATCACATAAGCCTTAACAGTACTGAAACATTAAACTTTATTTATTCAGTATTATTTTTCATGAACCATACAGACATGAATTTTCCAGAAATGGTTTGTTGAAATTGCATCAGAAAATTCATAACAAGAAAATTATAAATCAATTTTAACATTTAATGGATGTTAAAAAGTAGATGCTGAAAATCTATCCCTTTCTGATTTTAATAAAAAATATTGCAACATGAAATATCAGTCTTTTTAAACACATTAAAAATTGCTTTCCATTTCTAATCAAAAGTATCTGGTGCTTTTTCAAGAACTTGGAACAAAACCTATACTTTCGTTTTAAATTTTCTGGTTCGACAATGTTTGCTCTTCAAATTGGTCATTAATATTTATGGGATGCTTTACAATTTCAGTTACAATGTGCACTCTCTTTAAAATCAATGTGGGCGATTTCAGTTCATAAATTTGTCCACTAAAACTTACCAACTTCATCATAACTGGCTATCCATAATTATATTTATTGGATACAAGAATTATAAAAATTATCCATGCTTGAGAAGAATTTTTATTCCTGAATATTATTATTTTTTTTTCACAATTCTTTGACAGAAGATGGTTTCATTTGTAGGTTTTTCTTTAATGAAGTTCATAAATTAATTCAGAATAAGTCCGAAATACTTTTTTTTTTTTTTTTTTTTTGCTGTGAAAGAATTAGATTCCAATGTAAGTACTAAATTATTAAATAACTGTAGAGTACAATACAAAATTTTGAAAGCACAGCTAACCTTTCTCTAGATATCTAAAAATAAAATTCAAATAATTTTGGACATTTTTCACAAGATAATTAGAATTTTAGGCCATCAAAAATGGTCTAATCTTTCTCTTGCAAATAAGCAAGACAAACTAAACAACATTTTGTTGTGTAAAATAATACTTCTTTGTAATCCGTTTTCACAAATTCACAGAATTTTTTAAGCTTCACTAATCTTACTCTTACTTTACTTCACTCTGTCTTACTACATACTAAATATATTCATAATTTTTCACAACTTCTATGTTCAAGTCTAGAGAAACGTGTGCTGTTTTTATTGAATTATATACAATGTGGGATGAACACACTTCTTAAAATAGTTTATATAAATCACTTCGAACCTTTTTAAACACATTTGTGCATTCCTCTTTCTCTTCACACTATAAAAATTACTCTTGGTGTTATCAGTAATATAATAAAACAACTGTTATGTAAATTTGCATTTTTCTTATACTGCAAAAGATGTTGAATCAAAATTTGAGCAGTTTCACATAACATTTTATCAAAATTTAAAAGTTTGACTTGAGTTCCCTGATCCAGACATAAATATATTAAAACAATTGAATTGATCTATCTATCATCACTGTTACATAATTAATGTTTTCTAAAGAATGTGCAACACATTATCAAATATAAATGGTGAAATAACAGTAACTCCTTTGATTTTGATTCCATGAGATGAAAATTTTGGGTTACATAAGTTTTTAAAAAATCTATAGAGAGAGATGTGCAGTTTGATGTTTTCAAACTGAACTCATATTTAGTAATATTGTATAAAAATGTAGCTACTTTAGCAGCACACTCCACATCACTGTCATAGTTATTCCCACCTTTAGCTTTAAAACGAACTATTTTGTTTGCTGCTGCAGTAGCATTAATAGGACTCTTATGTTCAGCTGTTTCCATGTGGTATATTAACTTTTAACATCATGCGCAACAGAACATTCTCCAACACAAAGTGCAAAAATTTTATTCCAATAAAATCTCTATCAAGCTTAGTGAAATGATCAAATATTGGTTTCTAGTGTTTAAAATGCATTATTTATATTTCGAACAAGTCATTGTATCAGTCAGTGTCTTTCAAAATCATACAAAGTTTACAAGACCCCAATCTTTTGCTATTTGTAAAATTTCAATATTGTGGCACCATTTCTACGAGATGTGTAATTTTTGTTGATTGTAAGTATACATCATAAATATTTGGAATTACCTTATTTTCCGGGCCTAAAACACACACTGTAATGTATCAGATTAGAATTTACGATAATACTTGGAAAAAACAGAAAAAGATCAAAATTCTTATTTTAATTATAATACTTAAAAACAAAGAAAAAGGAACTGTCACATTAAAAACCAACAAATAAATAAGAGTTTATTCATCATAGAATCCCAGAAATTCATCACATGAGCTGAAATTATACACACAGTCAGTGGCACACACAGGAATTTTTCTAGAGAGGGGGATCCAGAATCAAAAGTCCACCTTTCTCGTATCATGCTCCAATACGCCGCCTAAAATAGTCTTTTGATTTTGTCAGTTTTTGGAAACAAAGAACAGTAGGAAATTAATTATTGAAGAAAAAATTAGCATTAATTAATAAAATTATTTATTACTAACAAATACTTAGTAAAATTTTACTTATTATATACATAGAATTATAATCAATCGGGAAAAAAATCAAGGGCTATGGGAGGGGGGTTCAGACCCGAGGACCCCCTCCCTTGTATGCGCCACTGCACACAGTTATCAATTCGGTTGTCACGTCACTAAATTTGTCACTTTCCTCATACACATCATGAAACCTTCATTTCCATCTAGCGCATAGTTAATTCCCACTTTTTAAAAGATTTTATAATAGTCTCACTTGTAACTTTTTGCCATGACTTTTTCACCCACTCACAAACACTAGAAATTAACAGCCGCTACATTCTTCCCATCGGTGTTAAGTCGAGAGTTCGCCCCTAAATCCACTTTAACCAATTTTCATCCATAAGTTCTTTGAACGATTTATTTATTGAAACATCCAGAAACTGTAATTGAGATGTCATCAGGAATCACAGCTAGAAGATCTTCAATTCAATAGCAAGAATTTTTATTAATTCCTTTATATGGGCCTAGAACTGATCTCACAATAACAAAAACTATTTTTTCAGAAGTCACCCTGGACGCCTGGTCTACATCTTCTGTAACTACAGCATCATACCCTCTCCATCCATCTATCCTTTGGAAGGAATACATTCATGTGGAATAGTACACTTAGGCAGCATTTAAAGACTAATAAAGGGTGAAGTTTCAAACCGTCGGCATAACACGCAAGAGCAGCGAGTCTTCTCGTTACCAGAAAACATTATAATTACTATCTTAGGATTTTTATGCCCCCTTTTCTATTAAATGACACATCAAAGGTACCTCATGCATGTTTGATATTTATTTGTCCTATCTCAAAGTATTCAAGTAGCAGTTTTTATGCTATTGTATTTTTAATACGCAAGCACAGATCATTTATCATCAAAACTACCTCGCATCATGACGTTACCCGAGAAACGTGTTCATCAAGCTTCGGCCAATTAAGAGAATATGAACGTTAAGTTCTACACCTATTTGTGTTCACTAAATCCATTTCTGCTTCCTCCATTCTCAAATAATCTCCTCAGTCATAGGTGGGCCAAAAACACCTTTCTGCTTGCTCTGCCTTCGAGCTCTGAAGCACATTTCATGACTTCAAGTTTAAACGAAATACTGCATACAACAATCTTCTCTCTTGAGACCCCATTAAGATACTAACTTTTTATACAACACTTAATTTGTCATGTAAAGGTAAATCTGAACACTTTAGGGAGAGAATGTATTATGCATCGAAATGCAAATGAAGCATTCACCAAGACACTTTCCTTTCGAGCTAACAGAAATCAATCACCGGAGTAACCCTTGATTCTTGAAGCACCCAGAGCGATGTGAATTGGGTAAACCAAGTGGTCTTCAAACTGTGTTACATGGAACCCTGGGTTCCACAAAGCATACCCAGGGGTTCCACGAGTCACAATAAAAAATCGAGAAAAAATAAATATGTAAGCAAAATTTGTATAGTTACAAGTATCTAAAGCTCACCCTACTATTCATTAATACTGAAAATTTTATTTAGATTAACTTTATTTTTCAACTCTTTTTAAACTTTTATTATAATAAATGGATATTAAAACGTTTATCTTTATATATATATATATATATATATATATATACTTCCTACTACATTATGAATATTTTATTGTTTACTATCTCGGGCACAAAGCGATAATTTTATACTCGTCAGCTAGTACAATGTCTTGCAAAAGTAAATAATTTTCTAATGAAAAATGTATCTCTTTGTTTTTGTAGAAAAAAGACCTATAATGAAGGAGAGGAAACAACTTATCAACAGATTCGATGTTAAAATCTAAATTTAAGCAAGAACAACTTCTAAGTTTTAGGTTGCAAATTCATGTAAAATACACAGTATTTCTCACACAGTCAAACATTTTAATGACAACAATGTGTATAATTTAAAAATATTTCTCAACATAAGTGGCTACAAAAACAAATTAAACTCAGAATATGTAATGTAACTGCATTTAATCTCAATAGACCTAGACAGTTTGTGGTGGCCGCGATAGCATAGTCGTCAAGTTATCGGATCGTGGCTGGCATGTCACGAGTTTAAGCCCGGTACCACTAAAGACCCGCCGTGTAGGGCAGCGATGCCCGTTAAATCTGTCAAGAGCTCAAACGTCCTCCCATTGGTATGGTAGTTAGGAGAGGGGGGTGCCAGCTCAGGTGTCGTCCTCGTCACTTGACCATGGTTCAAAATTACGAGGTCCGTCGCCAAAAGCCCTTGTGTACCTGAACAGTGCGACGTTCACTTTCACTCACTCGACAGTTTGTGTTAAAACAAGCACATATCCCAGTTACTAAATATAATGCATGGATAGGTGACCCTTGGATCACAAATTAATATTATTAATGAGTAAATTATATTTAAAAGAAATAGATTAGATTTTTTTAATAATAAATGTATGATTTTTTTTATTGTCTTTACATATCCTATAACATGCTGATCTACTTTAAATATTATTTTGAGATATATTCTTCGAAGTATGTGTATGGAATAGGGTTCTACGAAAATACGTACTTCCCATTTCTAGGAGTTCCAAGAAAACACTTTCTAGTAGTTCTTAGGGGTTCCATGAAAGCACCTTTAAGTTCTAGGGATTCCGTGACTTGAAAAAGTTTGAAGACCACTGGTATAAACAAACCAAATGACATTTCAAGATGGAAAAAGACCGTTTTGAAAACGAAATTGCTTCTGTACCGATCCCAAGATTGGTTATTGTGGTTTGTTATAAGTCTTGCTACAGGCAGGTGTGATTGCGAGCGAGAAACACCACTGTCTATTTTTATAAATTTATATTTAATGTGCACACTATTAACTAAGAACTTTTGATAAATTTATCGCTTTTATAAAAATGAGGTATTTGAAAGTAGTTCTGCAATGCCCTAAAATAAGTGTTAGGAAAGTTCATTTTTAAGCTGCTTTCTGTGCTGTGGCCAGCTAAATTACAACATGGCACACAGTGTACAGTTATGTTACATTGCTTCATTTTGGATTTATTTATTTATTTATTTTTGGAAGAGCTGTCAAGGAAATATAAAAATCTATTGCTTTTTCTACCAGCTCAAAACCATACTACTATTGATCTTTGTAACCATTTTCTATGCCTGCTGTAGAAGCAAATATTTAATAGTATTTTTTTCCTGCGAATCTGCTTGCATCTTAGAAGACGAAATAATACACTTAGCTCATAAGACACAAGCTGATTTTAGAGCACATTTTGGTGTAAAAAAAAATTGCATTTTATGCATCAGGAAAAAACGTTACATATGGCAAAAACAATAAGTTTTTTTTAAATCAGATGGATCTGAAAATTCTACTTACGACTATGTTCCAGCTGTAACAATACAAGTAGTTGCGCTTTCTCAGCTAGCCTGAAATTTGATTCTTCTAGTTCCTCTTTAAGTCTCATTAAAACAGCATTTTGTTGATTCAAATTGTCCTTTAGTGCTTCTATTTCATCCAATAAGCTTGTTTCTCTTTGCACTTGCTCTTGTACTGACTGAATGGGATTCGCATAATATTCAATTTTATTTTGCACTTTTACAATAGGACCATTTTCTTGCTCAGTTTGTATATCAATAATATCCATTTCAGCAGTTGTTTCATACTCAGGTTCTTCAACTACATCTGAAAGCTATATTTTATTTTTGAGGGGAAAAAAATATTTTTTTTAATGGAAATTTTATGTATCTTAAAATAACAGAGCTAAAAAAAATTCTACAAAACTGAACATGTATACATCATAAAACAAATCCTTTTTAAGGTAATAATGATAATTCATTACATAGAATTGCAGATAATTTAACACGAATTACATTCAGTGGCACACACAAGAGAAGGATGGTAATTTATCCCCTTCCATAGAACAACAGATTTTCAATTTTTAGCACAAAGATTACACTTTAGTCAATGTGTTTTTTAAAATATAACCTCTCTTTCCATTACAGAAGTTTGTAAATGCGACTGTTTCTGTCCATATAGAATATTAGAAAGTAGCAAATGTATACAAAATGAAAAGCACAAAGATTTTGACTTATATCAATTAATTGCATGTAATAAAAGTAAAACTTTGCAATTACAACTACATGTTATGCATCTACATATTTGTTAAAAATATTCAAATGTATCAAATACTTAAATAAAATATATTTTTAAAATAATAAACTACTACAAAATTGAATATTATGACAAATAAAATTTAACTTTATTTTATCAAATTAATTAATATAATGAGTGAATATATGAATTATTAATTAAAATCTACTTTCATAAATTTGCAATCTTACCGTTTCTAATGTATGCATTTCCATAGCAGTTGAATCATAAAATTCATCAGTTTGGGTGCCAGTTTCACAATAATCAGAGAAAGATTCAATAAATGTAGTTACATTTGTTATTTCACTCAGATCTTTTTCATGGCTATTCTTCTGAATATTCAAATTTACATCACAATTTTCTTCGAATGACTCTGAGAAAGTTGGCAGCAAATTTTGTTTATACACACTCTGTCCCAAAGAACTATCTTGTGACAGAAAATTACTTTCACTCTGTTCAATAGGAAATAATTCTTTAAACTTAAAATAGTTTTTAGGAATAAAAGCAGTACTTTCATCGTTGTTCTCTAATTTGCAACTATTTTGGTTACACATGTAAATTTCACAACTTTGAGAAAGAGAAAATTGTTCAAAATTATGGAAACTTAAACTTTCTGAAGGCAAATATTGAGGCAAAAGAGGGTAAAAACCTGGAATATTACTTGTACCATCTTCATCTGGAGACTTATCATCGTCCTTTACATTGGGCTTAAAGAAAACAACATAACAAGATGCTTTAGGTGCAAATGTCTGAGGATTAATATTTTCTTCACTGACAATAGCCTCACAAAGCATAAAATGTTGGCCAGGAAGTTGTTGATCATTAAAATTTGCCTCGAGATATGGATTAACACTCTGAAGTAATAACATCGAATTATTCATAGGATTGTTAACTTCATACAAAACATAATTCTTCCCTGATTGATGAGTTTCGCTAGACATTACAGCAGTTAATATAGCTGTACAACATAAACTTTCTTCTGAAACATTTTTTTCATTTATAATGAATTTTTCTTTTGAGTCTATAATGAAAGTACCTTCACGGCACGCAGAAAGGGGTTTCTCACAAACAAATGTACCACTACGCTCCAAAGTGAAATTAGAATCATTATCATTACTTGATTCTTCTGTAGGATTGCTTTCTTTTGAAGCTTCAACATCTTTATTGCAGATATCAACCAAAGATAAATCAGAGTCTGCTTCATTATTAACAGCAATTACTTTTTCATCTTCATCATTAACAGCAAGAACTGTTTCATCTTCATCATTAACAGCAAGAGCTGTTTCATCTTCATCATTAACAGCAATATCTGTTTCATCTCCATCATTAACAGCAAGAACTGTTTCATCTTCATCATTAACAGCAATATCTGTTTCATCTTCATTATTAACAGCAAGAACTGTTTCATCTTCATCATTAATAGCAAGAACTGTTTCATCTTCGTCATTAACAGCAATATCTGTTTCATCTTCATTATTAGTATTTGGCATTGGTTCTGTTTGATTTGGCAAGGAAGACAAAAGCTGAATATCAGATACAATACATGGAGTTTCAATATCATCATTCATGTCTAGATTTTCAGTGATGATATCTTGGACATCATCCCTAGGAATTTCATTAATAATGGAATAATTTTCATGGATTTCCAAGCTATTAACTTGCTCATGCGGCAAACAAGCTACAGAATTCCCAGCAGAAATTGAAGGTAATGGAACTGTGTTTGATTTAAGAAAGACACAACTCCAATTATTATCTTTATCACAAATTTCAATAGATTTTACATGGTCTTTGAGCATATTATGAAGCACATTATGTGAGATATTTGTATTTGGATTAAAAAACATTGACATGAAAATGTTAGCATCAGTCAAATAGTTAAGTGTATTGAAGGCTTGTCTATTCATCATATCACTAATTGGGAAATCTTGTAATTGTAAGGAAATGTTAGATTTTTTCAACAAAGATGAATTCACTTTTATATTAAGAACTGGGAATGTTACTGCACCAACTTCCTCATTGGATGACAAGCAAACTTTTGTAGGAAAGGTACCTGATAATGGAACAATACAAGATGATAAATCTGATTCCGGCTCAATGTTCAAGTCAGAATCAACAGATATATTTTGGCATTCAGATGAGCAATTGATTTCTACTAATAAGGAGTCATTAGAAATATCTACTATGTTTAAATCATCCATTTTGTCTTCTGAACAACTTATTTCCTGGGGACTATTCATATAACAATCAGATTCTTCCAAAACTTCAGGAACAACATAAATTTCTCTGCTTATTTCCTGAAATGCAGGTTCAAAAACAAGAGAAATATCGTTACTAGTTGTACACAACAGATCTTCTGTTTGAACTGCAATATCACACAACTTTTTTTCATTTGAAAATTCATATTCTTTCTCTTCTTGATTTGGTTTCATTTCAATTAAAGTTTGCGTAGATACAGTTATATTTATAGATTTGCTCTTTTGGGAACCAGGTGCACATTCTTGTGAAACAGATATACTTTCCTCACCTGAAACAGAAAAATCTTTCTAATTGCAGATTTTACACCTAAAAATCATTTATTTAGCTATCAAATGCTTCAAATACTTTAACATAAAATAACAAATCTTATATGCATGCAGTGAAAAAATACATAGAAAGAAAGAATAATTAATTTATCAAGGTTGAAGAAAACATAGGTGAACAAATAATTTCAAAATATATAAGCCTAAAATGCTATTAAAATAAGCTTGATACAGTACTGCACAAATCTGAAACACTTCATACTTAAGCAATAATAAAATATTCTGCAATAAACTTACAAGAATCTGGTTGATCAGATGGACTTTCGCAGCCCATAGACATTTTTTCAATCCATTCCAGCTGATTGGTGTACATGTAGAGCACAGTTTCATCAAGAGAAGACGAATCTGAGCTTGATATCATATGCCCTAAATCTTTAATCACTTCTCTTAAACCAGGTATGTTTCTACTGCTTCCCTTTAGTTTTCTCTGTAATAAAATATGAAAGATATATTTCAAAAATTTATAGTAGTATTTCTCTAATTTTAAAAAAGCACATTTAACCTCATATTACTTAGAATCAATTTAATTGATCTTACTTCAGCATCCATTATGAAACACTGCAATTTGTTCCAAGCTCTCTTTTTCTCTTGACGAACATTTCTCAAATAGCTGACTTCTTGACGCAATGCACTACATTCTTCTGATAAAGAAGTAACCAAACTAATAAGATTTTCGTCGTCATTTTCTTCTACTTCAACATCCCGAATAACTCTCACTGCCTCAAAAATCCGACTGCGTAAATTTGCCAGCTAAAATAAAAATTATTTTAGAAACATAACAAATACTTAGAAATAAGATAAACTAATAGAATCTAGTCATGAAACAACAAGTTAGCAAGCTCCGATGTACATATGTATATAAGATTTTTAATTAAATAGAACAAATCATTGATCTCAACCTATTGGGCAACTTATAATTGATTTCACAAGGTAAGCATCCTCCCCTCCCCCTCACACACACATTTATAAGGATATACTGCATGCAATTTTTCATCAATTTCCTTTTCTGTTATACGGACAAGTGATTGGAGTCTTCATTACTAAATCATTGATACAACACTCAAAAAAATTTTTTAACTTAGCCAGTTGATGAAAAATCTTCCAATTTCCACCGAATCTCCACAAGCAAAGGTAGTTTAAGCTCTAAAATTTTCAGAATACTTCAAAAAAAATTTAGCCAAGAAAAGAAATAAAATACACTGCATGTTAAAATTTTAGGTACATAAAATTCGTTTTTCAGCTAATATATACATGTATATTAGCTGATTTATTTTAGTTATATAAGTCTACCTATGAAATTACCTATATAAAAATTATATTTGAAAAAATTAGTAAATTATAAGCTTTATTCTTACAACCATTATCTGCATCAATCACTTTAGGAAGTTCATTAATACAAAAGCATTTCTGTAATCAAAAATCAGAAAATTCTGAGCTTTTAAGTATCTAAGGTCAAAATATTTAAGTAAGAAATATGAAGTTTAATAATGAGGGATATCATTTGTATAATAAATATCATTTACAAATTAGGCTAAATAGAAAGCATGAAACAGCATTACAGAACAGAGAGTTAACCTTTGTTTTCACTGACAAAAGTTAAAAAGAAAAAGAGTGTCATTGTATTAAACTTTAAAAAAAAATCACATTTCGCAACAGAAAAATGGCAAAAAAAAATAAAAAGTTCATAAATTTTACAATTTTTCTGTTTTATACTAAGTTTAATTAATGAAAGGTTTCCAGGACAAGATTCTTAGGTCCGATTTCTTTTAACGCTCATTAATTCATATGATCCGACAATGTTAGATTAAATAGATAAATCTTAAAAAACTTTAATACAAAAAAAACTGTGATAAGATTTTTAAGCAAATTAATAACATAAATTCTACCAAGATTATCAAATAATAACATATATTCTACCAAGATTATCAAATAACATATAATCTACCAAATAATAACATATATTCTACCAAATTTAATCTCAAATAATTATGCAACAGAAATTAATAAATACTTTTAAAATATTTAAATGAATTATATCTAAAGATTAAATATTAAGATAAAAACAAAAGTATGTCAATGTGCTAGACATACTACAATTTTAAAAACATAAAAAATATTTTAAAAAAGTCACACCCCTGAAATTACTTTGAGGTTTACTGGACTCCCTTTATTCTGCAAAAAGGCTTACGTAATTTTAAAAATTGAACGATCTTTCAGTCCTTTTTACATTTTTAATCATTTTTGCTCTTTTCATTACTGAAATTTAATGCTCAAGTTGTAAATCATTAGAGAACAATTTAAATCAATGTAACAGAAATTTTTAAAGGCAACCTGAATAATTTTTCACAGAAATTAAAACTTAGTGAAATATATATACTTTCGTTTGTTTCAAAATTATGATTTATACTTAATTTTAGGACAATATTTTACATTTTTAGCTGAAATTAAATCATTACATGCTTGGTTAGTTACTTATATTTACATTGCACTACAAAACTGTACGAGGGCTATTGGCAACGGACCGCGTAATTTTGAACCATGGTCAAGTGACAAGGACGACACCTGAGCTATCACCCCATGGCAACAGGAGGGCTTTGAGCTCGATGGATTTAACATGCATCAGCTCCACTACACTGCATGGGTGGCACTAGAGCTCGAACTCAAAACACGCAAGCCATGAATCCTTGACCTTAATCATTAGGTTGCCCCGTCTCCAACTATTAAAACATAAAAAGCGATGTAATAAAGAGTTACTGAATAGGTTGAAATTGTATATGCGCCCAACTTACAACAGAATATGCAAATGATTAACTTTTGGCAGTTAATAACTGAAAGCAGCAGGTCCAACACATTGCAATGTTACATCCTGATTGAGTATAAAACAGAGAACATTCCAATGCTAAGGTATAACTTCCAGGCGTATGTAGTTCCATCGACCCAAGTGGAAAATACCAATACTTAACACATGCATTCGTGAACAGTATGACCAGTAAGAATCACTTAGGTGAGAACGTTTAACTGAACAGAAGAAAGAAGAGTTACTCTAAAGATCGTAGAATCGCTTGAAATATATGTTAGAAATTAAATCTTTTCTCATGTCCACTATCTATTCAATTAAATATGCGAGTCGCGTAATGTTTCTTTAGTTGCATATTCATAGCAACAGGCTGATGAATATGCAAATTCGTTTGCACTGCCGATGATGTCATCGTGTGAACTGTTTGTGAATGACGTCATCGCATTGCTGATTGTTTGCCATACACATTGTTCTTGTATATATTCCAATTCGTTGTGTGTCTGTTGATTCCTGTTTGCACCATGTCCTGTCGATAGTTTTTAAATAAAAGTATTCTAAAAACAACGAAGTCTCATGAATGCTGAAACTGCTCTCTGCTAATTTCATTTACGATAAAGAATAACAATATACAACAGAGTGATGGTACCATTCAAAGCCGTTGACAGTAATAAGTAAATCAAGGAAGCAAACGTCAAACAGCGACGACAAAACGTGAGTAAGAGTGATTACCCAATCGACGTTAATTGCACCTGATGCGTGTTTATCAGTGACCCGACTTGTACGAAGAACACCACTGACTGCAACAACTATCAACAGGTGATTCTGCATACGGGACTGAGGTAATGAAGGATGAAGCCCCAACTGCCCCTCACTGTTGAATATAGCTAAACACGTCTGTTGTGGTGCTGGGGGTATTCGACCAGGAATCTCTCGGAATAGAATAGAATTGTTTTCAGCAATAAATACCTCTTCGAAATGAGAACGACAGAGCAAGTTTGGCAATCAAATCTAACACAGCATCTCTGATCATCCCTGCATTGCGCCGTTATAACTTGTTATTTGGAACGTGTATGACAAGCAACTCCACAATAGTACATGCACCAATTCTACGGCCTCGTTTACATGCAAAGCCGCAAATAGCAGGCAAAATGCAGTTGGGGATTAAAACCTGTACTTTTTCTGAAGCCTGTTTACATGATAATCTGGTGATTGGTTGATAGATTCACGTCACTATACAGTGTAACCATGGAAACACCCAGAATGTTGATTGCAATTGTCATTTAGAATCTTCGCTATTAACCTATTTAAAAGCCACGTTGCTACGCACTTTTTTTTGCATTGGATGACTAGACAAAACTAATAATCTACAATCAGATCATCAACACACATATGCATGTATTTCGATTATGCTAAGAAATGCAGAGATGTAAAAAACTCGGGGATAAAATTTCAAAATTACAATTTGATTTATTTATAATAATTTATTTATTATGATGCTAACAATAATAAATTCAATGTTTTTTCTAAAATTTGTTTGTGTGTAAAATTAAGATTTAATACATTGGAATGTTTTCATACAATACAAGGTTTTTTTTATTACAAACATATTTTGAACTTATTAGATACTGTCAAAAAAATTCTTTATTTCGGATTCTAGTTTCTTACATTGGTTATGCAAAAAGATGTAGATATAAAACTTATGAAAGTAAAACTTTAAATTTATAATTTATTTATCATAAAACTAAAAATTATCACTTAAACTTACCCACAAACTAATTATACAATAACATAAAAGATTTAATCCATTGGAATATTTTTAAATAAAGTTATAAATATTTCCAACTTATCAGACTTTGTCAAAAAATAAAAAAATCTCTACATTTATTCTGCATTCTTGTTTATTACTTTGCTTATACAAAGACATGTAGGCATAAAACTTATGTTAAAATTTTAAATATACGATTTATTTATTATGAAGTTAAAAATAGTTACTTCGATGTTACTGTTTAGTTTGAGTGTAAATTTTTCATCCATTGGAATACTTTATGTACTGCTAAAGATATTTTCGACTTATTAGATATTGTCAAATAATATAAATAAATGAAATATTTACATTCTTTCATCATTCTTGTTTTCCTTTTTTTTATTTTTAACTTTTCATTTCACTTTTAATATAACTTTCTTAATTTCTTCTGTCATCCAACGTGAGGATTCTACAAATCTGCTTTGAACAAATGTATCTCTGTAGCAATGCATCATAGGAAAACTTGAAAACGAACCCACTTTTCTCCCTATTTGCCCTACTCCCAAGCAGGTCCAAAAATTGCCTACCCTCTTTTCAAACCAGTAAAATGCTGGCTCGTCATGTAAATGAGTCAAGAGACGATTAATGACGGTATTTTGCCGGTAATTTTCGTCCATGTAAATGGGGCTTACGAGTCAATTCCCAGCTAAATAAGATTGCATCAGGGACCAGATATGAGTCAATGCATTACTGACTTTTTTTGTTCTTGTAGCTTTTTATTTCCAGAATAAAACATTCAATCAATTCCAATGATAATGTCAGCATTTTGTTACACTACAAGTAGTGCATCACATTTACTGATTTGTAACTTATTTGGATAACTCTTTCTTGGTGTCTTGCTTTTTCTGTAATAGAGTGTACATGTATGAATTCACAAGGATTCGCAATGAATAAGAGTTCAAGGTATTTTCATATAATATAGTAATATATATATAAACATACCTGTTTATTCACATCATTCGGTGTTGCACCAAAAACTGGATTTGCTTCATATATTAAATCATGATCTGCATTTTCTGGTTCATCACAACAACTAAGCTACGAATACATAGAGATAAGGCTAAGTTAAATAACAAAAAAAAAAAGACTAGATAAAATTGAAGTTTAAAGAGGAATAAAATAAGCAACAAATGACAATCTAAAAAACAAAATGTCCTTCACAAAAGAAAAATTAGACAATCCTAAGATCAGATAAGTAAAAACATTCCTTGAAACAAAATAATTGTTTACTCAAAAATATATTAATTTTAATTCATCTACAAAAAAAAGAAAAAGAAAACAAATTATATAAATGAGATGTGAATTTTTAAAGAATATTTAAAAAGAGGTGCATATTTCACTAAAAATATTCTTTTTATGTTAAGCAATTTACAGTTCATTATTTGTGTTGTTGTTACTTATGCCGCCTGATGGACAGTAACATCAGAACAAAGCACACGAAATTCATCACGGGTAAGGGCTAGATTTGTACGCCTGTCGTTAGCCATAGCATCCATACAGGTGACAGTACGATTTTGTTAGGTTCCACCCCAATTTTCAGGGAGAGCACCCTGGGGGTGGTTAGAGACCTCCCACCTCTCTTTGCCTTCCACCAACCTCACGAGAGGGCTTGCAGCTCGACAGCTATTTAGAGTACCCCCATGCCGTGAAGGCATTACACATGTACAAACATCAAAGCCTTCTCCGGGATTTGAACCCAAGCCCTATGGCACCGCAGTCAGTGTACTAACCACTATACCAGATGGGTAGCACAATTCATTATTCGTAAATATAACTGTCAAATTTAAATCAGTCCAAAGACTTTAAAAAAAATTATTTTAACAATAAAATGATGATGCAGTTATTAGCTATAGCAACTCTCTTCTGCTTCATTCAAAGGATAAGTGCTTCTACTCAAGTTAATTCTCCACTTTCCTAGTTTCAAAATTTAGACATTATGATCAGTAATTCATATAAAACTTGGTATAATTATAAAGGTCACTATGGGAAATAATAAAATCTTAAAGAGACCTATAAAATAACTAAAGTAAAGGCTCTTTTCAGTTTCAGAACTCTATATATGCTTCATATTTGTAAAGTTACAAGCAACTCATTAAAGCAGACTAAATAACATGAATCTTTTTTATTCATAATATTTATTTGTTTAAAATATGGGAATGGTCCCTATAAGGGACTCTTTGCAGGAAATCCTGTACAGCCCTGATGCTCCCTGAATAGCAGAGGCAGTGATCAAGACTTTCGATGGAATTAAGTGATATCTACTACATTTACTCCTGTACACAAGAACAACATTTGTTTAAAATGACAAAGCAAACATAAATGTAACACAAAACACTCGTGTAATTACTAGATCAAGATATATATTCATTTGATTATAATATGGAATCCAAGTAACATTTCTACAATAAAAAATACAAATTCTACTTCATTTCTCATCAATTTGATTAACACCCAATAAATAATATTAAAAATAAAACAAAATAAACCAACCAAATGTAAATGTTGTTAATCTTGGCTTGTTAAAATACTTAATAAAAGAATATTGAAAAAAATACAAGAAAATCCTTTTTTTATAAATGTGATTGTACTATAATCATGAAAACTGATAAACAAATTTTTTGTAGGAGTTCTGACAAGAAGTTCTTCAAAAAAAAATTTTTTAAGTAATCAAACTTTTAATATGATTATACACATATGAAAACCATACAAAGGTTAAAAATTGTTGCAAATATCAACAGTCCAACGAATAGAAGTATTTTGAAAGATTCAAAATATTACAAGTAGAAAGGGGGAACAGTGAAAACTTCAGTTCATCAACTTACATAACAGAAATATTCAGGGCTTTGAAGTTTCATATAAATTTATAAGCGCAAATCATAATATATAGATACTAACAATATTTCTTACAAAAATGCTTAAATGTTCGTGAAAAATTAAGCATACTGCATGTAAACTCTTAAAAACATTTTTACAACTAAATTAATTAGATCATAACATTTTGGATCTTTTACAGTATGAAAAATACACATTATCAAGCTTTCCAGTATAAATTGTTTATAAAATTAATATTTTTTTACAATTTTTAAATGTTAGCCCCTCTTCAAAACTATTCAGAAAAGAATGGTTTAATATCCTGAGCTGATATTTCTTCAAAAAAAACCCTTTCTCATTTATCTTAGAAATTTTCTCAGGAACTCTTTAGGGTAATATGTTAATTAAAAGAACTGTGAACATTGCAGATATATTTAAAAAACATTTGTTATGGGTGCAAATCACAAAAGTTCAATAGAGTCTGAATACACAAAGTTTAAGCTCTATAAACAAGTTTTTTATCTAATTATTTTTTTTCATCTAAATTCAAAATCTGTATTTTCTCATATGGTCTATAAAACTTACTTTTAGTATTCAAATATAGTGAAATTTACTTACTGTTTTTATTTTCTTCTCATAATAGCACACATTCTTCTCATTACTTTTTGTAAATTTTATTTCACTTGCATCAAATTCGCTTTCTAAACAAGAATCTCTCTTCTTTATATGATTGTAGCATCTGCAGTCTGAAGAATGAGAGCTTTGAAACACTTCATCAAGATGACTTTCTTCGGCAGCTAATAAAATATGCTTTAATTGCATCAGTTCTTCTTGAAGATTTTGAAAGTGTAGACAAAATTCTTCAAAACTAGAATAGATACTATCAGTACAAAAGCTGCTATTTTCAGGTTCACAAGCCAGTTGCTGGAACTGGTTATTTCTTACATAAATTTGGCTATGTAAAAGGCATCGTTTGGTTTTCATGTATATTTTTTGAAGGCATGCTTTCAATGTTTTATTTTCTTCAAGGCAATTGTTGTAATTCTTTTCACCGAAATGAATTAATTCAATAACAGATGATAACAAACCTTCTCTAAAATCTAAATGCTCACTACAAAACTTGCAGTCATCGCATTTTAAAGCATGCAAACCATTAGTAACTTCAAGTATGAGGTCTATATTGGAACTCGCTTTTTCCAGTTTTCTTTTACATTTTTTCTTAGAACTTTTTAGTTTTAAAACATCAGAACTGATAATTTGCATTAGCGATTTCTTTTCTTCAACATTTTCTTCAGCTTGTTTGATTTTATCCCATAAAAAACTATTGCAGGTTTTATGACTTTCAAGTGCTGAATCAACAATTTCACTTTCATTTTCATGATCACTTAATGAGGAGGAATCACAAGTGGAAGTGCAATCTTCAATCAAAGATTTGACTTCGTCGACCTAAAATCGAAATAGAAAATATTTATAGAATTAATCTGAAAGCATATTTCTTTCTTAGAATAAAAATTATTATTAGCAGGATTATATTTAAGAATATAAGTTTGTTCAATGTAAACTGACTTGGTAAACATATCAAATAGAATAAAACATAAAAATATGTCAATATTGATATTTTTCATTCACTGCAGCTTAGAAATACAAACTAAAAGTATTAATTGATTTAAATTAGGAAAGTTTTTAAGAAATCAAAATAGAATTCTTTAAATAAGCAGTCAAAAAATTTATGGAACCGTACTTTTAAGTATGTATCATAAAAATGTTAAGTATTTTTTTTTTACTGATGTTGATAAACTAAGGTAAATAATCATAATGGCATTGAAAAATATTTAGAAAGCCAGCCTTTTATATTTAGTTTCATAAAACCAAAAAAATCTGAAAGAAAAAATAGGTATTGTAAATTTATTCTAAATTTTGCAGTTTTTCTGTTAATAATTCTGTGTGAGTAGAAAAGTTTAAATCTAAATACTTATTAAAACATTCAAAAAAATATTAATGATTAAGTAGCAAATTACCTCTCTCTGAATATATTCCCAAACCTTATGTTGAGCAACGATTTCATTTTCTAGAAGCTTTAATCTAGTGTTAATTAGATTACACAGTGAATTAACACATTTGGGTTCCCTCTCCTTAAACTGAAAATCTAAAAAAGGAATAAAGAAAACTATAATTTTCTTCAAACATTCAAATGTGCAACACAATCACCATTGAAATTTAAATGATAAAGTGTTAATAACTTCCACAAACAAACTTTAAATACCCAATATTTTGCAATAAAAATTAAATTACATTCATATATATTCAAAAAGAGACATAAAAATGTACTACTTAGGAGAGGAGAAAAAAAAGACAAGTCTGAAAAATGTAGAAGGTGTCTACTTTCATTAAAATTAAAAGTAGTGAACCAATAATGAAATTACTACGAGTAGATCACACAACACATCAACATCATTAATAACAGCTACAAATTGAAAGTTAGTCAGAAGTCTGTGAGAGAAATCTACTCTTTCTACAATGCAGACTTGTGTCAAGTGAGGTTAGGAATAATTTAGAAATCTAACTGCATTTCTTGTGATAGATTTTGCTAAACATTTTTCATTTGTACATCTTGAACTTCAATATTGTTTGTGTTTCATATGCCCTACCTTTTCCCAAATAAATTCAACTGGTGAAAAGTGTGGTGAATTTAGTGGCCAAAGAGAAAATTTTAAACTGCAAGGAAACAATCCAATGATACACAAGCTATAAAAGATCTTTCATTGTCACACTGAAAAATGGCTTCATAAGTAAAATGCACTGAAAAAAATCCCAAAGTGTTGAGTTGATAAAACATACTCCAAATTAATAAGAGTGATCTGATGCCTTAAGAAAAATAGTAAACCAGATCATCACTCTAGAAATAATGGTTCCCTTTAAAAAATGTCTGCATAGGAGAACTTACTTAAACTCCTCCACATGAATGAATGCAATCATCCACTTTAAGATTAAAACAGGACTGCTATACTGAATTGCTCACTGTATTCGGACAGTTTGCTATATAAGAACCGAGAAAATCTGGAAACTCAAGACGAATTATTGATAGTAAGAAGTTATAAGAAAACATCTTAAAGAACTGCATGCGCATAACCTTGCCTCAGCCGAGGACCTTGAAACAGGAGGTTCTACAAATGGTATTCGTATTCAAAACGTTTCTGTTCATTGTATGTGATAGACAACTAGACATCGGAATAGTTTGAGATTATCACATAAGGACTTCATCTCATTTTGCATTCATGCATCCTGACCTTTCAGAGAATCCTCACACAAAATATACCTTTCATCAAACATTACTGCCAACAATCTGAAGCAGAAAATTCGGTGTTTTATTCAATTTATTCACACGGTTTTGAATTTTTTCTTAATGATTTACTATCGAAGGATTTTATCCACTAATTATTATAACACATTTTTCCATATTTTCTTCATTCCAATCTGATTGCATAGAAAAATAAATAAATCAGTTTCTTAGCAAATGCGTAGGAGGTAGTTTTGGTGCCATACAAATGATTTAACTTCACAATTCTGCTCAAAGAATCAATTTGCATCTTAAGTTGCTAATATCTACCAGGCTATTTCGTTTAATGAGCCGCGTAAAATCGATTTCATAGATTGCGTACTTTGTATTTCCTACAGTATATATAGTTACTTTATTTATTTAAAAAATTACACAAGACTGGAGAAAAAAAAAGCAAAACATTTGAATTTTACAAAAACATACCACTGCAATCTAAGTGCAAAGGCAAATCATTTCTTTGCTTTGGAGGGGAAAATTCAGGGTCAGACATAATGTCAACATTGTCCAGATCTGTGCCTAAGACAGGGTTAAGTCAGTTGTCCACCTAAAAAGTCGAAACCATATGCTCATAAAAAGGTACAAAAATTAGTTAACAATTTCAATATTTGAAAACTGTCTTTCAAATATTCATTTAATAATTAGAAAAACGCTCAAAATCTAAATAAGAGGAAATTCAAAGCCTTTTAAAAGAAACAATCTGATATATAACATCCCTTTTACATAATAGTTTATGTTCTATTAATATTTTACAACACTATTTCATCCTGCTTAATACTTATAAATATTAGAGTTCTGATTTTACCTTTACACCAGGGGTGTCAAACTCGTATGATATTACGCGGGCCGTAGGGTCTATTCTATTATAAGTTAGGGACAGCAGGTTTACAATCTTTAAAAAATGAATAACATACGATTTTTATAATGTATTATGCATTTATTAGACTCAATAAAAAACTCAATACTTTTTATTACACATACGTAGTCGTCTTACATTCCTGTTATTTTTTAAACTTAAACTATACATATTTTATATTATTTATAAAAAAAATAATAATATTTTTTAAAAAAAATTTCAATTTAACATTACTTTTTAAAAGATATTTGTCATCAGTTTTTTTCACAAAGCAAGTCAACAAAATTTGATTAAAAATACTGTGCTGATGTAATTTTTGAAATTAACTATAAATATTGATTGGGGTTAATCATAATCTTTCAGACTTTTCTCTATTTTTCATTAAAGAAAATAATTGCCCGCATAAATGAGTACTTCCGAACGTAGCCATTATTCGCATAGCAAACTATAAATTTTAGGAAAAAGATCTACTGATAAATACGAGTAAGTATAAATAACTAGAATTTCAACTTCCATAGATTTTTGCTTCAACAAAGAATCACACATTGGATTTCAATTAATTTATTTGTAAGCTTTCATCAACAATTTCAATATCAATAGGTAGAGATGAAGCATAAGTGCGAAATTATAGCTCACAGGTTTTAAAATTAGTATTAATGATTCCATTTAAAACAATTTAATTTTGAGAACTTATTCAGTAAATTTTAATTTATAGGATTTAATCAACAGATATTGACAGCTTTCAGAGTGAGACAAGTTTCCTTTTTCTATTTATTTTAGCCAAAGTAACAATTTTTAATATTATCTAATAGAATTGTAACAACATGATTTTCGCCTTGAAGCTTGAAATTAAGTTGATTAAGATGACTGAGAAAAAGCCAGGTCCTTTATCCATTTTCTATCTCTAATTCATCATATTCATAATTTTTGTTTCCAAAAAAATTATAATTTCGTCCAGCAATTTAAAGAACCATTTTAACACTTAATGATTTGAAAGACATTGAACTTCCTCTTTATATGGTAGATCGTTGTATTCACTTTCTATATTTTTCAGAAATGAAGCAAATTGACGATGATTAAGTGTATGCGTTCTAGAATATAATTTACAATTTTGGTGACCATTTTTAAAACATGTCCTAAAATTAAAAATTTGGAGCCCAATACCAGCTGGTTAATAATGCAATGAAAATGCTCAAAATTATTATTGCCATGCTGTTGGCATGTTTCTTTTAATCTTGCAACAACTTCTTTAGTAATACCGGTAATTGTAGGCGCACCATCATGCAGGACGGAACAGCTTTTCCAATTAGTTACTTATATTTCTTCAAAATATTTATAAGTACATTAAAAATATCAGCTCCAGAAGTTGTATTTTGAATATGAATGATTTCCAAAAGTTCTCCACTTATTTTTAAATAAACATCGTGTCCGTTAAAAAAAAAACGACTAGCTGAGCAAAATTTCGAATATCTGTACTTTCATCATTGCAATAAAGTAGGTATGAAATATTGATATTATTGAATTATACTGATTTCCCAAATTCTCGGCTATTTCATACTCTGTTGTCTACAATATTTCGACTAGACATAATACTTCCACTGTATTAAATAAACATTAACTAATAAATTCCATTTCAGTAGTTGATTTCGATCAGCCTGCATGATTAAATGTAACTTTTACAGCAGTTGTATAGTTTTTGAAGGATTGATCTCAATTCGGACAATTTATCTTCACAAAGTTTTTAAAAGTATTGGTCATAGTTTGCTTTATAATCTGTGTCATAGTGCCTTGTAAGATTATATTCCTTAGCAACTAAAACAGAGTTTTTAGATGTCAGAAATATTTCAATCTTATTTTAAACACAAAAAATATCACATTAGCCATTTTCTTTAAAATTACGGCATTCCTTTTGAATGGATCTTTCTTTACTTGTTGTTGAAATTTGATTGTACTTTCATTCATAAACAATTAAGTACACACTGCTCTATATTAACCGTCTTAAATATTTTTCTTTAAACTTTGAAGAACACCTCTGACTGCCTCTTGCTGATTGGAACGCTCCGAACAAAAGGAGGGAGAGAAATAAAAGTCGCACTCGCATAGAATTGGAATTAGTTCAGAATATACACTGCATTTCAGAATTTAATAAAAAATAATTTATTATAATTAAAGGTTTATATATAAGGTTCACCTCAAATAAATTTCAAGAATTAAAAAAAAAACTTTAAAAGCCTGATATTTAGAAAAATTGTGGGGGGGCGCAACTTACGTACTGGCGTGCCGCACGTTTGACACCACTGCTTTACACAAATGTAAAAAATCTTGAATCCAAACCATTTTGAGTATGACAGTATAATTAATTAACATCATGTATATAGCAGAAAAACATCTGCATTTTTTGTGACATCATACGATAACTAGAAATAGCAATTTTATTTTTATGAGTCAGTTGTACAATGAAATAATCTCCACTAACTATTAATCAAAGAAACAAATTATTAAAATAATGAATTAAAATATTTAAATGCACATATACTTAATTTTTTTAGACAAAACATCAAATTGAATATAAATAAAAGCAAATCATAGGGCATTTTTAAGCTACTCTCTCTACCCTTAAATATTTCTTACTGAACAATTTCATTAAAAGCACACAAGAGAATAAGCAGAATCGTTAAAGATATACCGTATTTTCCTGTATATAATCCGCGGATTATGTGTTAAAAAAGTTTCAAATTTCGTTGTGCGTATTATACGCCGTCGCGGATTATCTGAGAAAAAACATTCTCCATCAGAAAAGCGAACAATAAAGTTTTGGAAGAAATGCTGTTTATGTTTTATAAAATAAATAACAGATGGCGCTTTCATGACTCGGGTGACATATTTCAGCTATAACTAGTTTTTGTCCAATTACATTCAAAAACGAATTCGATTCCTCGGAAGGAAAAAATAGTTTAGTCGCTGGCGCCCTTTTCAATTTTCTCTCTTGACTAGAGCTATTAAGTCCTTCGAAAGTTTTCATCAAGTTGAAGCGAAAGTGTTATATTACACTACAAACTTAAAAGGCTACCAAAATCGGGAAGCTGCAAGGTTTTTCAACGTTGACGAATTGAATATTCGTTTGTGGAGAAAAAACAAGACAAACTTCGAAAATTGTGATTGACGTTAAAGTGCCGATCATTTTGGTAAACCTCACTGGCCAGAATTAGAGGAAGAAATAAATAAAAGGATTTTAAAAGAAAGAGACAGTGGGGAAGCAGTCTCGATCTAAATTTTTTTGCTGTTAACTTGCTAAATTAAAAAAAAGAAAGATTTTTTCCGCATGGAATGTTTTGTTTAACAACTCAAAACATAGATGACAGTAGCAAAGAATTTTTTTGTTTTATTGAGAATATCATAAAAAATATTATCATACATATTTGAAAAGACATTTCGTAATAAATTTTTTTTCCCCTGTACAATTTCTTACTTCTATTTTCAATTATATTGTGTATTTTTTGTCTTTATGACATTCATTATCGGCAGTTTATATTTTGGATTATTCGGCCTAAAAACTGCTGCGGATTATACGTTTTTTTTTACTCGAAAAAAAGGCTTTGCGGATAATACGCCGCTGCGGATTATATACAGGAAAATACGGTACATTGATAAACACAAGACTAATTTATTCTGCATTCTTTTGTAAATGCGCTAAACTTAATTTTTAATTTTACAGTCAAGTAAATAAAGAAAAATCAACTAATTCTTAACATTATTAAAGGAATATAGACATTTTAATAAAATGCAGAAATTAAAATAAAGAAACTTTCAGAGTCAACTCTCAGAAACCAATTAATTCAACAATCTTTACGTAAACTTTCAGTTACAATACATTCTTTATCACACAAACAGGAACGACAATTTAAAACAGATAGCTAACATCGTTTTAGCTATAGCAATTATATATCCCAAATAATTATACTTTAAATAAAAAATACACCATCAAGATAAAGCATGGAGGCTCACTGTAGGAATTTTATTTCAAATGAGATCATTATCTATCGTGAAACATTAAATTTTAACTATGAAGTAAATTTTTAAAAAAGCAGCATATTAATCAACTTATTCAATCAATTCAAAATAATCCAGTAAATCAGCTTTAATTCAATAATTTAACGTAAAATCCGGTGTATAACACTCACCTACCTATACTTTCAAGCTACATTTTAAAAAAATTTTAGGTAAATTCGCCACATAACATGCAACACCTTTTTTTACTTAGAAACCTGAAATGTCTGTTTGCAATGCTCTGATATTTGAAGTCGTTTATTTGAGGTATTATCCCATGTTTTTGAAGAAAAAAAAATAGTACACTTCTAGAACTACAACCCTTTAAGTTCATTAGAGGTATGTCATTTCTAATAATTAAACATTATTTCATTCTATATTGAAGTCTAATGTTTTTTATGCTCATCCCTTTTTTTTTTCATTATTGAATTTGTTTTTATACCCGGCGTATCACGCGCACCCATAGATTTCGATCTCATTTCTGGTGTTCTAATAAGTGCGCGGTATACGCCAGATTTTACGATATATTCTTCTAACCTATTTAGGTATTAAAAAATGAAGGTTGGATTAATTTTTAATGAAATAAATTGACTGTAGAGAAGGAAATAAACTTACACACACTGAAAAGTTATTTAGAAATTGGTTTTGACCAGAACAAGTATAAAACAAAGCTAAAACTATAAAGTTATCTGTATAAAAAGACACTTGATTAGAAATTTATGGTACTAAATAATATAACAGATCACGTAGTTCCTTTTGGCAAGAACAACAAAGAAAAAAAAATTTAAACAATATTTTGAATTACCTGAATTAAGAATTTTCAAAAATGTTTTGAATTCATTTAAAAATAATAATTAGCAATGAACTTTAAAAATTGAAAGTACCCAGGAACATTATTGCATAAAGGATAGATAGATTGCTCAGATTTAAAGTATCAGCAACCAGGAACGTCTTAAGACTTCTTGAGGCCCTGGGCCCCTATACAAAAGTTGGCCCCACCTGTATATCTTAAAAGTAGACATATATAGCATACATCGTCAAATGCTTGTACAAAAGGCAACCCGAAGCAAATAAATGTTCATGATTTACAATATCCCAAACCTTGGTACAAAAGGCTCGACCGACTTCCGCCTTTAGACTAAATGAGTAATGATGGTGTATGGTGGTAGGCCTAGGCCTAGTCATGGAAGACGGTCATCACATATTAATGCAGTCTTGCCATTATTGTCAGTAGGTATAAAATTTCAAAATCGCACTTTTTTGGAAAAAATGTTAAGGAATAACATTTGACGATTAAAAATATTTGGATCATGACCTTATTGAGACTGAGTCGAGAACAAGACGAGGCCCTGGGCCCAGTTGGCCCATGCCTTAAGACGTCTCTGTCAGTAACTTGTTCCAACACACAGCTTCTCTAGGTAAAATATATTAGGGAAATTTTCATTTGGACCTTCACTTAAATACTAGTTTATAAATAGATATGTGTGCATGCGTATGTAAACAATGTATATTTTTGTTTATTATTATTTTATATTTATCTAAAATTAAAAAATAACCATAATTCTCATTTTAACACAATGTAAGGAAAGTAACATTAAAATATTTATAAGGAAACTTGTTTGAAAAATTTAATAAAATGATTAAATGAGTTGCTGAAAATAAAAAAGTATATTTGTTCAATTACATAAAAATGGGATAGAGAACTGGATGACTTATATGCTACAGTAGGGTAGGGCCGTTTTTAACCTTTCTAGCCCCTAGGCACTTCAAATCGTTTCACCCCCCTTTTTCCAGAGCATCCCCCACCTTCAGTTTTGCTTCCTGAGGAATTTCCCCCTTTTTTCCCTTTCCCTATTTTTCCTTTGTCTTTATCTTTGGAGAGTCTTTCCATTATCTACCATATATGGAACAACCATGTCTGGGACTGGGAAATGGCAGGCGTAAGAAAAGGATAATGGCCTGGTTTGGCAACTCTTGTTCAATTCTTTCCTGATGGCATCATGGACCACCCACCCAGACTTTTGTAAACTAATATAGTGAATTAATGAACAATTACATTATAGTATGCATTATTGTATGAACTGTTTTCAACTTGTTAATTATCCTCTTTTTCATCACTAATCACTTTACTATCATTGACTTTTAGACATCCTTATTCTTTGTTCCTTTAATGCTCAAGGAAAAAACCAACAAATCCACAATGATCTGCGGACCACATCAATAATCTTACAATATGTGGACTACATGACTGTCAGGAAATTTAAATAAGAAAGGGAGCACATTGTTTTACAAGACTACAACTCATTCTAGAGGAAGAGATGATATTATAGATTTGTATATGTATATATCGGTTTCACAAATGTTAAATGGAAGTCTAATTAAAGTATTTTATGTGTTAAAGATAAAAGTCCCCCTTTTCTTTGGAACTTCTGAGATTTTATGCATAATCAGATTTTTTATATTTAAAACTACTTATTTTAAAAAATGAGATTTTTAAAAAACTTATCATTTTAAGAATTTTTTTTTATCTCAAATGGATATCAAGCATATCAATAAAATGTTTCAAATATCAAGAATAACAGAAAAAAAAATGGCTTTTTTTATGACAAAAAGCAGACAATGCATTTTTTCCTGAAATGGATTCAGATTGAAATGAAGAGCCACTAAAATCCCTTCAGCAGACTAATCATGGCCACAGTTTGAAGACTCCTATACCACAGAGTATTTCATTTGTGAACTACTATTCTCGTTATCTCTGAGGTGAACCATAAAAGAACAATAATGATACAGAAATGAAAATATCTGGGTCCCTAGTTACATGTATTAGTAACAGTCAGTTGAATGAAACACAGATAATGGCTAAGTTTATAATGGGATTTCATGCAAAACCATAAACATTCAAATAAAGAATGAACAAAATGCATCACTTCCTGATACACTAATCCAGAGTTTTAATTTATTTATCAGCATTGCTGCAAAATTCAGTTGTTTTAATAAGTTTAGTGTGTGTGTGAACAAGTTTGTGTATGCACATGTGCATATATGTGCAAATGAGTGTGTACTAGTGCATGAGTGAAAACAGAGATGAAATATTTATTCTTAATTCTGCATTAATAAAGAAAAACAAGTTAATTTATCTGTACAATACTATACAGTAAGTTTTTAAAGCTTGTTCTTGCAATGTGATTTATCAAAATGTTGATGAGTAACAACAAAATCAGAAGAAACAATGAAATAATAAAATTACAATAGCAAAAGAATGTGTTGACTTAAGTCAATTCAAATGCTATTTAAATTATTTTTTTCCAAATGTATTAGATGGAAGTTCATTAACATTTTTTTCTATTTCTGATTTTTTTATAACAAAGAATTTGGCAAGTACAAGCGAAAAATGTATATAAATATAGATATATGGATTAAAACAGTCAAGTTACAAAATCTAGTAAAACTTTTTGAACCAAATTTCAATCTGACAATTTCTTTTCGAATTATGATCACTATAATTAAGACAATACTTTGAATATTTCACATGCCTTGAAAACTTATTTTTCTCAAACAGCTAAAAACATATTTATAATTCTGAAGCCAATCCTGTTAAAATGATCCATTGGCTCAGGTTATTTCTCTCAATGCAGTGTAGTTTTATTTATTCATCTAAGATCCCATAAATTATTTCATTCAAATATCTAGGTTGATTTCATCATTCTTAATCAGTAAGCAAAATCAATAAACTAAAGTTATAGTCATCCATGAAACAGATTTACCTTTAAATAACAGTTAAAATTGCTTTTATGTGCTACATGAGAATGAAAGTATAGAATATATATTCATTTGTATAATTGTAAATTTTAAACCTTGGTCAAGAAGTAAACTGAGAGCTTTTACTCGGTAAAATCCTAGGAGGACCCACTGCTGTTTTTGGCGCCAAAAATCTTTCGCCAAAAAGCGCCAAATTGAAGGTTTTCAAAAAGGCGTCAATGACGAAAAACTCTTGGGATGCGCATGCGTCAGCGGAGGGGGGATGAAATGGGCGTTTCGCAAAGATGAAATCGAATAAATACATTAAATTAATCATTATATAAAGAAAAAAACGGAGAAAGCAATGAAATTCATTTTAAAAAAGTATTCTAAAACCAGTGTGTACAACATGATTTACATTTTTAAAAAGGACGAAAGGGGCGTTTCGCAAAGATAAAATCGAAGAAATACATGAAATCAATTTTAAAAAATGTTAAAAGCACTTACCTTACGCTTGCATTTCGTCATGATCTGTTGGTGGATACACCCTTGCGATGGACGCAAGGAATTTATGAAAATTCTCATTCACCAACTTGTGATCGTAAGATCGCCGCCACATGTGTCTTATTAACTTTGTCATATTCTTATTAACTTTCAAGTCATTCATCACGAACTCATTCATGCTCTTGCCGAACCAATATCTCGTCAAACGCAAGATAATAGTTATAGCAAGTTTGCTTTTCGCTAAACCAAGTGCCCTTTCTCACACTCCGAACGACGTCGTGGCGATTATCTTTCGACTGGTTGCGGCAACGCCATTCGTAGCCGCCCAACCGTTCCCTTTCGCAAACGCATATTTTTTTTAAACCTCGGACATTCATAACGAGAAGCAATTAAATTAGCTTTTCTAATGTCTCTTTCTTTCCCTTTGTGCCCAGGAGCACAAAGAAAACCTATCGTAGCCTCACTTTAAAGTAATTTCCTTTCACACGCCATTCTTAACAACCTCCAGCGAAGTCAAATGTCAAAATGACGTTTTTTCGGAAAAGGCGAAAAATGTTGCACTTTTTTTAGGGTTGCCATTTTTTTCGGTGATTTGAAAATCCAAATTTTTGATGAAATGGAAAGGTAACCATATTGTAACCTTTATCGCTCAAAATTTGGCGACAAAAAATTTGGCGACCAAAAGTGGGTCCTCCTAGGATTCAACCCTTTTACTCATTTAATTCATAGAAATTAAAAATAAATAATTATTTTTTAGTAAGGAAAATCAACGAAAACAAAAATGCATAGCTTAAAAAAAACTGAGCTTCAAAAGATTAAATATATTGATTTATATTCAATGTTAAATTACAATAATAATACATAATTGAGAGAATTTTTGTATAAATCTCTCAATGAAAATAGCAAATAATTACAGAAAATGCTTGTAAGGCTAGATCAAACATCTCTTCTGAATATCTCATAAAGTAAAAAGAACATAATCTAATGTTTTCTAAATTTTTACAGGCAAATTGATAAATACAATAGAAATGAATTCAATGAATAATGTGATGTAATGCATTTTATTCATGGTAATGTAAAACAAAGAGATATAAACACAAAATTAAATTTATTGGACTAATAAATTATATATAAACTAAATATCTAGAAAATATTATATTTCAGTTATACAGAAATCATAAATATCTTCATTGATTGCAATATTTTTTTCATGCAATTTCAAGTAGAACTGACATTTAAGATAAACACAAATTTCTGAAAATGTAAAAATTAAATTTAATGAAAAAGTCAGCAACCTTGAAAATACACAACACAAAAGCAAACTTAAGAAAAGTACACATGAAACATATAGTTGCATTTGATAAATAGACACACAGAAGAAAATAACACAAATATCAAACATTTCAACATAAGATAACACAAAAAATGCTAAAAATCCAACAAAATATTTTGTGCTTAGAAAATCATAGCTAAGTGATGTCATATAACATAAAATACTTTTTTTACCTTAATAACATACCTTCATGTATTCTGAATTACTTTGTCTACAAGCATGAGCATATCAAACATATATACTGTGAACAGAAGTGTGCTGAAAAAAAGGGGGGAATTACTCTTATTACATTTCTTAAAAGCAAGCAAAATCTTGAATAAAAATTAACATTTTGAAATATGCTTGTATTTTAAATTGAAAAATTGATCTTAAAAATTATTTTTCTAATACTTATTTGCTTGTCATATTTATACATATAACAAATTAAATAAAAACTATAAACTCCCTTCTAAAAAAATTCCATCAAATTTTTCAAAAATGGAGCAAATGATCCTTATTGAATAAATTTACTTTTATTCAATATTGCTACATATAAAAATATACCTTTAAAAGAACATTGTATATTTCTATGTATAAATAATAAATATTTTCCTTACTAAGAGAAATGATTCATGTTTTCATGCCCCCAATTATTTGTAGAATCTGTAAAGAAATAAAATTTGGAATTAAATCTCCTGTATAATAATTAGCAGCCAAAACAATTTCTGAAAATAAGTAAAGACAATAAGAAAAATTAAAATAATGTTTGAGCAAATTAATTGGGAAAGGAGTTAGGAAAAAAAAAAACTTTAGTAACTTTTATTGCAGAAATAAATTGGATGTTTTATTTTAAAAAGAATAAAAGCAAACCTGAATTTCATTTGAAATAAACCAATATAAATTATCTGAATTATTGGTAAGATAATTCATCAATTCACTGAATTGGTCACAATTAATTCTCTACTTTTTGATTCAAAAGCATATCTTTGTATAGAGTTTTTTGCACTTCAAACCTCATAATTTTGGAATCAAAATCAGATGATGTACTTAAGCTGGCCATTCATTCACATAAGTCCTATCCTATGCTATGCTATTTTAAGGTTCAGTGGAAACTACCACACAGTCGAACATAATATTTTAAGACTGTAATAGGTGAAATCACGATTTAACAATACAAAATTATTAAAAACAACAATACTAAAATTTTAATTTCAATTGATAAGAAAGGTAACGCACAGATTTTCATTTTTGAATTACTGGATTCCACTTCCTTAATCCCAAAGGAATTACGGAAAGAAATGAAAAATTTATTGTTTTCTGGTCAGCCTTTTAAGAAAAATTGACTCACAGCTGCTCAGCATAAAAAGAAAACCACAAAAATTGCAATGTAATTGCTGGTAAGAATATTAAAGAGCAATTTAATCTCTTTCAAACACTAATAAGAATGAAATAACAGTTAGAGTTTTTTTATTTAAAAAAAAAAAAAAAGTCAGTATCAATTTCATTCCAGATATTTGAAGCTGTTCATCTATGATGTTTGCCTGGAACACCCAAGAACTCATACAACTATGCTAATCCTTCAGCAGGAAATACAGAATAAATAAGCTAACAAGATTTATAAAAAATTGAAATTGTCGATCCGGCACTTCTCCGCCAAATTTTGAAAAATCGCCAATTTGGCGTGTTTTTGCGTGTTGTGTTTTGGAGTTGCAACCCTACCACAACACGCAACACAGGAGCGAAATTCAAGATTTCGGAAGGAAAATCATTAAAAAACAGCATTTTAATGTTTAGAAACTGAAAATCGCTGCAAAAATGAGGCATTTACGAATGAAAATTTATTGACTTACCGTAAATAACGATGTTTATGAAGAGGATGTCCCCGGCTGAGCATCTTGTGAAATTATTTCGTGCTCCGGCGGGACGTCCTGTTGCAAAGGAGGGAAAACACTCGCCACATCCGCTAAGAAGGTTTTGAAGACTTCGTTTTCAACGGAATAGGAATTTTTCCTTCGCCACATAAACTCATGCAGATATGAATCAAACATGTCCTTGGTGGGATGAGTCGTATTTCCAAGGAAACGTTTGATTCCACTCCACGAGCCCTCAATGCTGTTAGTATGCGCACCTGTTACCGGACACACAAACGTCAGACTGTGGTTTACTTTCAAATGCTGAAAACCTTCATCTTCCAAGCAATTGTAGGAAGCCCAACAGTTCGAAATGATTGTGGTACCAGGCAACACCCATTCTTTAATGACAGCAAGCAAACATTCTTTCGTTAGACATGGAACCACTCTGAAAAAACATTTGTTTGAATTCCTTTCAGTACCTCCAAACACCCATTTTCCATTCACTTGTCTTCCTTTACCATATTTCATTTTCCCAAATTTACTCTCATCCACCTGAACAATCGCATCCACTCCTCCAATCTTGCAACTATCTCTAATTAAAACATGTATGCATACTTCCCTACAGAAATTATACCAATCGACAGCCGTGTGTGAACCAACACCCAAGTCTGCGACCGCATATTTCTGAGGGCACCTTCCGAACCATTTACGCATCACTAACAAAACCGTACACATATCCATGTTGCTCAGTTGAAAACAAGACCCTTTCCTTACACTCCGAGAAACATAATGATTCTCCTCTTTCACACTGACCCGATTTCTGCACATCCATTCAAAACCATCATTCACACTTTTGCCTGTTCTTTCTCTCAATTCCATAGGTTTCCCACATTTCGGGCAAACATATGAAGACGCAATCAAACCTTCTTTCATACACCATTCTAACACCGCTTTCTTTCCAAACACAGGCAACAAGGCAAAAAACCTTTCAGAATACTCATCATACTTCTGCATACATTCATTCAAATTAATTCTAACAGCATCGCTGGACATCATGGTAATCTGTTGTAATTTATGAGGAGAAAGAAAGAAAAAAATTACCTGTAAAAAGTAATTCCCAAATCGAAGAAAACGAAGCCGAACAGTTGACCCAACCGGAGCGAAAGAAATAACCGCTTGCTGTGTAGCGGATTTTTTGAAGAAAAAATGGCTTTCTGCTCATGCGCGAGAAAGACCGTTGGAGATGATGGTTGGAGGGTTAATGGAGCGCCTGATTTCTAGGGAAAATCTAAATCTCCAATCAGTCAATAGTTGGGGAGTGACATTAATTTGATAATTTGCCCTTTTTTAGTTTAAAGTAGTTTTATTTATGAAAATTGTAATTTAAAGTTTAAATTTAATGATTGCCAGTACAGGTGAAACGTGTGAAAAATCTGGAAGCGATTTGTTTTGTGTCGTTCAGTGATTTGAATCGGTGCCTACCGAACTCTGTTTCCCTGCAAGCAGAGAGGAGTCGGACCGTTGGAGAATTAAACTGTTAAAATAAAAAAAAAAAACCAATTACGAATGCGCTAACTTCGTTAAAACTGTTAAAATTAAAAAAAATCTACTGCGCATGCGCCGAATTTCGCCAAAAAAAAAGCGACTTCACTGAAAAACGAATTCAGAAGGGTTAACAGGTTTGGCGCATTTATCGATTTGGCAAGAATACACTTGGCGCGATAAGTTCCGGATTCGACAAATCAACTCGCAGCAAATGAGAAAACTTAAATATTTCAGATAATGAATCTGTACATGTAGACGATTTAGTCACAAATAATACATGAGATAAGCAAAATAATTATTTAGATTTAGTTCATCCTTTTTAAGAAGAAAACTCTTTTAGATCGCTAGAACTTTTTATTCTCGTTCAGTTCAGTTCAGGTTTTGTGGGATATGGAGCAACAAAGGCTATGATCCCCTTTATTCTCGTTCTTACATCGCGCTACAATATGTCAACAACCTTTTTGTTACCAGATCATGAAAACTAAATTTATAAAAACAAAGATATTATATAAATATAGAGATGCAACATACACAAATTCAGATAAAATATAGTAATTTTTTTTATTTTTTTTAAATAATTTAGAAACAGGGGCATAACTACCACCATATCAATGATATAGGGCCCCCAAAATGTGTAGTTTGGGGCCTGATAAGGGTCCCAAGGAATTTTTGATGCAGGACTAACTATGCCAGTGTTTGGAAATAAATTTTTTTAATAAAAAATGGCAATGATTTATATGTGTGTGTAATAGTTATGAATATGTATATATACGCATATATATCACTCCTTTTATTTATTCCTTTAAGTTCATATTTAAAAAAAGCAGAATTATTAATTTCTTAATGATCTGTCTATAAGAACTAAAGTAATGGGAAATAATTATTACAGTTTAACAAGTAAATATGAGCTAATACTATTTTCAGTACATAAATACCACATTTTTTGCACTTTAGTATTTTATTTCAGCTTGGATGCTCTCGACAAAATTAAATTCCTAAGTACAAATTTCGCATCGGCAGAGCTCAGGTGCCTCCCTCTGGGAAAGAAACTGGGCATCAAAATTACTTGCGGTAATTGCTATCGCCTAAATGGTGCAGCACTAAAAAGTGATACCAGCTCCTGAGGTATGTACTAGGTCTGCATAGGAAGAAATACCAATACACACAACCACTGGTAGAACACCTCTCAGTATAGAGGGCGCTGCTTGTAAAAACATGCGTTGTTGACACCAGAGATCTTGTGAACGTGACCGAGTGCAGACGCACTCCATATTCCATTAAACTTATTATTTAATCTTACACTTGTCTTCGATGATTTATTGAATTTAATTGAGTCTAATGATGATATGAGCATTGATTGATATAAAAGCATTCTACCACTGATTAACTGAACCATCGATGATCGTAACATTCGTGCATCGGCCGGGAATTAATGAAAATTGATGAAATTGATGAAAGAATCATTTTTGATAGCCTCGACCAAGAAGTTGAAATACATCGTCGACAGTGAATTCAGGTAAGCCGAATTTTTATTGAAACTGAATTATACCTGAATAGAGAGAAGATTAAAATGTCAGAAGATCTCTCAAAATTTAAAAAGAAGCGTACTGCGGTACGTTCTTCGTTGACAAAATTGATAAATAAAATTGAAGGAAAGATCAACAATGAAAATGAACCTGTTGATCAATTTGAAGCTTCTATAGAGCAATTAAATGATAAAGAAAGTAACTTAAGTTTATTAAATACACTAATTGAAGATCGTTTGTCTGTTGACACTATTACTGAAGATATAGAAGCTTCGTAAGAAATTAAAGAGAAGATTATATTTTGGAAAACGAAGCTTTCTTCTAAAATTAGGAGAATAAATTCTGACTCTATCCAGGTTGATACAGTTTCTCGAAATATCCAAGTTATTGATTCCAATAGTTTTGAATGTATGAACATAAATTTACCTAAATTGCATATAAATAAGTATTCTGGAAATTATTCTGAATGGTTAGATTTTTATAATTTATTTGAAAGCTCTATTCATAATAACAATAGACTAAGCAAAGTTGATAAATTTAATTATTTAAAATCATATTTGTGTGGTAATGCGCTTGCTTGCATTAATGGATTTCCAATTTCTGATGATAATTATGATAGAGCTCTTGATTTATTAAAAGATAGATTTGGAAATAAAAACATGTTAATTAACGCTCATTTGAGCAATTTATTAAATTTAACACCTGTTAGAAACCCTACTGATATTGTGGGCTTAAGAAATTTGTACGATAGAGCAGAAACGCAAATAAGGAGTCTTGAAAGTTTAGGAGTTAAAGGAGAATTCTACTCAAACTTATTAACACCCATCCTGTTGAAACAGATACCCTCGGAACTCGTTTTGGAATTCAATCGTTCTCAAAAGGACGAAGGGTTTGACCTGAGCGCTCTTTTGCAGTTCCTACACTGGGAAATCCGTAGTAGGGAACGAGCTTCTCAAATAAACAGTCATAAACTATGTCATTATTCCCCTCCACCGCAAGACAGAACAAAAAATAAAGGCTCCTATTTCCCCGGACAATACATGAAGCCACCCCCGAATAGAATACATTTACGACCACATTCATTTCCCACCCCCTGGGAGAAAGTACAACCTAGAAACCGAAAATGCTTATACTGCAACAAAGGTCATGAACTTGACACTTGCCGTTCCTTTAGTGCTCACGAAAAGCGAGAAATTTTAAGGAAAAAAAGGGCTGTTGTTTTTTATGTTTGTCGCCCGGTCATAGAGCAATGGAATGTGTAAAAGGGAGTCGTGTCCTATTTGTAATGGGTCTCACCATTTCTCAATATGTTTTCGGAATCGACATGATGACGACTTGTCTCCGAAAAGGACATGATAATATAGTTTCAGCAGTAATCAAAACAGATTCTGAGGACATTTTAACAATGAGTGTTATTGTTAATGAATCCAATATTTCTAAACAGCTTAGTGAATTTTGAATTTAGAGAACTTAGGAATAGAAGCAGAGGTGTCTGATGAGGAAAATATTGATAATGATATAATGTCTGAATTTGAAGCGGGAATTTCATACCAAAATAAGCGGTATAAAGTTAAATTCCTTGAAACCTAACATGAAAACATTGTTAGAAAATAATGAAGAAATTGCTAGGAAAAGATTTCTAAAGTTAAGATCACGTTTTAAAAATGACAGTTCCTTATTTGAGGATTACAAATTAGTTGTAAATAATTATCTTTCTGAGAAAATCATAGAACGTGTTCGATTTGAAGAAGAAAATCTAAAGCATAATATTTTTTATCTACCACATAGAGCAGTTGTTGTTGTTGTTGTTGTTGTGGCTAATGCCACCTGTCTGACGTAGTCAGAACGAGGCCCACGAGATTCATCGTGGCATGGGCAAGAGGTACGCCTGTCGTTGGCCTTGAGCACCATACAGGTGACAGTGCGATTTAAGCGTAATACGTACTGATAAAACTACAAGCAAATTGCGAATCGTATTTGATGCGTCATCACATGCGAAATCACAGCTATCTTTGAACGATTGTTTACACACAGGGCTAAATTTTATACCTAACCTATTTTTTCTATTAATCAAATTTAGAGTGAATCCAATTGCATTTGTAGCTGACATAAAAATGGCATTTTTGATGATTGAGATAGACGAAAGTGAAAGGGATTTTACAAGATTTTTCTGGGATGAAAATCCCGGAATTGATTTAGAAAACAAACGGCTTGATATTTTCCGAATGACTAGGGGTTTTATTTGGAGTAAAATCAAGTCCATTTCTTCTTGCAGCTACGATAAAGCATCATCTTAAAAAATATGTGGATATTTTTCCTGATACTTTAAACCATCTTAACCAGTCATTGTATGTTGATGATTTTCTGTGTGGAAATGTCAGTGTCCAAGCAGCCTTGACGACCTGCATAGAAAGTAAACAAATTTTGAAGATGCAAGTATGGATCTTCGGAAATGGAGAACCAACTCTTCGAGCTAAATCAAAGGTTAAAAAATTTAAATTTTGAAGTAGATGAACATAAAGAGTCATTGAACACGTTGATAGCTTTAAAGGTCTTAGGAGTTGGTTGGAATGAAAAATCTGATACATTCTATTTTGATTCCAGCGATTTAGGAACATTTCTTTCTAAAAGAATTAATACAAAAAGATATTTGTTACAAGTCGCAGGTCGATTATTTGACCCAGGAGGTAGATTGAAACATTCGACCCTATCTGAATTCCAAAAACATCAAATGATGTTGCCAAAGGCTCATCATTTAACTGATTTAATAATTGAACACTATCACAAGAAATCATTACATTCTGGCTTGCAAACCACATTATATTTAATAAGACAGTTTTATTGGATCCCATCGGGTCAGAACCGTGTAAGAAGAATTTTAAATAAATGTATTACGTGTTTTCGCACGAAAACCCAGACAATAAACCAGATGATGGGAGATTTACCACGAGACAGAATTGTGCCTTTTAGACCCTTCGAAAAAGTTGGATTGGATTACGCTGGTCCTATAATCACGAAACCAAATTTAAAAAGATCAAGAGTGACTTTAAAATCGTATATTGCCATTTTCATCTGTTTCAGTACAAAAGCCACTCATTTAGAAGTTGTTTCCGACTTGACCACAGAAGCCTTCCTAGCATGTCTCCGACGATTTATAGCAAGGAGATCCAAGCCATCCGTCATTTGGAGTGACAATGCAACGAACTTCAAGGGAGCAAGAAAACATTCTTAATGAATGGAACGAAATTTGCAAGTCCAACAGAATTCAGCTATTCAGCGCGGAAGAGGGAATCGAATGGAACTTCATTCCACCCGCTTCTCCCCATTTCGGTGGATTGTGGGAAGCAAACATTAGGTCCATGAAACGCATTTTATTGAGGGTAGCGAAATCAGCTATCATGAACTTCGAAGAGTTAACTACGTTGATGGCACAAATCGAAGCAGTTCTGAATTCACGTCCCTTGTCTCCACTTTCTTCGGACCCCAATGATCTTAACCCTTTGACCCCGGGACATTTCTTGACGAACTGTGCAATTTCATCCTTTCCTGAACCATATACTGCTTCGGATTCTTTGTCCTATCATTCCAGGTGGAAACTCGTTCAATCTCTGACAGATAAATTTTGGAACCGTTGGAGCACCGAATACCATCTGCAGACCCGTGCTAAATGGAGTGAACAGAATCCTAACTTGATGGAGAATCAGCTAGTTCTTTTAAAGGATCCCAACACCAAGCCCCTGGACTGGCCTATGGGGCGTATTCTTGAAGTATTTCCCGGTAGTGATGGTCTTGTAAGAGTAGTTAATGTGAAAACCTCAACAGGTATTTTAAAACGAGCCATCACAAAGGTAGTGCCTTTACCTATTCCAGTTGATCCTGCAACTGTAGAAAAGAACATTTGAACATTTTACAATTTCTTGAACTTTAACCTTTATATTATTCTATTTACATAATTGCTAATTTGATTTTCAGTATTATTGATAACTCATGTGATTTAAGAATTGCTAATTTTATTTCAGAATTATTGATGATGCATGTGATTTGAGAATTGAATTCATAGGATTTTATTTGTATTATTTCACATTGCATGAATTTTATTTGTATTATTTCATTTTGCATGAATTTTACTTGAATTACCTTAGAATTTTAATTATCTTAATGTAAACTCCGCAGGAGTTTAAGTGGAGAGTAATGGTAGAACCCCTCTCAGTATAGAGGGCACTGCTTGTAAAAACATGCGTTGTTGACACCAGAGATCTTGTGAACGTGACCGAGTGCAGACGCACTCCATATTCCATTAAACTTATTATTTAATCTTACACTTGTCTTCGATGATTTATTGAATTTAATTGAGTCTAATGATGATATGAGCGTTGATTGATATAAAAGCATTCTACCACTGATTAACTGAACCATCGATGATCGTAACAACCACATTAGAGAGAAAAAAAATCTATTTCATTTTCAATTGATTTTTTAAACGTTTTATTCATTAATAACCAATTGTTACAACAATAATAATGAAGAATAAAATCAATCATTTATATATACATTAAACTACATCAGAAAAAGATATTTTTGATAGCTTTTCAATATTTTTAAGAAATTTTTTTTTATTCTGTCAGAGTAAATGACAATAAAAGCATGTGCTTCACATTTACAAATTAATATACAGTGGTACAAACAGTTGAGGATACACCTTACTTTTACTTGATAAATCAAACTTTCAAATGAAATAACACATTAACTAGAAGTGCAAACGTGTTTTTATTTTCACACGTAACAAAAGGGTTAATTTACAGTAAAAATAACGAAAATTAACAAAAAAATATCTAAAATTAAAAATTTCACAAGTATTTGAAATAAACATAGGCAGATCTTTAACTCAAAAAATTGAGGATACACCAATGAAATTTGTGTGACATATCACATACAAAGACAGTGTCAATATTTGGTTGCATGTCTTTTGGCTTTTATAATGTCCTCCAAACGCCTTGGTACCGATTCGACCAATGTTTTGGTGATATCTGGAGATATTTTATCCCATTCTTTTTGTAACACTTGCTTTAAATGGGCTTTGTTCCTAATTTGGTGTTTTTAGACCGAGTGTGGCCCACAAAATTTCTATGACATTGATGTCAGGGGACTACAGTGGTGTGTGCAATTGCTATTTACAATGAAAAAGACGCCACATTTTGACATTACGTGCCGTATGTTTGTGGTCATTGTCTTGCTGGAAAATAAAATTTCCATCTAAACCCAATTTTTTTGCACTTTCTTTAAGATTGTTGTTGAGTATATCTATATAAAGCTTATGATCCATTATGCCATCTATAAAAACTAAATTTCCTACCCCATTTGAAGCCATACAACCCCAAACCATGACGGAGCCACCACCATGTTTAACTGTAGGACGTAAATTTTTTGGATCCAAAGCAGTGTTCGGCTTTCTCCAAACGGTGCGACGGCCATCACTTCCAAAAATGTTGAATTTACTTTCGTCACTAAATATAACTTTCTTCCAAAAGTTATCTGTCTTTAATTGATGAGTTTTTGCAAACTTCAAACGCTTTTTCTGATTTTGTAAGCTTATAAAAGGTTTATTTCTAGTTACTCGACTGCTATATCCAGCATGTCTAATCACATTTCTCACAGTTTCACTGTTTTTTTTCTCACACTTCTGCCCATTATTCGAGAAGTTTTTGCAGCTAATTTGACTACACTTAGTTTAGGAGCAATCTTGATATCCTTCAATACTTTCCTTTTGGCTACATCACTCAAAATACTTTTCCTTCCTCTTCCACTTTTATTTTCAATTAATCCATCGCTTTTAAATCTTCCAATGATTTTCTGGACACACGAGTGGCTTCTACCGACAATTTTAACTATTTCACGACAAGATTTTCCTTTCTTAAATAACCTTAATATAAATTTTCTTACATCAATACTGGTCTCTCCCCGAGGACCCATTTTCCATTTAAAATTGCGACTTTAAATTCACATAACCAACTTCAAAAGACAAAAGTAGCAGTCGAAAAAGTTTAAGATAAAATTGCCTTCGGTGCAATAACTGGGCATATGGCTCGCGAAGCGAGCCTCCATCCCATATCCGGTATGTGTATGTTGATCGGACCATATTTTTATCATGCTAGCGAGTAGCAGAAAGCTGATTGGCTGAGCCAATCGTTGAGGAAATGTCCTGGGTCATGCGGAAATCTGCTTTCATGACGGAGAGCTGAGTGGGTGCTCTCGTATTGGATCATGGCTGGTGATAATTGAGTCTCTCATTGGCTGCTCAAATCTCTCAGAAAGAGATTAAAGTCTAGAGGGGGAGGGGCTAACCCTGATGGTGGGGATACGAAAAATAATTTAAGATAGATAAAAATATAATAATAAAAAGATAAATATTCAAAATAAATGATAATTAGAAAAAATTTAGCAAAGAGTGTGCAATTAATTTGCACTAATCCAAAAAATTAAGGTGGATTATAAGAATCGAGAAGAATTCTTCTCGGCCTTTTGGTATTGTCATGAGAGTTGTAATTAGGCATATTAATCATATTTTCATTGTTTGTAAATTTAAGTGAATTAAAGAAATATTTTGCAATTTTTTGAATGTAAGATTTAAAGCTATTATAATTTTAATCGCGTTCCGAATGTCGTCATTTCTCATATATCTACGAGCTCTTACGATCATTCGGATAGTAGAATTTTGCAGAGTATCAAGGATATTAATATTAGTTTTAGCTGCGTACCCCCACACTGGGCACCCGTAGGCTAATATTGGACGCATAACGGCTGTGAAGAGAAGCACTTTATTGTCTAAGATAAAATTGGCCAAACTTAAGCTATTATAGTAGCAAGCAGAAAAAAATCTAGTGGTAGTTAAACAAACATGTCATTGGTGTATCCTCAATTTTTTTAGGCAAAAATCTGCTTATGTTTAATTCAAATACTTGTGAAATTTTTAATTTTAGATATTTTTTTGTTGATTTTCGTTATTTTTACTGTAAATTAACCCTTTTGTTGCGTGTGAAAATAAAAACACGTTTTCACTTCTAGTTAATGTGTTATTTGGATTATCAAGTAAAAGTAAGGTGTATCCTCAATTGTTTGTACCACTGTAAAACAAAGTTAGTAACGACACTTCTTTTGAGCAAAAATGTTGTGTTACAAAATAACAACCATTTCAAAAAATGCTTCATCATATGTTAATTCATTAATAACAGAAAAATGAATTTGGTAAAATATTTGAATTTGGTCAAATAACAAAAACAAATAAGCTACAAAGACAAAAAGTACATTATAAAATAAAAATTATATAACAAAATAAATACAATGAAGTTACAAAAACAGAGAAATGAAAAATTTACAAAATCATGTCAATGAAGATACAAAATAATGGGAATAAAGCTTTACCTGAAACAAGCTGAAAAAAAATTTGGCCAGTTGATTTTAAGAGCATGCAGATAAACTTTCAGGCATTTTCTTTCTTTCTTAAATTTTGAACAAAAAAAGAATAAGATGTTTAACACTTTGCTCACCAGCAACATTGCAGTTACAAAGTTTGGAAAGGCATAGGTTAAATCTGTTGAGATACACTTTAATATTGTCATAACAAGTAAGGAATTGTGTGATTTTATTATTCATAAAAAAGTGATCAGAAGTCTTTGTGAAATGGTCAGAATAAATTTCTTTTTTAGAAAAGAGTGAGCTGATTGAGAGTGACAACATTTTCTTCTATTTTTTTCTTGCAAAATGATTTTGAAATATTACCTGGTATTTCAATCCCCCACTTGGTTGTAAACTTTGCAGCCTAGCAAAAATCAGCTTTTTTTGTTTTCAAAAATTCCAGTATGGTCAAGAACATAAGCAAAAAACAATAGGACATTTGAGTCCTTAAGGATTTTAAGATTCATTTGAATTGCCACAAGAACATTAATGCAAGAAATATTTTGTAGAGTGCATTTTGTGCCAACTTGGCGATTTATTGTCATCATATTTGATTTCAATGCAGAAAAACAAACTGTTGGTGCAATTTGGCACCATTCTTTTCTTCCGTCTCCGAAGGTATATAAATATAAAAACATTGGGAGTCTTAAACCTTGAGTGGGCCATTCGTGGCCCCCGAATTGAAGACCTCTAGTTAAAAGTATAAAATAGAGTGCCCCCTTAGTGAATATCAACAACTTGGCAGATGGTATACCAATATCAAATTAGTGCAAAAGTACTTGCAAATGAAATAGCATCAATGTGACATACACAGGTTAAAGAGTAGCATTTATTAACTGCTTCCCGTAGAAATTTTTTTGAAAAAAGTTGCAAAAAATCATCAACTTTTTTTATTTTATTACTAAATACAAAGAAATTAAACAAAACAAAATATGTAGGTTTTAATTTGAATTTTTAATTTTTTACGGGTGTAAAAGTATTTAGTTTTAATATAAGTTTACTATCCTGAGTTATCTCATGCAAATGGTCTCTTTTCTCATTGGCTTACCTCTGGAATTGCTTTTGCGGGACCACACATAGTACACTGTCTCAATAAGGCTACAATTGTCTTCAATAAGGCTACATACAGAAGAATCACTTCCACTATTCGCAATGTCCACCTCTTCATGATCATTATCTGAAAAGTCATCGCTTTCGCTATCTTGCACCATCGCCAGGGGCGTAGATACCACCGTATCAGCCCTATAACTGATACGGTGCCCCAACATGTGTAACTACAGTTTACTAACAGGACTTCCATATCTGAAAAGGGCCCCGAAGTAAATTTGATACAAAGCCCTCTTAAAGCTAGCTACGCCAATGATTATCGCCATTATTTTATTTTTTTCAACGCGGCTATCCTTTATACAATAATAATCCACAAGCCAACGCAAATAATAGGGAAAACATGAGACCAGTCCCGCCAAAAGAACCGTGAAATAAACAAAACTTGGTGATATGCAAATAAAAAAAAAAAGCTGGATATTTTCTTTTATTTCTTTCAGGCAGAGTAAAACCGTGATGAAACAAATCGTACTGACAAATTCTGCTTCCCCAGATTTTTCTCGGGATAATAATTCAATGCAATATATACGAAATCTAGCTAACTCCTGTTAATCAGGCAAGCGGTTAACAACCTCTTAATTAGGGATTGCAATATCGGACCAAAAGTTCAATACCAGTATTCAGTACTTTTTAGACCTTAATACCAGGATACCAGTTTTAATAACAGGTAGTAGAAGTTTTAGAAAAAAGAAAGAAAACACATTTGTTTCTTTGTTTTATATTTGTGAGTCATATTAGAGTGTAAATGTAGCAAAAAATAATCTAATTTATAAATTATAACAGTGTATAAAGGATCACAAAAAAGGGTAAATATCCCTATTCAATCCGTGGTACTATTACAAATTTTTGATCTAAAAAAACATAATGCAGCAATTGTACTGCCATTAAGCCTGGATTGTTATTTTGTGAAAAAATTACCAGCTGTCGCAAACGCTGTTTCGCCATCTACGCTAGTTGGTGGTACTGTTAGCAATGCGTGCGATATACTCTCTCTCTCTCTCTCTCTCTCTTCTCTCTCTTTTACTAAGTCTTCACCTCTAAAAATCCTTCATCTTCAAGTAAATCGATTTCACGTTGGATGGTTTTGGATATAGCTGGTTTCTATATTGTATTTTGGCTTGTTGAAATTTTTTAGCTATCGCTAATTCTAATTTTTGTTTAAAAGACAATTCCTTTTCACTATTGACATCAGTGTCAACATCATCTTCGATAACTGTACCCAATTCTTCTGAATGTGGATAGGTTTGTGAATAAAAAATTTTTAAGAAATTTGAATTGTGGTTAGTGTGTGTGTCTCTCTTCTTTTTCATTTTCAATTTTAAAATCATTATAATTATTTGTAAATACCATAAGATATTTTCTATTACGGTATGCCATTCTTCTGTGCTATTTTTCAATGGAATACATAATTCTTCAGATAGTGACGTGTGCTGTTCTTCCAGTGACTGCAACATGAAATTTATTGCTGCAATTGCTGCTAATAAATTAGAATCTCTACAACATAATGCCTCAAAAGCCGGTTTTATTGGAATTAGAGCAGATACACATTTCTAGATATTAAGTCGAATTCACAGCCGGAACAATTAATTCGCAGGTTTATAAGTCTATCATTGCTTTTTAGATTGGATTTTTCAGTTTCAAAAATCGTTCCATTATTAGGAGTAATCTGTTCCAACGTGTTTTAGAATCTAATATTAACATATGTTCTGTTTTTAGTAAATACCGAAAAACCGGTATTACAAAATTGCAGAAATGGCTCAAAATACAGATATATTCGGTATTGTAATCCCTACTCTGAGTTAAAGTTAATATCTTTTTTTTGGGGGATTCGGAGCAACAAAGGCTATTATCCCAATCCCCACTCTCAATCTCGTGAAGTCAGTCAAAACAAAAAGCACATGGATAATGAATTCAGTTCAGTTCCTTTTCAGGTAACATGTTCTCAAAAGCTTTTCATACTTTTATTCACATGAGGCTGCAGTAGCTGAGTGGTCATGGTCACAAGCTCATCATCGGTGTTGCTTAGCAATGTGCTAGAAGCCTAATGACTCTAAAGACGTGTCATACAATGGCACTGATGTACATTAAATCAGCCGAGGCTAAAAGTCCTCTCGTTGGAGTGGTGTGGACGTTCAGATGTGTGACCAGCCAGTGCCGGTTTATCCATTGGGCATTTAGGGTGGACGCATAATGATCCGGATAAGCTGGATTTAACTAGATTTTCTAGTTATATATATATATATAAATTTCGATCCGCAAGTGCCAAGGGAGCCTGTAGATCTTCTGCACCAAGGGCCCGAAATGAGCTTAAATTGGCACTGGGGTCACTCTGACGTCATCCTTGTCCCTTGGCCCAAAATATAGTGGTCCGTCGCAAATAGCCCTCGTATTACTTTACAGAGAGAAGTAAATAATATCAAAACAAATTCTTGTGAGCGTGTGATCTCGTGAGTGCGCGAGCGTGCGACCCTTTGCACTCGAATAAATATATCCTCGATTTTGGGTTTAAAAGTATATAAATATAAGTATCAGGGCCGGCGCTAGGGGTGTTCAAGCCGGGCCCCTGCCCGGGGCGGTAACCTTAGAAGGCGGCAAGTTGGCTGTAAAATTAACTAGTTTATGAAGAAAATAAAACAAAATTACTCAGGGGTTCCACGAGTCAAAATACAAATTCGAAGAAAAAAATTTTAAAATGTGTATGCAAAATATATTCAAGTTTGCTATGGAGAGTCCTAGAGGCTTTTATATATATATATATAACTTGTATTCATTACTATTTAAAGCCGTGCTTCCCAACGCTGGTCTCATGGGGGATAGAGGAGGGGGTGATAAAGAAGAATTTCGGCATCCTGCTCCTTCTCTTTCAACTAATTTGCTACAACTGTTACTGCTTTGTATGCGTAAATTTGGGTACTATTGAAAGAGATAGATTTTGGCAGAGATAAATCTCAAGAAAAGTGATGAAAAGCACGGTCAAGTTTTATGAATGAAAAGAAAGGGGCAGAATGACTGAGAAAAAAACCCATTTTCGAATAAAACTGAGGGAATCTTGTGTCAATTTGACTTCCGAATTAATTCATTTAGCTTCCTGTGCTTATGCAGACAAGAAAAAGTCGGACAATAAAAAAAGGTAACAATATTTTCATTTTCAAATTATTTTTTTAGATTTTTAAGGTTTAATGCCCATGAATTTTAATTATTGCTTAATATTAAGTGAAAGAAAAAAGTGTGTGTGCTTATGACCACACGATAGAAGTGATAATTTCAAATTTCAGGGATTAGTTTGGTGAATAAAAAACAAGGGGATATTAGTATCGTCCTATAAAATTATTTATTGGGAATTAATTGGGAATTTTTTGGGAATTAATTGTATTCTAAGACGGAAATAATAGGTTTATGGTAACTGAAATAGGTTATAAATCCTGTACATTCAAAAATTTATTTAAATATCTATAAAAAAATCCGTCAAGCGTTGTTCTGTACTTCCTCGTGCTTCATTTGGATCATTTGACATAATTAAATTGAAATATGATTTCATATCATCAACTAAAAGTTTTGATTTGTCTTTTGAAAAATCTTCATTAAAATTCCCACTTAAAATCACAGGTAATTTGTTCGGAAGACCTGATTCGGCTTGGTAAATTTTGGTTGTAATTTAACAATATTCAATTATATCCATGAATTAATTTAAGCAAAGGGATAATAAGACAAGTAGTTGATTGGGAAGAGAGATATCTAAGTCAAAACCTTTAAAAAGGGGATTTAATCAGAAGTTTTATATCACATAATCTCTGGCTTATACTAGCTCTTTTGTCATTGTATGGCAGTTTTGTACAAATATATCTGGTGCAGCTGCAAAGAAAGTCTTCTTTATATTTGTTTTCTTGTATTTATTCAATGTAACTTTTTCTTAATACCTGTATACTTTATTTTGTTGTTTTAAATTTTTAATTGTTTTAATTTTCTTTTTAGACTCAAAGTAATGTGATTAATAGAACTATTTGTTCATTGCTATTCTGATTCGCTTAAAAAAATAGATTTTTATTCTTAAATTCACTGCAATATTCCTAATGATAATAATACTATTTACTTAATTCTATAAAAATTTGTCCTTTTTCTAAATTTTGTGTTTAATTTTAGTGAAGGGTTTTTCTTTCTTTCTAAGCCTATTTTTTAAAAAATATTACATGTTTCATTTTCATGCTTCAACTAGTATTAAAAAGAGGTAACGGAGGAGGGGGAGGGAGCCTTACTTAGATAAAATCTAGCAACTTTACTTTTACGGCGTATTGGGGGGGACAACCGCGTTTCAGAGGGGTAGGGGCAAATGTCCCTCCTTTCTTTTTTAGGGGTGTGTATGTCCGACTAAAGACAAAAAAAGCCAAATGAGCGTTACATACCCGAGGGTGACGTTCATTTAAGTTCTCTCTTCAGCAAAACACCCCAACAGAAGTTGTCATTTCAAAAATTATTTTCCTGCAGTTGTGCTTTTTCTATTTTACTTATTTATTTTTCGTTTTACATGCATAAACATAAATGTCATCAGTTTCGTAGAATATTTTCATGTTGATTAACATTTTTAAGTATGTGTTTTTTCGTATCTTGAAAGTACCGTAATCGTATTGAAATATTTTCGAGTGACATTGTTATTCAAATGAAAAAATATTATTTGCCTCTCGTATAAAAATAATTTCTTTAGCCGCTTATAAAGGACGATAGTAGGTCATTCAAAATACAAAACATTAATGAGCTTTTGAGTACATTCATTAATTATTTACCATACATAAAGGATACTAACAGCAATAGCTCGAAATTGAGATACAGCGTAGTTATATTTATTATGATGATTTTGTTTTGTAATCGTAATATACTGTGATAATTTTGTTTAGTAATAAATGAAGCAATCTATAATTGCTAAATATTTAATTTATATTGCTTCACACTGTTAAAAGAATTTTCAAAGAAAAAATAAGTTAATTTTACTTATATAGACACTTTTTTTCTTTTTTATTGAATGTGACACATGTGAAATAAACATATAATTTCTCTAATCTATTCTAAAACTGTTAAGATTATTTCGTAAGATTAAATTTTAAAAACTTGAACAATGTTTTTCTTTTTTGCATGTTATTGTCATTTTAAGAGGAATTTACACGTGATACCTTTTTAATTTAGGTCTTTTACACCAGTGATTCCCAAAGTGGTCTATATAGATCCTCAGGGGTCTATGACGACCTGCAAGAGGTCCACGTCAGCCAAAAAATAATTTGTGGGACAATGAGGTGAAGTGGGGTATTTATACATTGTACACCCCCGCTATTGTCGCTGGTCGTGCCCCCTACAACTCATCACTTCTACGAGTTTTCTCATACCGAGCGGACGTACTCTCCCAGTCGTCCCGTCGTAGAATGTGTTTCATTGCTTAAAGTGCCTCTTTGTCTAATATTACTTACCTTTAAATTCATTATTAATTTGTTATTGTTGTTTACCTATGTTAATCATAATAAATATCTGTTTGTTATGGATTAAGGTTTTATTTCTCTCTCGTGAGTATTATCGACGTTAATTTTATTGCCGGCATCCCGCCGCATTTAGGTCTACCGCCCCCTATTTACATGGGGATCTGTGGTATTGGCTCTCATTAAACTAGATCGTGACTTTAATTTTAAAAGAAAATTTAATCAAGTGAAAACCAAATTTTCCTTACTTAGCAGATTTATTTTCTAAATAATTTAATGAGGTTAATTTGCTCTTACAAGGTGACAGGATAATTTTTTTAAAACACGAACTATTACAGCGTTTCTTTCCAGAATTAAACTAAAGAAGTAGAATACTGGAGGTCCGGAATTTTCTCATATTAACCCAGACAATCTGTCAGCACGTTTTAACCCACGTTCAACATTTAACTGCCTTTTATTCAAATTTTGAAACCAGGTTTGAGAATGCTTTGACTATGGTAATACCACAGTAGGCAATGAATTTATATGGTCATATTGAAAAAAAATGTCACATGACAACTGGAACTGATCGTGATATGCACCAATAAAGATTAAGTTTAGAAATGGATGCCAGCAATTTTGGCTTTAAAAAGACAAACCTGTTATTTGTCCTGAATTATGGAATATCGTGAGGTAGGTTTTAATTATTTTTGCTAGTAGAAAGGAGTTTGAGCGCAGTTGCCTATCTCCAAAACAAAAAAAGAAACTGGACACTACTAACAGAGGAGATTTAAGGTTAAACCTGACAAGATTGATACTAAATGTTGATTGCTATTGTAGCGCCAGATTGATCCCTCCCATTAAAATCAATTGTGTGTTGTTTGGTTATTTTATTTAACAGTTATTTAATATATTTTAATTAACTTTTAATTTAATTAATTAACATATGCTTTTTAAACTTTTAACTCTATACTTCATTAGTTATAAATTTAATTCTTTTAAAGTAGTAGTAGTAGTACTAGCTGTCAAAGAGGCATTTAAGTTGATAAATTTGCAAAAATTCAATAGTAATTAGCAGGGTCTATCTCATACTGAAAAACAGGGCAAGGGGTCTAAGAGACGAAAAAGTTTGGGAACTTGTGTTTTACACGTATGAAGGAATATTTAATGCAGTCTAATAATTAATTATGTGTATAATTAATTATAGGCCTGGTGGTCGAGTGGTAGCGTATCGTGATTTCATGTCACAGATCCGGGTTTTATTCCCGGGCTGGGATAGGTCGACTCAACCTTTCATGCCTATTGCAGTGGGTCTATAAATGAGTACCAAGCTTGCTTGGGGACTTAAAAACTGGGAGTCTCGCTTAAGATTGACCACCAATATGATCGAGACATATGCTCATGTACCTCAGTGCCCAATGGTCACGTACACTGAAATGGTCACAGTAGGCTCTGACTCTCATGGGCTGTTGCACCACTGAGTTTGAGTTTATGTAATTAATTTTATTTATATTATGTGTATAATTAATTATAAAAATACATAAAAAATGTATATTATCTTTAAAATATTGTAAAACATTCTGTATGCTACTAACAAAGTTCATCAAAATGCATATTCCAAAAAATTTAAAAATTGAGTTAATAAATTATTTTCAGTTTAATATGAAGAAATTTTAAAAAAATATTAAAAAGACTTAAAAATTTTAAACCCCCAAAAATATTTTTAAAAATACAAATATTTAACTCAATGCAAAAACATCCTTTAGATAAATAAATTGCAAAATTTCAGGCGTAAATTTTGAATTTCGAAAGACGATTATTAAATAGATAATATATTTGAATGTATAGTGATATCAAAATAACATAGAATTAGCAGCCCTAATAAGTAAACAACAACTACTTTAAGCTTAAATAACTTCCAAAGCATTTTTAAAATTAAGTTTCAATCTTATTAAAATATGTTTTATTTGTGTGATTAAAATACATAAAGGCTCCAATTCTCAATCGTTTAATTGTAACGAATAATAATATAAAGTACTTGGAATTCCTATTTTATTATCTTATCAAAAAAATTTCAGAACATAACACTCATCCAAAACATAAACGAGAGGCTCTTTATCAGTGTTCCGTAGAACACTGGTGCACTAAAAATTAAAAAGTCGGTGTTTTCAGTTTGCAATAGTTTTTATTTACTGTTTCATTTTACTATTATATTTCTCAAAAATCCTTTAAAATGTATTTTTCGTGATTATGAAAAGGTTTAAAAGCGTTAGTGTGCATATTTAAGAAAAAAAATTCTAGTAATAATATGTTCCAATCTATAGCAATATTTAAAATCTTTAAAAAAGGCAACAATAAGAATGTCAAAATTATGACAGAAATTTCTTATAAAAAGCAACAAAAAAGGATTTAATTAAAGTTTTATTGTTAAAGAACAATAATTAATGTGAAAGAATATAGGTACTACTTTTTTTTGTTGTTGTGTTCCTGGTATAAAACTATTTAATTAAAGTGGAAGCAAAATGTGCATTACAGAAATAAAAATATGATGAATACAATTTATAAAGTAGATAAGTGATTTCAAACAAAATCGTTGGGAAAGCCAACTACTAGATGCATTAAAACCACTAAGGTATCAAGTAGGAGGAATATACGATGCTTTATTTGCTGTTTGTAATAATTCGGAGATTGACAACTCAATGAGTTGAGGCTTCTGGACTATATTAAGCTGTGTTAAACAATTTAAGATCTTATGCTGCATTGTAATTTGGTACAAAATCTCTTAAATTGTATCAATCCTATAAGTAAGCTCCTTCAGACAGAAGACTATGATTTATCATCTGCTATGAAGCTCTTGAAAAATTGTAAAGATTTTTTCAAATATCTTAGATTGGACACAACCTTAAGAGAAGTGCTTTGCGATGCTCGAGAACTCGCCGACGAAATTGACATACCGGCTAATTTTGAGCTCACCCAGCCACGTCATAGAGTTCGAAGAAGGAATGTTAATTTCGACTATGAGGCACGAAATGATCCGATAGAAGATCCTAACGTCGCCCAGCCAGTATGGTGACTATGACCCTTGGCTTATAACCGCGTAGACTCGGGTTCGAATACCGAGTAAGACTTAGTTGTATCTTCGGGAAAGGAGTCGGTCTTTCGCCTGAAATGGATTCCCGTCTCGAAAGGAAAAGCAGCGCACCTCTTCTTGTTATATGCTGAGATCATCGTTTGTAATAAAATCTGTATTCTGTTGTTGTGTTACATGTTTCTATTCATCTATCTCACGTCTTTCGCATGTATCCCTGTAATAAACACACAACAACAACTGAAGATCCTACTTTGAAATATAAGGCAGAGTTTATTTTTCACATTAGATAAAGCTATCAATGCACTTGAATCCAGGTTTGATTTGATCAGTACCCACAGCAACTATTTCTAATTTTTATACAATATTTATGATTTAAAAGATACACCTCAAAACGATGAAATAAAATATTGTAAAGATCTAGAAACAGTGTTAAATGATGGGAATTCATCAGATATAAACGTGCTGGACGTTTTAATAGAAGCGGTTTTGGTTTTGCTAAATAAAAAAGAAAGTTTAATCGAGATTTTAAAATTCATATCGAAACTGGATTTTGCTACAAATCTCGGTATAGTTTTAAGGATATTGCTTACCCTCCCAATAAGTGTGAAAAGTGGAGAAAGAAGTTTCTCCCCAAATTAAAATTAATTAAAAACTTTTACGCTCCACAACTACCGAGGATCGGCTAAACGGCTTAACAACAATAGCCATTGAACATGAACTGGCTAAAGAAATTAATGTTAAAGAAATAAAAAAAAACTCTCAGAATTAAAAGTAAGAAAGAAACACTTTTAAGTTTAACTCTCGATTTAAATAATCCTATAATTTGTTTTAGTATTTTTTAATATTTGTATTTTATAATTATACACTAGAAATGACTCCTTTTTTTCTGTGCAACACTAATTTTAATTTAGTGCCAAAAACATAAATTAATAAATTAGTATTTTTTGCTAATTTAAACTTCAAAATTATTGATAGCAATTTTTTTGCTCACGTTTTATTTTACCATATTAGCATGGGAAGGGCTTAGGTTATCTCTTTAAATTTTTGTTATAAACAGGGGGCGGCATTTTACCTCTGCCCAGGGCGGCGAAACTGCTAGCGCCGGCCCTGTAAGTATATACGACTAATTCCATATGCCATTTTCAGAATTGGCGACTTATTCCAAATTTAGCGTCTAAAAGATTAAGGTGCAACCCTAAAACCCCCAAAACCATGAATGTGAATAATAATAATTTATGTTTAACTGCTAAATATTTTTTTATTTTTATAAAGCAATACTTTAGAAGTGATTATACGAATTAACATTATAGCAATACGTTTAAAAAGGGATAAATTTATGTTCTAACTGCTAAATATATTTTTTATTTTGATAAAGCAAAATGTTTAAAAGTGTTGATACGAATTAACATTATAGCAATACGTTTAAAAGGTGATAATACGATTGATATTTAATATTTCTTCTTAAGACCCTTTTATTAGTTAAACCTGTATCTATAGAGACGGAATCTTTGAGATATAACGATATGGGACTCATCCGAAGCCCTGTAAACGGAGAGAATAAATACCCTTCAGACCCATTAATTAATATCCATTGAAGAGCAAGACTAATTACAGTAGCCACATAATTCCGGCTCCAAATATCAAAATTCAAGGATAAATTCAACAAAGAATAAATGATAATTTTAAAAACTAAAAAAAACAGGCTTTTATTGTAGATCAAACTAAAAAATGAAAAATAAACTATCGTTTGAAAAAAAACTAAAAAACACTTTTTAATAGTGAATTGAACTAAAAAGTAAAAAAATAATTCTTAATATAAGAATAAAATTATTAACGAGAAAATCAATGTCATTGTGGTAAAAGCGTGGGGTGTGCTTTGTACTACATTTTTACACTAACTCAGCATTTCGGAATAGAACTAGTAAGAAATTATAACAATTGATATAGAGCACCCCCATGCTTTTATCCCAGTGATATTAATTTTCTCTTTAATCATTTTATCCTTATATTAAGAATTATTTTATTAACATCCTTTTATAAGCTTCACTTGTATGTAACGAAATCTTTGAACTCAATTTCTATCCACTTTAAAAGGTCAGATTAATTCAAAATTTTGATCTCTTTACCATCGCGTAAGGATTTGTGGGTAAATAAGCCTATTTAAAGGTGGAACGAGCATTGACGAAGGCGAGCGCATACTCGAAAAGGCTTGGCTAGTGTCTCCTCGCTTTGATGTTGTCTTTTGTACCACCCGGTTGCGTGCCAAAGGGCCGCCATGTTGGATTTTATGTGATTGAAGCGAAATAAAGAAGTATTCTGAAGATGATGCCCTCCTCATTTTACCAGCAGGCCTGGGGCCTGTCATATATATATATATATATATACTGCAATAAGACTTCCGAATACAACTATCCTGACTACAAGTATTGCAGATAAAACAATATTTGCATGATGTGTGCCAAACTACAGTATAGTAAACATATAGTAATATTATATTATGGTGTTTGTGTTCTTTAAAACTTGCTAAACTTCCCAATTTAAAACTAAGAAAAATTAAATTTTATGTGCAAACCTGGTGATTTTTAACCTACATTAGTATGATTATTATGTTGTATACATGAATGTTTCAAAACTTTTGTGAAGATGTTTTTTCAAGATTATATATACAGGCTGAATAACCTGTCTTCGTAACAAACACTATCAATATTATGAAAAAATATATTTTAAATTAAAAAAAAAATTTCAGTCATAATTAATTGAAGTAGTGTTTTGATATAGAGCATAAGTTGAAAAATAACATATTAAAAAATTAGAGTATTACACGCATTATAGATTTTTGTTTAGCCTTTACAAACTTAAAATGCGTTTTTCTGGGACTTTTAATTTTGAAGATGTATGTGTTTTCTAATCTCTAAGGGTTTTTTTTCTGTTCAAGAATCTTGTTATTTTTTGTAGATACTCCCAAACGTATGTTCTATAAAAGTTAGTATGGATTTAGGTCTGGGATCTTTAGTTATTTTTTTTAAAAATGCTTAAGTTTATATTTTAAAAAATTTCTTGCTTTTTCCAGGTTTTTTATAATTATTAAAAATCAACAAAGGAACAGATTTTTAAATCCATACTAACTTTTGTTCGCAATAATCTGAGAAACATAAATAACTTAAAACGACTAAAACGTTTTTAAAACAAAGTATTTTATAAAAATTTGCAAAAAATTTAAAAAATTCTTAATTTTTTAAAATTGTAAAATAATAGCTGGGGGCCAACTGACTTTTTGCTTTCAAAATCAACTTAACAACATAATATGAATATAAAATATAAATTATTTTTACTGTAAATGCCTCAAAAAAAATATTTTTTTTGAAAAAGGGTACTGAGTGGTCTTAAGAAATATTAAAGCTTATCGAAATAAAATTATATACCAGAAATTGGAAGTTTTAAGAAAAATGTTTTGTACCTTATCATTTTTATAAAAAACAAAGACGTTTAAGTCAATATTTTCAAAGAGAAATAAATATTTATTAAATAATTAATCATTAAAAAGTTCCAAGGAAAGCTAAACGAAGCACAAGTCAAATAATTAGCATTAGCTAATGAAAAGTTTTAGGCAATCAGATTCTTCCCAGATATAAATCATATTTTTCTTTTAATACCAATAGAACAAAATCCCTCTCCCTCCCCCCCAAAAAAAGTTATTAGATCCGTAATTAAAATATAACATTAGAGAATTTTTATTTCAATTTATTCTGATGCTGTAGTTAAAAAGAAAAATATTTTGGGGAAAAATGCTTTTTTGGAATTCGTATATATATATTGTTTTACTTAAGAAAAGTTTACTTATAGTAGGAAAATTGTGAAGGGAATGCAACAAAAAAAAACATAGCTTTATGATTAAAAACAATTTTTTAAAGCTCTGACAAATCGTTGTTAACCAAATTAAAATGTCAATTAAAATGTTTTGTCCGAAGAAATTAAAAATAACTGTTTATATAATGGAAAGTTTTTAAGTTGTAGAATAATTTTTTACACTTTTCGATGTTATATAGTTTAATGTAAAATATATAAAACAAAATTAAGAATATATACACATGCTAATTGACGAACTATACATAAAATATGACATTTGAAAGAAAAAGAAAAACAACTGAATTAATTAGTGTAGGAATTTGAAGTTCTTTTTCAAATTAAATGAATTAAATTTCAACGATCAATTAGCGATGTAAAATAAAACATTATTGCTCGATTCCATGCCCAATTTTATTGATAAGTTTAATTAAATAATCCAATGACGATAGATGGCAGCATGGTTCAAAATATACCACGGCTGAGTGCGCGCGCTTCCAGTAAAGCCATTATCATACAAAACGTTCGCTCTTTTGGTACTACAATGAATTTTCTTTTTTCTTATCAAATATCTGATAATAATTACAAATTTCGTCATTAATTTTCGAATAAATGTTACGAATAAAACCTTTCAATTAGTTTATTTTTTAGGAGCAGAGCTGCCATGAAAGAGTGCTTGAAAAATTCATTCAAATTATGAAGAGAGAGAATTGCACATTTATTACTTATATACATCTCTTATGTTTATTTTTCTTTAAATTTTCTGTAATTTCAATGAACGATGAAATACTTATTTCTACATATTTCAAAACATAGTACAATGCATGTAATGCATTTTACAACCAAAACATGAGGGGCGTAGCTAGGGTTTTCCAAGCCCGGATAAATAGTTTTTGCGCTGCAACCTTCCAGGTGTGAGACTAAAAAGAGTCCACCATGCTTCTCGAAATTTTTTGAGCTTTAGAACATAAGAACCAAAGTGGCAAATTGCTTGAACATAAGTGGCAAATTGCTTGGCATGAAAAGAATGCAAAAAGTAAAATAGTTAAGGCAACCATGATACTTTGATGATATAATTGAATAAAAAAAGACATCATCACAAGAGCGTATACAAAAATTAGTACATTTTTTAATTTGTAAAATTAAAAATATTTTATTTTGAAAATCATTCGTCACTAATTTAAATTCAGTTTATCCTAGTAAAAATCATTTACATTGTTAAATAAAATGATTCGAAAAATGAAAAGAATTTCATTATGTATATAGGCAATAGTACTTTTTCTTTTCTTTTTTGTAGAACTACAAAGAATTATATAAATCATTATTCCATATTTTGATACGAAGTCTGAAAGAAAAGAAAAGAAAGAATCAAATTTAATATTAACGGATTACTTAATTGTAAATAACATTTTTATTTCATAATTTCTGGATAAGTGTTTAAATATCCATTTAATTTAAAGTTTAGCCTGAATGAAAATTGTTCTCGTTACTTAAAGTAATTAAAAATTAACTATTGCATTTTGCGAATTTTCTGGGCTTTATATTGCATTTTTAATGAAGAAAGGATTTGGAAAGAAAGTAAAAATTAATATCTTGTTCCTCGTAGACAAAAAAGTTACACAGAATACTTTTATAACAATGTTAAAACACTAATAAAAATTGGAGAATAATATAAGTAAAATAAACAGATTAAAATATGGTAGCATAAATACTACTGTTCACTTAAACAGGCCTTTTTTTTTATTTGGAAGCAGAAGCAAATAAAATGCATCGTACCATATTCCAGAACTAAACCAAATTCATTTCAAGTACCAGTTTTAATGAACCTTATTTTGTAATAAAAGAATACAGATTAGAAGCTGTCAGTGGTTTCAGATATTTAGGCTCTGAACAGAACAAACTCAATAACATAACTCCAGAGGTTCGCAATAGAGTCACTGCTGGTGACAGATGTTTTTATGGACTTCAAAAATATTTAAAATCTCATTTCATCAGCAGAAAAACAGAACTACTCATTTACAAATCTCTGAAAAGGCTTGTTCTCATATATGCTGCAGAAGCGCGGACAATGACAGATAGACAAGGAAACTCTTGCTATATTTGAAAGAAGAGTCATTAGAAGTGTTTTTGGAGGATTAAAATGTGATTAAATTTGGAGAAGAACCAATTTAGAAAATTATAAACTTTTTAAAGAACCAGATATTGTTAAACTCATTGCATTACAAAAATTAAAATGAGTAGGACACCTGATAAGGTTGGACGACAATAGTCACAAAAAAAGATCGTTGTGGCCAGACCATATGGTACTCTAAAAAGAAGACCAAGACTCAGGTGGATCGATTGCCTAGAAAAAGAACAATTATTAATGTCAGAAACTACAAAAGTCAGGCCAAGAACAGAACAGCCTGGAATGGAATTCTTAGGAAGGCCAAGGCCCATCCTGAACTGTTGTGCCATTGAGAAAGGAAGGATAAATGCTATTACATCAAGAATTACAGAAATATACAGCAACTTTCAAAAAAATTTTATTAAAAAAAAAAATTCTTTACGTTTGGATTGAACAAGAACAAAAGTTAGGTTTTACAAAAGAAATTTGAAATAGTTACAATTTTAATGCTTACCATACTTTACATATACAAGATTACAAGTATTATTTACAAAGAATAATCATTACTTAGTTCATAAATTCGATATAAAAGACAACGAAACTGTTAAGTATAGTATGAAGTGTTGTACATTTCCCCTTTTATGAATAAAAACTATAATAAATTATGAATTTTGCTAATATTTTAATGAAAATGTATATTTAACAATTCCCTATAAGGAATATTATTATTAAAACGCTTTTAAATACAATAAGAAACAGGACGATATTTGCAAGGATTGGGACTGTTATAATAATATTGAACTTATAATTTAACATGTAAACATGTAATTACAGGAGATTTAAATACGATAAAAGACAGAACAGCATAAGACAGATAATGATAAATAATGGATACAAATTAATGAGATCTATGATAACAAATTACCTATAAAAAGATAAATTTTCTTAAAATATAGATAATTTTATTTAAAAAAATTCTTTTATTGTGTAATTTATCTCTTGAAGTTTTAAATTTCTTCCAATTCGGAATTGTAACAAAAATTGTAAAATTGAATTTGAAACACTTAAAAAGGATATCAGATTGAAAATTTATAAATTACTCTTCCCCTATCGCAACAAAAAGTTACGAAGTGGTATATGTAAATAAAGTCCCAAGAAAATATGCTATAATAAGCAAATAATTTTATAATAAAATGCTCAGAAAACATTTTCCAAGATAAATTTCCTCATTTAAGTACCAAGATAGTCCCTCAAGTGCCATTCTTTTCGCTTGACCGAGGCTCAAAATTACGAGGTTCGAAGCCAATAGTTATATAGCAGGGGTATCCAACCCAAATGACCCTGCGGACCACTTCGGAAAAACATTATAATCTCGCAGGCCACACGTAAAAATATGTGCATTTATATCAGATTTGAAAACAAAAAAAAACATTTATTGGAGTGAAAATTTAAAACAGAATGAATAATTATTATTGTTTTCATTATTTTTCATGTATAAAGACATATATAATATAATAATGTTTACATAATATAATAATGCAATGATCAAATAATGTTTAAAATGTTACAGTGTTGGCATTTTCTTGAAAATTACGGAGTTCCTTTTGAATTGATCTTTCGTTACTCATTTTAAAAATTTGATTGTGCTGTCATTCTCAAACGATTTAGTAGACATTGCCCTTTATCTTAACCGTCCTGAATATTTTTAAACTTTGAAAAACATTTCTAACTGCCTCTTGCTTTTTGGGCACTTTAAACAGAAAAGGAGGATAAGAAATGAAAGTCGCACACACAGAGAATTATGTTCCATCCATAGTAAAGGATATGCATAAAATGCAAATCGGAATTTATTAAAAAAGTTATTTATTATAGTAAAATCAAATATGTAACTGTTTGATAAAATATAAATCTATTTTAATCTAAAGGAAGTTTCTATTATCAAAAAGGATTTATTTTAAAACAAGAACAGGTAACATGCAAATACATTGTAAATTTATATATATATATATATATAATCCTTATATAAAAACTTTTTTTCAATATATAATCATATACATATACATACACGTATATATAAATTTATACATATATATACATATACACAAATATATAAACAAAAATATAAAAATAAACATATAGTTATATACCTAAAATAACTAAAATTAGGAAGAAGGCACATAGTATAATGATAAACTCCTGGCCTTAGGAACCAGGATTGCAGATTTAAACAAGTTTTGCGGCGCCAACCTTCACCTGTAATTTGTCATACTATGTACCAAGAGGAAAGGAAAGAATTATATATGTAGAATTTAAATATTAAAAAATCATTAAACTAAATAACATAGGAACATAAACATAACCTACTAATTCGGAGTTAAAACGATGGCCAAGAGTGCAGTAACGTGTTCCCGCCAAATAGGGGTGAGAGTAGAACCGCATAAAATTAATTGCGATACGATAATAAGAAATATATATATACACTGCTGGACAAATGCTAAGGATGGATCACAAATTGCTATGTAGCATAACATTAAGCGAGACATGAGGCCTAGTAGGATAAAATATAGTTGCCACACTGTTCAGACATTAGAATAAAGAATATTTATTGCTCTGGAAAGTACAAAAGCTGTGAAACATCTGAAAGAAAAAAAAATGTCCATTTGATCTGCGTACGGAGAAATGGAACAATGCATCTAAAAGTCAGCAGGCACCTTAAAGAAAGGTATCAGTACGGGATATGTCCACCGTGGAGTGTGATGCAACATTCCACACGTCGTACCATATTGCACAACATTATCCAGCAGCTCTTGAGGCAATTTATCCCATTCCTCTGTGAGTGCAGGGATGAGGGTGTTCTTGCTTGTCGGAGGATAGTTTCGACCAGCAACTTGCCTCCCCAAAGAATCCCACACATTTTCAATGGGGTTTAGATCTGGAGAACGCGATGGCCATACGAGACGTTGAATACCCTCGCTGTCTAGACAATCCTGAACAGCGAGTGTAAGATGACATGTTGCATTGTCGTCCATAAAAACAAATTTATCACCGACAGCACCACGGAAAAGACGAACATGAGGAAGTAGAACTTCATCAATGTATCGTTGGCCCGTCATAGTCCCATTCGCAACCACATGTAGGCGCGTGCGGTGATGCCGGCCCACACCATGATACTGCATGTCGGATATCGGTCCTTTTCCTGGATATGTTCTGGACGATAAGCAGTACCACTCTCGCGCCAGATCAGTTGGCGTCTACAATCCGATGACAGACTGAACCTACTCTCATCTGAGAATAGTACGCATGCCCAGTCCTGTTCAGTCCAATTGTGATGCTCACGACACCATTGCAAACGGGCAGTACGGTGCTGTCTGGTCAATGGGACACACACAACAGGTCTGCGTGCGTATAGTCCTCCTCCCCTCAAACGTCTGGCAACAGTTTTTCGGGAGATCTGCTTTCCTGAGGCAGCAAGAAACTGATTTGCCACCTGCTGAGCTGTGGTGCGCCTGTTCCTTTTTGCTGATAGGACGATATATCTGTCTTCTGCAGGCGTCGTACTTCTAACACGACCTCCCCGTGCCGTCTACTACACATTCCAGTAGTTTTAAATGACTTCTACAGCCGTGAAACAACGCTGTGAGCGATGTCGAACTCCCTGGCAACATCTGTTATTTTTCGCCCTTCTTCGATCTTTCCAATAATTCGGCCACGCATAAAATCATCTATGGATGTCGGGAAGACATGCCAAAAATTTTAAGTTCGTCTATTAAATCTTTCCTGTAAAACTTTGACTTGAAACAACAACTGTCCACACGCGTCAAAACCTTTAAAGCTCTTATGAACGCTATCACGTGATGAACAGACGTGGAAAAAAATTTGCATACTCATACTTTTTCTTACTAATATCCCGCACTTATTCTAATTTTCCACATTTTGCTTCCTTTCATTTTGTGGTTGCTATGGATGATAGTGTTATCCGTCCTTAGCAATTGTCCAGCAGTATATATATATATATATATATATATATATATATATATATATATATATATATATATATATATATATATATATATATATATATATATATATATATATATGTATATATATACTTTTAAAAAATCATAAAAATAATAATCATATAAAATTAGCGTAAAATATAAAAGAAACTCAAAAAATATATATTCAAAATTTTTTAATAAGCATGTGGCGCCATCTATTTAATAATTGTAGAATAAATTAGATATTGTCTAAATTTAAAAAAACATTACAAGACATAATAACAGTAAATAATTACAGTAATACAAATTGTATCATAAAAAACCATTATAAATATAATTACAAAGAAAGTTAGCAGGATATCCATGTTCAATACAGTGATTAAAATTTTTTTAAGATTTAAAACAATATTAGCTTTTTGCTAACTAATACATTATTGCGATAAATATAGTTAAAAATAATACTTCTATATATAGATATTGATAAACTAGAATTCCAGTAAGGCACTTTGATGATATTAAAATTAAAGGCATCTCTTTTATCATAAATATTACTATGTAGTTTCAAATCCTTAATATACAGTGATACATCTAAGTAATTTATTTTGATTGGATTATTATTAATTTTAACTAAGTTTAAGTAAGACGGATAAAAATTAATAATGAGATTTAAATTATCATTTTTACCAAAAATAATTAAATCATCAATATATCTAAAAATGTAGTAGTCATTATTAATAACATAATTATATTCATAAAAATGTAAATAAAGATTAGCCAAACTATTACTAGCTGGGCCTCCTTGTGGGAGTCCTTTCTCTTGTTTATATAAAGTACCATTAAAAAAAATTGATGTAATTTTCTTTTAAGACAAAATCTATGAGAGTTTTAAATTTGTTAAAATTAATATTAAGGTTATACATACTGTGTGGTTTTCTAAAATTACTTTAATAATATCATATAAATCAATGGAATTGAAAATATCTTCAAAGTCATAACTATGAACTGAATAAATATTTCTATTATTAAAAAAAATCTATAATCTCTTTACTATTTTTAATTATAGCTTTATTACATTGCTGATTAATAAAGTTTTGTATAATATTATGAAGTAATTTGCCTGCAAGAGTAATATATGTTCTAAAACCATTTGTCACAGTTCTAAATTTAACCGGACTTTTATGGAATTTTGGAGTTAAAAAATTATATGGATACTTTTAATTTTAGGAATACAATAACCTAATTTCTTATAAATAGCAATAATACGATTACTAATATCATTATGTGACAAATCTAATTTTTTAAAAGAACCATTATTAAGAAAGTGATCATAAAGAATATTATAATATAAATGTTTACAAATCACACACATACAGCATAGTTACCAGGTACTTTATCAATGTAAACTGATAAAATTCTTTTGTAATTCATAAATTTTCTGTTTTATATCTTTAAAAGTAGTTTCATATTGAGAATGGTAACTAAAATTCATAAGGTCTTTTAAAATATTGTACTTATACTCATCAAATGCCTCAATAGGTAGTCCAAATTTAATTTCAGATTTTGTAATAAAATTATCAATATCTTTAATAATTTGTTTTTTAACAGTATTGTTGTTATTAGAAACATTTAATCTAAAACTAGTGCCTTTACTCATTATATCTTTTAAAATATTATCATTGATTATGTCTAAGTTGCCAGTAACTACATGTTTATGATGACCATCAATAAAATCATTATAGTTTTTACATATACAATCTTCTATATTAATATATATATATATATATAAATTTCCCCTCAAATAAATTTCAAAATGAAAAAACTTTAAAAATCTGATATTTAAAATTTTTTTAAAAAAGAGTCGGCGGGCCGCAACTTACGTACTGGAGGGCCGCGTGTTGAACACCTCTGCTTTATAGCGCTAAGTTAATATAACCCTCACTCACTATGTTAGTTTTAAAAAATAATAAATTTTATTAATAAGTGTTATGTAATTGGGTATAACATACCAGTGTGCCTTAAGATAAATTAAAAATTATTTTTATCATATAAATTCATCATTAATAATTATGTTTAGATAAGAAACGCTGTTATAATCAAACTACATACTGGAGAAAAATTCGAATTGATGACATCAAACAGAATAATATCGGTCAGAATCAGTGGCGCACACAAGGGGGGGGTCCTGGGGTCCGGACCCCCCAAAGCCCTTGATTTTTTTTCCGATTGATTATAATTTTAAGTATATAGTACGTAAAATTTAATTAATTACTTGCTATTAATGATTAATTTTATTAATTAATGCTAATTATTTATTCAAAAACTAGTTTTTTACTGTGTTTTGTTCCCGAAAATCTACAAAATCAAAAGGAGCATGATACAAGAATGGTGAAATTTCGACCCCGGCCCCCCCCCCCCTTGAAAAATTCCTGTGTGCGCCACTGGTCAGAATGATAACATAACAATAATTATAGAGCTTTTATTTGCATTTTCGGTTTTTTTCTTTTCTTTCTTTTTTTTTTATTAAAGTTTCATATAGATATATTTCATAAAGTGTTATCATTATTTTTCGTTTTTTATAATGTAGTGGAATTAGATGAAATAATACTGTAGAAAAATGCGAGGAATTTCTTGTAAGTTTACTGAGACAAGAAATGTTTACAATATTAAATATGATTTGTCCCAAAGAAAAAATAGAATTTGGTTAAGTCACGCTAAATTTGTGTGTGTGTGTCCAGTATTTAATGTAATAATATTTAACCTAACTCTTAAAAACGTGACAAGATTACTGTTACTTTAACTTCTATCTGTATCGTATCATTTCTTTTCTTAGAAAATATGTATTGAAGCCTTTGTGCCATTTATAGCATTGATGGTTTAAAAATAAATGAAAATAATAACGTTTCATCGAATTTATGAACTAATATCTTGATCATTTCTCCGAACGAATTAGTAATTTGGTTCTAAAAATAATTGTTTGGAAACTGACCATTAGCAGTAGACTCCGAATCAGAAGTATGTGTGTATGGCAAACATTTACGAAAAAATCGATTAAGAGGTCACTCGTGGTCACTCTGGTCAACGATTACAATTCAGCGAAAAGAGCTCTTCCCTCCCCGTCTTTCGGTAAATGATGTGAATAACGGGAAAGGGAAACTTTGATCTGGCTTCAATGTGACATGCAAAAAAAGGTCAAACAACCCAGTGACCGCTGAAGCATTTTTCCCTCACGTGAAAATATGAAAAATTCTCCTCGTCAGTAAATATTTCAACGGTGAGTCTCGACAACAAAGCACTTCAGGCACAGAAGCGTGCACAAAATGGACAAATTATACTAAAGAATGATATTTGAATTCTAAGGAAATGGGGGAACAGTTTTTTATAGACTGAGTTTGTACAGCGTAATTACCAAGAATTAATACTGCAAGTCAGATTTTAAATATACCTTTTTTCATTAAGGTATCCGACAACATTCGGAACCGTAATTATAAAAAAGCGCATAAATGGATAATTTTCATGATATTTAGTGTCACTTTGATTAGAATACATGTATAAAATTGTTTTAAGGACATTTTGACAAAAATTATTTAAATACAATATTTTGGTAAAAAATTATTTAAATACAATATTTTGGTAAAAAATTAACTTAGAATACCTTTTTTTTTCAAAATATTCTCCTTTTATAAAAAATGCTTCTAAAATAATAATATTTTCCTTATATAAAGTAAAGACTTCTCCAGAGAGTCTGGACTTTTTTTTTTTTTGAAAAATTCACATTATTTTCAGAGTTACAACCAAATGAAATAATTATCGGCGTTTTTTTCTTGAAATTGCTCCCCTCTGTTGCCGTAAAACATGGATAAACCCACTTCTAAGTTATATATTTCAAAAATTCTAGTTGAGCCTCTGTACAGAGGTCTGAGCTATATATAGGCAAAATATTACACTGCTGGACAATTGCTAAGGACGGATCACAAATTGCTATGTAGCATAACATTAAGCGAGACATGAGGCCTAGTAGGATAAAATATAGTTGCCACACTGTTCAGACATTAGAATAAAGAATATTTATTGTTCTGGAAAGTACAAAAGCTGTGAAACATCTGAAAGAAAAAAAAATGTTCATTTGATCTGCGTACGGAGAAATGAAACAATGCATCTAAAAGTCAGCAGGTACCTTAAAGAAAGGTATCAGTACTGGATATGTCCACCGTGGAGTATGATGCAACATTCCACACGTCGTACCATACTTTGCACAACATTATCCAGCAGCTGTTGAGGCAATTTATCCCATTCCTCTGTGAGTGCACGGATGAGGGTGTTCTTGTTTGTCGGAGGATAGTTTCGACCAGCAACTTGCCTCCCCAAAGTATCCCACACATTTTCAATGGGGTTTAGATCTGGAGAACGCGCTGGCCATACGAGACGTTGAATACCCTCGCTGTCTAGACAATCCTGAACAGCGAGTGTTCGATGACATGTTGCGTTGTCGTCCATAAAAACAAATTTATCACCGACACCACCACGGAAAAGACGATCATGAGGAAGTAAAACTTCATCAATGTATCGTTGGCCCGTCATAGTCCCATTCGCAACCACATGTAGGCGCGTGCGGCCATTGATCATGATGCCGGCCCACACCATGATACTGCATGTCGGATATCGGTCCTTTCCTGAATATTTTCTGGACGATAAGCAGTACCACTCTCGCGCCAGATCAGTTGGCGTCTACAATCCGATGACAGACTGAACCTACTCTCATCTGAGAATAGTACGCATGCCCAGTCCTGTTCAGTCCAATTGTGATGCTCACGACACCATTGCAAACGGGCAGTACGGTGCTGTCTGGTCAATGGGACACACACAACAGGTCTGCGTGCGTATAGTCCTCCTCCCCTCAAACGTCTGGCAACAGTTTTTCGGGAGATCTGCTTTCCTGAGGCAGCAAGAAACTGATTTGCCACCTGCTGAGCTGTGGTGCGCCTGTTCCTTTTTTGCTGATATAGGACGATATATCTGTCTTCTGCAGGCGTCGTACTTCTAACACGACCTCCCCCGTGCCGTCTACTACACATTCCAGTAGTTTTAAATGACTTCTACAGCCGTGAAACAACGCTGTGAGCTATGTCGAACTCCCTGGCAATATCTGTTATTTTTCGCCCTTCTTCGATCTTTCCAATAATTCGGCCACGCATAAAATCATCTATGTGATGTCGGGAAGACATGCCAAAAATTTTAATTTCGCCTATTAAATCTTTCCTATAAAACTTTGACTTGAAACAACAACTGTCCACACGCGTCAAAACCTTTAAAGCTCTTATGAACGCTATCACGTGATGAACAGACGTGGAAAAAAAATTTGCATACTCATACTTCTTCTTACTAATATCCCGCCCTTATTCTAATTTTCCACATTTTGCTTCCTTTCATTTTGTGGTTGCTATGGATGATAGTGTTATCCGTCCTTAGCAATTGTCCAGCAGTGTATTATGATGAAAGCATTTTTCACAAAAGGAGAATATTTTAAAAATGGGTAATTCTCTATGTTCATTTTTTGTCAAAATATTGTACTTAAATAATTTTTTTCTTGTAATAATATTCTTAAAACAATTTCATATACATTTTCTAATCTAAATGACACTAAGTATCCTAAATAATATCCATTTATACGCTTTTGCAAAATCACGGTTCCGAACATAGTCGGATACCCTAAAGTGTTTACTTACTTAATTATTTTACTATTATCTGTAACTCGTTTAATAGTATTATTGATTAGTGTATTAATATTTTTAGTTATGTCTTTTTAAGTCTTAACCCCTTACAAGACCATAAGGATGCTAAAAGTAACTATTAGTATGTAGCTGTTTATTTTAGTTTGTTTAGAAGTAAAATAAAAAGGAATTACACAAGAAAAATATATAACAATGTGTACTTATCTGTTTGGAATGTTATAAAAATGGAATAGAATTATTCTCATAGAATTATTTGCAGTTCTTAAACATTTATTTTCATTTGTTCGAATATGCTTTATCACTGCACAAAATTATACTTAACGAGCAACAGAAAACACAGTAATATATCATTACATGACACAATAAACTGAAATAACAACAAAGTACAGTTTACAAATGTTTAATAATTGGTGACAATTAATTTTACAGCTCTTTTTTAAAAAACGTTCCGCTTTCGTTCTCTTATGATATTTTGTATAAAAAATACGAATAATGTTAGAATTAAATGCGACAGTCATCTGTTTTAAAACGGGGGGAAATGTTTCTCTTCATCATGTGAAGGCTTTAAATAGTCTTCAATTAACTCGTAGAATGAAATGCAAATTCACAAAACTGTTTTTCAATGGGGAAAATTCCACAATATTATTACCATATTCGGATTTTCCTATCGTACAGAGAGAAACATCTTTTAAATTTATTACAATTTTTATTTTAATCTATTCATTTTTTCAGCATGAAATATGCTCTATAATTTGGCTACTATACTGTTAAAAACGCCAAACCGCGGTTGGCAAATATCAGCTCTTTGTACAGACGGTTGCGTTTCTTTAGACTTCTTGCATGTGAATTTTTAAAAAAATAATTTTATCTTCTAAAATTATTGCTCTTTTTATCTTTTCTCTTTCTCCTTTATAATCATATTCTATTGTAAGGATTTACCTTATTTGGGTCTAAAATTAAAAATTCGACTGAAGATTTATGTATTAAATTGTTCTTCATTAGCAAAATGTATTGAGAATCAGTAAAAATATTAAAATTAGTTCTAAAGCAGTAGAAGTCTAATTTATTGGTAGAAATGTCACCCTCGGAAGACACTTCTCTAAATGATTTCCAGCAAAGCTTGCTTATTTGCATGCATGAGTTAGGGATATTTTCTTGAATATGAGCAAGAGATACACATAAGCTTCCAACAGAAGTGGGAAAACACACTCTGGATTTAATAATATATTTAAAGGTTAACAACAAGAGAGTTGAAATGACTTTTATAAGCAAGAACAATCAAAGTCAATTTTAATTATTAGTGTAAACAAGAAATTTCAGAATTAAATTCTATCGGTATTATTCGTAGGAACATTTTTTCACGACACTTAGAATCTTTGTTGCATTTTGTCATTGTTTGTTCTTGCATTGAGCCACGGAAATGAAAACATCTTCGAAAGTTCTTGGTTTTGGGAGGAAATGAAAAAAAAATTACTTCGTGTAAAAAGCTTCATTCAAATATTATGAAAGAATGTTAATTGGAGTGCTAAAGTCTTGAAATTGCACGACTGCTATCGGAGACTTCCCTTGCCTTCCTGCACAAGCGTATGCGGCTCTTTGCATAAATGGCTCTTTGCATAAATGGCTCTTTCATTTCGATACCTTAGCTATCTTGTTTACCTTACAACTCGGCTATTTTCTCCAAAAATTTGCCGGCCACTGCTCCATAGCTTTGTATGTTAAAAGAGAAAAATGGCAGATATAGAACGTTTTAGTAAGACAAACTAATAACTGTGTCAGAATCCTAATTTATGTAAGTATTGGAATATTATTCTTTCAGAAAATGCATTCCGAATGTGCGCAAGACTTGCTATTCATCTTTAGGTGAAAACAGCTTTAACTTGTAAGTTACGAGTCAATTTAGCATCAGATGACTGTAGATAGAATAAAGAACACATTTTACTTAAAAATATTGCTTGATTTAAATAGAATTACGAAAAATCCGGCGTATAAGGCGCACCCATACTTTCAAGAAGTAATTTTTAGGTATATGTGTGCCTCATAACGCGCAACCCCTTTTTTACGATAAAACCTGAAATGTGTTAATGCAATGCTCTTATGTTTTGCAGCCATTTATTCGAGGTACTATTCCAAGTTTTCAGGACAAAATAATATACTTCTAGAATTACAATCCATTAATTTCATAAGGAATATCATTTTTTTTAAAAATAAACAGTATTTCGATACATGTAGAAGTCTATTTTTCTCTCTCTCTCTCTCTCTCTCTCTCTCTCTCTCTCTATATATATATATATATATATATATATATATATATATAAAGAGTGTTTTTTTTCTAAGTATAGAAGTTTAAGTTGGCATTACTTTCCAAGATGGCGACCGATTTAACAGCTGTCAAGTGATTTATTCTCAGTTTGGTTTGGCAATTCATCAAAACGATCATCAAGCAAGGCGTAGATTCGTCGAATGGGCCCAAAACGAGATTGTAGTGGTTCCCGATTTTCATAAGCGAATTTTGTTTGGCGATGAAGCTCACTTCTGGTTGAATGGCTACGTCAACAAACAAAACTGCCGCATTTGGAGTGAAGCTAATCCACAAGTGTATGTCGAAACACCGTTACATCCAGAAAAACTGACTGTTTGGTGCGCTTTATGGGCTGGTGGAATCCTTCTTCAAAAACGATGAAGGCCACAACGTTACAGTCAATGGTGATCGGTATAGAGCCATGATTACTAACTTTTCATTCCTGAATTGAACAATCATGATGTCCAGGAGCTGTGATTCAACAAGATGGCGCAACATGTCACACAGCTCGTGCCACAATCGATTTATTGAAAGACACGTTTGGTGACCGCCTAATTTCCCGTTTTGGACCTGTGAATTGGTCTCCAAGATCTTGTGATTTAACACCGATAGACTATTTTTTGTGGGGCTATGTAAAGTCATTGGTCTATGCGGATAAGCCACAAACGCTTGACCATTTGGAAGACAACATTCGCCGTGTTATTGCCGATATACGGCCACAAATGTTGGAAAAAGTCATCGAAAATTGGACGTCCAGATTGGACTACATCCGAGCCAGCCGTGGCAGTCCTATGCCAGAAATCATATTTAAAATGTAATGCCACAAGATTATCTTTCGAATAAAAAAAATTCATGTCAATCGAATAATACATCGTTGTTTTATTGCGATTTAAAGTTCTATACCTCTAAAGAAACACCCTTTATATGCTCATCTCTCTCATTTTTTTTTTTTATTTCTTAAGCTATCATTTTTATACCCGACGTATATAACGCGCACCCTTAAATTTCAATCTTATTTTTTGTATTAAAAGTGTGTATTATACGCCGTATTTTACGCTAAGTAATTTATTAAACATACTGTTTTCTATACGATGGCGAAGTCAAAATATGATATTCCTATATTGAGACCTTACTCTACATGAAAAGTTTTTTTTAATTAGAATCCTATACTTTAATATTAGACAGAGTCTTAATAAGGCTGAATTACGTATACAGCAAACATATTAGAAATCTGATTTGCAATTTCTTTCAATGTTCAGATATCTATGTGCTTGCATCGAACCACAAAATGATGAATTAATTTAGTACGATTTTCTTTACAATCTTAATTTTAGGAAAGTAAACAACGAAAAGATTTCTTAACGATTTCCTATAAAAGCCCTACTTTTATTTTAACGAATGCCTCAATTAAGGCATAATATTACGCGCTATGTTAATCTCATTGGCATGTAAAGGTTTTAATAAATTCTGTGCCAAAATATTTATTCATACAGTTTCCTTAATGGAAAATATTAAAGAAACCAATTCTCTGATGTTTTATTCAGATGAATTAAATTAAATTTGAGTTTGAAAAGTTAAAATTAAAGACGAAGTAAATTTTCCAACTTACTTGATTACGCCATTTTGTTTTCATGTTTCGAGTCATTTGAAATTATAATTAATGATTGTTTTACGTTTACACTGAACTGACTACTTACTTTCACAAATTGAACAATCTCTTAGATAATGAATGAAGAAATATATAATTTCTCTCGTTCAGGTAAAAAAATATTATTTGTATTTTAGATTATTTGTACATAGACTCAATTTGATTAGAATTATTTAACGTTAAAATACATAATTTTATAATACAATTAATTCTTTTTACAAATATAGCTATTCTTTATTTCACAGATCTGCCTTAAAAAACCTAACCAAATTTTTATCACACGATCCCATAAAAAATTTCATGGAAGAACAGAAAAGCTTTCTAAAATTTGGCATAAATTTATTTAAGAAATGCCAATCTTAATTTTCTTAGTAGCAATATTTTTCCCTTTATAATTAGACTTTCTAAAGGGTGTTTTTTAGAGGTATAGAACTTTAAATTGCAATAAAACAACGATGTATTATTCGATTGACATGAATTTTTTTTATTCGAAAGATAATCTTGTGGCATTACATTTTAAATATGATTTCTGGCATAGGACTGCCACGGCTGGCTCGGATGTAGTCCAATCTGGACGTCCAATTTTCGATGACTTTTTCCAACATTTGTGGCCGTATATCGGCAATAACACGGCGAATGTTGTCTTCCAAATGGTCAAGCGTTTGTGGCTTATCCGCATAGACCAATGACTTTACATAGCCCCACAGAAAATAGTCTAGCGGTGTTAAATCACAAGATCTTGGAGGCCAATTCACAGGTCCAAAACGTGAAATTAGGCGGTCACCAAACGTGTCTTTCAATAAATCGATTGTGACACGAGCTGTGTGACATGTTGCGCCGTCTTGTTGGAACCACAGCTCCTGGACATCATGATTGTTCAATTCAGGAATGAAAAGTTAGTAATCATGGCTCTATACCGATCACCATTGATTGTAACGTTGTGGCCTTCATCGTTTTTAAAGAAGTACGGACCAAGGATACCACCAGCCCCATAAAGCTCACCAAACAGTCAGTTTTTCTGGATGTAACGGTGTTTCGACATACACTTGTGGATTAGCTTCACTCCAAATGCGGCAGTTTTTTTTGCTGACGTAACCATTGAACCAGAATTGCGCTTCATCGCTAAACAAAATTCGCTTATAAAAATCGGGAACAACGGCAATCTCGTTTTGGGCCCATTCGATGAATCGACGCCTTGCTTGATGATCGTTTTGATGAATTGCCAAACCAAACTGAGAATAAATCACTTGACAGCTGTTAAATCGGTCGCCATCTTGGAAAGTAATGCCAACTTAAACTTCTATACCTGGAAAAAAAAACACTCTTTAGTTTGTAGGTTCCTGTAAAAACACAGTTCACGATTTTGTGTTACTCGCTTAAATTATATACGATATTTCAGAGCACAAGATTAATTAGAACATTTATGTAAACTTTCTTTGTTCTAAGTATCTAAAACGCAATTTATAATATTATGTAAAAGCCCTACTTCAATCATGTATAATGTCTTCTTTTGCCAAAAATTAACAAGAAAAAAAATCTATATATTAAATCTTTTTTATACATAAAAATATCCCCAATGAGAATTCAAATATTTTTAAAGTCAAGAAAGCAGAATACACACACATGCAACCCACATATAATATATTTTTGTCGCACGGTTTCATTTTAACTCAGCTCGAGAATTGGTGAATGGCCTCATGCATCACGGAATCGTAAAAAAAGGTTTCTCTAAAATATTGTTTCAGAAATAGATATGCACCGTAAAATCCGGCGTATAATACACACCTATACTTCCAAGCCACAATTTTTAGTTTTTAAGTATATTTGCCGTATAATGCTTATGTTTTGAATTTATTTTTCGAACTATTATTCCAAGTTTTAGAAAAAAAAATAGTCTACTTCTCTACAACTACAAATCTTTAAGTTCATAAGGAATGTCATTTCTTTTAAATAAACAGTATTTTGATACATGTAGAAAAATAATTGTTTTTCTATGCTCATCTTTTTTTGATTTTTAACCCTCTAACTGGATACCTTCCTCCTGAAAAGTTGTTCCGAAAGCGTTTAACTCTTATTTTACGATTCCCTTCAAAAATGCAACAGACTTCTTTCCTTTCCCCCTTTTAGAACTTGGGAGGTCGAACGGGGACAATTTTACGACCCAGTTCGGTCCTTTTGTAAAGTAAGAACCAAGAGATCAATCGTTTACAGCTAGCTAAAGTTGCCTTGGGCAATCTTCTTTGAAAGCGTAGTGGAATTCGGTGTTTCTTTCTCCTATATGTTCAGTCATAGTAAAATTAAAAAATGAAAGGTAAAAAAAAAGAGGAAAAAATGAAATAAATAGTATGTTAGAAGATGAAAAATAATTATATTTTTTCAAAGAAAATTTATTTTTCTGTCATTCTTTAAAAATTAATATATATATATATATATATATTTGGTATTGCGATTTGAAACAGAAAAAAGGATCCTGTATTCATTTTAAAATATGAGAGCAAGAAAACGCGCTCACTTTAGTGTTTTTTAAAAAAGTAATGAGGTAAAAAGAGCAAAGGCCCTATCTCATTTTTAAACAATAACACCATAAATATTACATACGATGATTATATTTATGAAATAAAACCGATCTTTCTCTATTCAGTTATATTTTTTATTTGAAATAGCATAAAAAAGGATTTCAATACTTTTAATTTATTTCAATTAAAATCATATAAAAGATATTTTTATGTTAACTGAATATTTTTCGGAAAAAATTGAAATTTTCCTTCCTATTGTTCTCTTTTTCGAACTTCTTGTATTAAATAAAAATTCCTTTTCTACATCGGCATTTGTGATGGACATAACACACATTCAGTCAATAATTTTTACATTTAATGGGGGATATACTTCTTCAAATGCGCATGACAGTACTTCTAACCATATTCTACTCAAGTTAAATTTCTTATTTTTCTGTTTCTTTTATTACAAGGAAAAATGTCACACATCGATAACTACATTTTCACACAATTCAGTCATTACAAATTCTATTGTGAGAAAAGTTCTCCCTAATTAATTTTGTCTTTCAAAAAACAGTACACTTAAAACAATTTTGTTCAGTGAAGTTAACCGACAGTTCCACAATGTATTCATACCAAATTTTTAAAACAAATTTAACACTTGGAAATGTATCCCGTATTAAATTTTTCAGTATACACAAATATTTCCTGCTGTAGGGAAGATATAGTATGAGATGTGGTGTGCGGTTGTGAAATAATGTTTTCGTACGTGTAGACTATTTTTGAAAATTTAAATATCACTGAAGCTGATCATATAACTGCAAATGAGCCTTATTTTAGTGTGTGCTGGTATCAAAGTAAAACATTTTACAATAATAAACAGCCTATGGGTTTATACCAGTGTTTCTCAAACGGTGGGGCGCGCCCCCCTGGGGGGCGCGATAACCTTACAAGGGGGGCGCGAGCATATCGAAAATAAAATATTTAAAAAATAATTAATTTACTGGAATGAATTAAAACAAAATACTTTCAGACATAATAAAAAATGCACTTTTCCTCTGATATAATTTATAGACGCGCGATATTAAGTCATCAAAAATAAAAACGTCTTCAATTAGCTATCTTTGATCGTATAACCAAATAAAAAAAAACTTTTATTTGATTTGCTGTAATCCCGTGATGAGAGATTTTTTATTACGTTTTCTTTTTAATCCTAACATACTGCTCTTTCAGAGAGAAAACAAATCCCAGACCCAGAATCGAAAAAATTTAGGAACATAAAAAATTCATCACTGTGATTATTTTTGAAATAATGCACATTATAGCTGTAATCTGCTTTTGCTGATAATCTGTTTGACCTAAGTTGTTGGTACAATTAGTTATGACCCCTCTCTTATGTTTCTTTCTCATTTAGGGAAGTTGTAAGTAATGTATTTTTACTCTGGTGCGCTTTTTTCCATGCAAAGGAGTTTTATGATACATATAAACATATCTCAAACATATAAAGCATAACGAAAACGTTTTACACAATTGCTTTTAGCAGCAACATACATATTATCATAATAAATACATTTTTACCAGGAAGTGGTCGCGCGGGACACACAGAACACGATATCGTTAATTCGGACAAAATTGCTTATTTGTTACCGAAGAAAAATTAAAAATTCTTTGAAAGCAGGTAAGTTTACTTTCTCTTAATTAAATTATTCGCTGGAATCACGATTTGTATCGTGTACAATAAAATAATTATAAAGAAAAAGAGGATTGGGGTGACTCAATAACCCTCTACCGTATCGAGTGCGCGCCTGCTCCCTGGTTAAAACATGTTGAAGTCTTTTCGCCTTAAATATTAAAAATAATACAATTATTCTTCATCGGAATTTTATATTATTGTTCATTCTTTAACATCAATTATAAATACTAATTATGTGAGGCTTATAATTACAATTCGCTTAAAACTAATGAAAATTTGAGCAATCATTTTACGTTTTTGTAAACATTGTCACGCACTTGGCGTTACTCTCCTTACAATTCAGCTATTATATCAATAATGTTTTATTTTCTTATAAATGAACTCGTGCAAAGAGCGCGCACTTCAGCCGGTATACTTTTAATGTATCAGTGCTGCACAGAGTATTTTATAACTAATTAATTAATACTAAATTAAGAACAAGTTTAATAAGTATTAACTACTTCCATGGGTTTGTCTTGCAAAGCAAAGTTTTTATAAGGAATGCTTATGATTAGAATTTGACCTTCTAAGTTCTTTTTCTATATTTAGCTGATATCTATATTTTGTCTTCCAAGCAGCCACCGCATTTTGCAATATGTTCAATTTTAAAATTAGAGAAAGGAAAAATAACATAATAATTATCCTATTACTTAATTTATTTTTGATTAAATGTAACGTATACAAAATTTAATACTTATGTTATTAATTTGTATGGTTTATAATTAAGATCGCGTATTGTAGCTTTAGCGTCAAAGTGCATTATTATTGCATGTGAGTTCATTATTAATGTATAAGGGGGGCGTGATAAAAATTGTGACTGAAAAGGGGGGCGCCAGTATTGAAAGTTTGAGAAGCACTAGTTTATACTCAACATCAAACTATTCGCAAAATGGCTTACAACTTCTATTCAAATTGTAAAGAAACTGAAATATATAAATATATCTTAGTGCAGTCAAAAATATTCATAATATGTAAATATCCTATTCCTCCACTTGTTTCAGTAGATTTTAAAAACTGTAGCTGAATGCAATTTTTTATATTTATAAACGAGGCATAAAAGCTCACACAGTCGTAAAAATGTCTTTATCATTTTTAAATATACTACTATAAAACGTATATGGATTGTAAGATCAGTCGTAAAATCCTAAAAGCTTTTAGAGGAGCTAAAAACATGTAATTTTGGATTGATAAAATGTTTAATATAATACACAAATATACATGTTATTAACCAAATACATTTGAAAAATCAAACTTCCTTTTGAAATAAACGTAATTGAAAGAAAAATGTTTAATTGCAAATGAGTGGAAATACATGTTTATGATAAGGGGTATCCCCAAAGTGAGGTAATCATCAAACTTAAGACTCAAACTCAGAAACACAACAATCCATGAGGGCCAGGAACTACTGTGCCCATCATAATACACGTGACCATTGGACGCTGAGGTGCATGAACAGATGTCCCGATTTGGTGGTCTGTCTGTAGAGAGACCTTCAGTGGTTAAGACCCGAAGCAAGCTTGGTACTCATTTATCTACCCAATGTAGCGGGGATGAAAGGCAGAGTCGAGCTTGCGCAGCCCTTTAATAGAACCCCAGACCTGTGGTGTGGAAGCACTATACACTACTACTCGATCCTATTCGGTGAAAAATAAAATTTAATGTTAGAATCTTATATAAATCCCTAATGAATGAGGGAGTCCAAACTTTTTTTTTCATGTAAACTGTTTAGACGGAAATGGTTAATTATGAACATTTCACAAGTTGCATAAATTAAAATTAACCGTTATAGTTTACATAAATTTTTAAGGGTGCAAAAGGTGTATTTCGGCTGCACGAATTAATTTTAAAAGGAATACGGTTACGAAAAAGTAGTACAAATCTATCCAAAGTAGGGTTGGTTACCTTAGATATTGTCAAACAATGTATTGGGAGCCAATTCCACAATTCGTTGTTATAAAAATGTATGGAAAACTACAAAATTTATTTTTGCATTTGTAATTTATATATATATATATATATAATTTTTCCTCGGAACTTTAAAAGCTAGTGCGGCATCCATCAAAACCGCGGTTCTCTCTCTGTTTTTCCAGATCGCCCCTGACTAAGCCGGCTCTGCCATAGTAAGTGAAAATGCCGGATTTTGTTTGTCAAGGTCATTTTATAGCAGACTGCATTTTTCATGTATTTTAGATGGTCGTTTTATATTTTCTACATCAATATCTTAATGTCTGAATTTAAAATTACATAAAATTCTTGACATTCGCATCAATGACCATGATAATTTTTATTAGTATATGAATGTATCATCAAACGATTACATGGCTAATATTAACACATTATTTTAACCATTTAATTAATATTAAGTATAACATAACGTACACAAATTTTCTGAACTTTAAAATAAATATTTCGAAAACTACTTCAGATATACTCAAAATTTTTTATTCCTACCCTTTAGCTTCTAAGTTTTGCTTCTATGTAAGAATTTATATATTGTAATTGTATATTCATCAATTTTTTTAGTATATTTTTGCTCTTAGCATGCGGTTTTCAACTGAATTGTATGAAATCTTCGAAATATATTAAAAGATACCAAAGAAGCTATATAATAAAATTTTAAATTTTTATTATACTCAAACAATTGCTAAAACTTATGGTAAATAATTTTTAACTGCGCGATGCATTTTTTTTTTCGAAATTTCAAATGGAATTTCTAACATAAAATTTCTAGCTTTATATAAGGTCGAGATTTCAAAACATATCCAGATTTTAATTACTTATTCAATTAACCCAGTGTTTCTCAAAGTGTGGTAAAGATAACCCTGCAAGGGGGGGCGCGAGCATATCGAAAATTTAATGATTTTTTTAAAAAAATAACCGGAAAGAAGTGAAACAAAATACTTTTTCCATAATAAAAGAAATACACAACAACACTGATATAATTTATGTTTATCATCTGGCGTTCTGTTTTAACATAAAATATTACTCGTTAAAAGAAAAAACGAAACTCAGACCCTGAGAAAAATTCTAAGATAAACATTTCATCACTTTAATTATTATTGAAATACTGTATATTAGTTGTAGAAAGAAAAGGAAGACATGATTCACTTTTCAGCCAGGCAGCATAATAAATTTGCTAGTCATTTATTTGATTGACCTTCAAACTTACTGGTAGGGTTTCTACATTAGTTTCATCCCATCTTTTATGTATTTGTTTTTCGCATAGGGAAATTGTAAATAATGAAGAGTTTTACGATATTTGAAAAGAATTGATTGATTTTTGAAGGATTATTTGGCTAAGATTTATTTTTACGAGTAATCTGAAACATATAAAGCATAGTGAGAAGCGTCATAATACTTTTTAGAGCATCCGTATTTTTTTCTGAATACACTTATAACCAAGCAGCGGTGGCATCTGTGATCTGTATTGAAGGAAGTTGAAACTGATGCATATTATTCATGATTGAGAAACACGATGAACATGAAACGAAAGGAAAATTTTCAATGGCTTCCTAAAGAACTCCATCAACTGAAATATGAAGCCATAAGTGTACCACAAGGTTCAGTTCGACTTGTCAAAAAGACACAAGAAAGAAAAAGTTCAACTTGTTATTTGTTGATCACCAAAGGTGTTACGAGTTCAAGCCCAGTACCACTAAAGACCCGTCGTGAAAGGGAGAGGTGCACGTTAAATTTGTAAAGAGCTCAAACGTTCTCTTGTTGGAATGGTGTGGTAGTTAAGAGGCCAGCTCAAGTATCGTCCTCGTCAACCATGGGTCAAAATTACGAGGTCCGTCTCTAAAAGCCCCCGTGTAGCTGAACAGTGCGACGTTAATATTCACTCACTCGATCATGAATGCTCATTAAAACTACAATTACTTGAACAAAATATGACAGCTTTGCCAGCAAGTAACATTTCTGTAATATTAGTGAAAAGTATCTTTGCTTTTCGTCCTTTATTAAGGTCTATCACTTGTCAATCATTTTAGTTCAGTTTTATTGACTTTTTTTCTCAAATCATCAAAGAAAGATTGAACATTCTTTGAAAGCCGGTAAGTATACTTTCTCTTAATTAAATTATTCACTGGAATTCCAATTTGTATCGTGTAGAGTAAAAATAAAAATAATTATAAATAAATGATTGGGGTGACTGAGTTCTCCCGCACTACCATCAGCCTTAGTATCGAGTGCGTGCCTGCTCCCGGGTTAAAACATTTTGAAGTCTTCTCGCTTTAAATATTAAAAAGTAACACAATTATTCTTCATAGGAATTTTATATTCTTTTTCATTACTTAACATTAATTCTAAATGCTAATTCTGTGATTCTTAAAATTACAGTTCTTTTAAACAGTTATTTACAATTATAGCATTTATCTAAAAAAATCATTTTACATTTTTTGTATACAATGTCGTGCACGCAGTTTTACTCTCCTTACAGTTTAGCTATTATATCAAGAATAATGTTATATTTTTTAAAAAATTAACTCGTGCGAAGAGCCGGTGTTTCAGCCAGTATACGTTTAATGTATCAGTACTGAAGAAGGTATTTTATAAATAATTTCTTAATACTAAATTAATCTAAGTTTAATAATTATCAGTGACTTCCATGGGCTTGTCTTGTAGAGCAAAGTTTTTCAAAGAAAGGTTTAATATCAGATATTGACACTGAGTTATTTTTCTTTATTTAGCTGAGATCTATATTTTGTCTTCAAAGCAGCCACCGCAGAAAATCCTGTTTAACATAGGTAGGATTTTCAAAATGGTAATAGTATACGAAGTGCTTTTGTTTTCAGTGCAGAAATTATGATTGAAAATTGAATCGCCAGTATTGAAAGTTTGAGAAACACTGGTGTACTATAAAAATAATTATAAAAAAGGATTGGGGTGACTAAATAACCCCGCTGGACCATTAGTATCGAGTGCGCGCCTGCTCCAGGGTTAAAACATGTTGAAGTCTTTTCGCTTTAAATATTAAAAATAATACAATTATTCTTCATCTGAATTTTATATTATTGTTCATTATTCAACATCAATTCTAAATGATAATTCTGTAAGGCTTAAAATTATAGTTCGCTTTAATCTAATTATACTTTGAGCAATCATTTAAAAAATCATTTTACATTTTGTAAACATTGTCGCACACTTGGCTTTACTCTCCTTAAAATTCAGCGATTATTTCAATAATGTTTTATTTTCTTATAAATGAACTCGTGCAAGCGGGTACTTCAGCCGGTATACTTTTAATGTATCAGTGCTCCATAGTAGTTTATAACTAATTAATTAATACTAAATTAAGAACAAGTTTAATAAGTATTAACGACTTCCATGGGCTTGTCTTGCAAAGCAAAGTTTTTATAAGGAATGCTTATGATTAGAAATTGACCCTCTGAGTTCTTTTTCTATGTTTAGCAGATATCTATATTTTGTCTTCTAAGCAGCCACCGTATTTTGCAATAAGTCCAATTTAAAAATTAGAGAAAGGAAAAATAACACACATAATAATTATCCTATTATTTTATTTATTTTTTGCTTAAAAGTAGTATACAAAATTTAATACTTATGTTACTAATTTGTATGGTTTATAATTAAGATCGCCTTTTGTAGCTTTAGCATCAAAGTTCATTATTATTGCATTCGGTGCATTATTAATGTATAAGGGGGCGCGATAAAAATTGTGATCGAAAAGGGGGGCGCCAGTATTGAAAGTTTGAGAAGCACTGAATTAACCTTTAAAAAAGATAAATGTTAAGGTATTTTGTATAAATAGATATTTTTGAACAATATATAATTCGAATGTTTTTCAATAGCTCGAATTTAAAATTGATTTTTATGTTTATTTATATGCATAAATGTCTACTGTAAATGTTTCCGTATATTTTTGATTATTTATTTATTTAAACATTCAAGTTATAAAAAAATGTGTGAAAATCTTCATTCATGTTGTCTTTGATGTAAACTAAAGTTCAAGCACTTAAAATTCAAATATAATTCGGTGTATTTTAACAATATATAACCAGGCACTGTACTTAAAGTTCCCTGAACACTTAGACTTTGAAATCTAAAAAAAAAAAAAAAAAACTAATAAATCTTAATTAGTTTATTTTAGTTATTATTTTATCAAAGTGTAAGAAAATGTTTCAAATTATTTCATGAAGTTTAAATTTATTTATTTTTAGTGCTTGGAAAATTGAAAAGGTTCCAAACTTTAAAGAGTTTGGTGTTTTATTAATTTTTTCGGTATCTTATAATAAAATAATCATATTTCAAAAACTGAAAGCATTGATTAAAATAAGAAAAATGAAGCGAAAGGATATACTTAAAAAAAGATAATTTGTCTATATAAAATAGCAGATTGCCCTGACACGCCCCAACTTGTTACAGTTTCAAATTAATATGAAACCAAAAGGGAATTGTAACATATTTTACTTATGCGTTGGGTCTTTTCGAAACTTTTAAAATACAAGCTAGCAAACAAACACTTCTTGGGTTCTAAAGAAATTTCTCGCCGATTTCTTACATTGCCCCAGGGTCAAAACACGGGGTTCCCTGCGAGCCATAAAACTCCTGCTGTGTTGCTTCCTCCGTCCCTCATTATCTTTCAAGATGTTAAACCTTAAAAGGGGGAAAGAATTTCAGAAAAGTGCGGCTAATCCGCTTTTGAAAACGTTACTTGAAGGCAGAAAAATCCGTGTAGTCCATTTTCGAAGCATCTTTACACTGACGGAATTTTCCGTGCTATCCGGTTAGAGGGTTAAAGCTCTCATTTTTATACCAGCGTATAACGTACACCCGTAAATTTCAATCTTATTTTTTTGTGTTAAAAGTACGCATCATACGCCAGATATTACGGCAAATCTCTGTGCAACACTTAGAATTTTCTAGAGTAAATCAAAATTAGGGAACGAAATGTAAACTTGTAAGGGCACATGATATCCAATTGGAAAACTTTCCATTTAGCACGCATATGTCGTATAAGACTTTTCTAAAAAGGATAAAAGATGGCTAGATCTTGCTGAATAGGGGGAATTATATTATCTGAATGAAGATCCATCCATTGAAAGATGCATAAAACTTAAGAAGGAACTCCAGAAGTTATTTGCACGGTATAAGAAAAATTATGAAGATTTATCAATTAAAATCAAGAAAAATCTAAAATAAAAGAGATTTTGACGAAAAATAGAGTATAGAACTCATGATATTGAAGAAATGAGAGGATGAAAAAATCTCGTAAAAACGAAAACGTCTATGTAACGTATTTTATAAAAATAGCTTTAACAAATGTATTTCTCTTAACTATAAAATATAATGTTTTATAAATTTTAAATATATATATATATAACTGTTTTTGCCCTAATTCTTTATTTCGAATAACAATGGATTCATAACTTGGGAGTTTCATATATATATAGGAGCATACCAACCACGTGTGTTATATACGCATACCTATACGCGTTGAACCTTAAAATTAATAAATGCATAACTTTATTTTTTACAAAGGGAGAAATGTTTATATTATTTAGTATTTTATCGAGTGTAAGTCGTAACCTGGCTAATTATTTTATATCTTTTAATCATGCATAAAAAGAGCATGATCATGATGGTTTTGAAAGAAAAACAATCACACGCATACAATTAGGACAATTGTTTCTTTCTATGCTTACAATTAATAAAATTTGGCATCAAGTGGCAAACATATTTTTAGAAATAGTTATTTCTAGTAGAACCAAGGAATAGTTTGTAATTTTGTTTAAAAAGAATAGAGGATTCATAAAAATCAAGGGAACATTTTTGATGTATTTCTTATCCTTTAAACTAAACAAAATAAATACAGTATACTCCATGAAAAAATAAAGAATTCTGATTAAATTATCTAAAGAATTTCATCATAGAAAAAAAAATTCTCAATTTTGAGTTATAAATATTAAACACAACATACTGGTATCGCTTTCTTTCTTTCTTTTTTTTTTGGATTTTATCATGTGATTCTGAAATTTCTGGCAATTTTAACAAGCAGCTCTTTTTTTCTATTTATTTATGTAGGTTCTTAAGCCTTTTATCCTAGTACATTTGCACTTATAGTTTTGAAAAAGATCTTTTCGTCACTAAATTTGTTTATTTTTTATCCTTTTTGTTTTCATATGTTTCCTGACTATGTGATAAGTTACCTTTTCTTTTTGCGATAGATCTGCGATATCTCTGTTTAATACAATAATAGCACAATCAGATAAATTACAGTCGTCATTCAGATGAAATAACGTAATCAAAAAAAATATTTCTAAAATTAAATATTTATTAGGTATTATAACGCAGCAATTGAACACATATTTTGATTCGATATAATAACTTCTGCTTTATCAGTTTCAATAAACACATATTGTGTTTGGAAAGTTCTTGACAACAAGAATTGAAGAGAAGTGTGATAAAGATAACATTTATAATAGGAATGGAGAGAGATTTTAACTGAATTTAGAATACCTTTTCTTTTTCATTCTGAAGAAAAGGCTTTAAAACCTTTTTTAAAAATTTAAGTACTTATACAATAATTTGTACAGCTTATGTATCAATTAGTTACACGAAAGCCATAATAAATCTGAAGCAAAATATCTGCTTTTTCCTAAGAAAAAAATTACCGCAATTACATACATTAGTAAACAAATTATATAAGAATAATTATTTACAAGGACACATTTTAATCTAATAAACATACCTCTCTATAAAATATGGGTTTTTTTAAAAATTTTATTTTGTATAAAAAAACTTCGAAAATTTCAAACTTAATGTGTATTTTTTATTCCTTACTGTATATTAATATTATACACGCGCATTGTAATTTCCTTTCAAGAATTTCTACACCAAATTGGTGACAACTATTTAATAAAAAATACAAACGACTTCATAGAAGATAATCTGAAGTCTTATTTGATGCTCAAAAATGCATTACATTACTTCATTGCTTGTACATCATTTCCTTCCGATATAAATATAAAATATATACGAATTTTTATTCACGTCGTTGTGATTTTTATATCTAAATTTAGCCTCACAATACAAAATAGCATTCTATTACCAATCAGTTCAACATTATATGTAAACTCTGCAGATTAAAAGAAACCTCCAGTTTTACGATGAATTTAATTTAAAAGAAAATTATGATACAGAAAAAAATAAAAGATGAGACTGTGTAACTGAGTCCACGAATGCCAAATAGTTTTTCCCCCTTTTTAAAAGAAACTTTTCTATAAAATTAATTAACACAAAAATGTACTATCAAATTCATATTTATAAATAAATAGATGTATTGAGGAGCTCACGTCCCAAACCGTGTTTTTTGTAGAGCAACTGTTTATGAAAACTCTAACCACAGTTGTTCCTATATTCCCTAAGATTTCTAAATGTAAATAATACATTTTAAGCAATGTTTATTGAAGCAAAAATTATTAATGTTTCAAAAAGATAGAACTCTTGATTTAATTGAAGTTTCATAAACTATTTTTCATTTGTCTTATAGCTAGGTAAGTTCTTTGGTGTCTAAAAGCTTGTGAAGCAGAATCAGTTAAATATCTACTAAAAATGTATGTGAGTTAATGTGGAAAATTGAGAAATACAACGTAAAAGTTATCAATCTTCTTACAGGACTGTAAGATTTAATTGTTGGTAATTCATTCGATTTCTGTTTTGTTAAAAAAAATTATCATGTATTAATCTTTTTTAGAACAAAAAACAATTGGCTTAAATTTACGATTGAAAAAAATTTAATGCTCTTATAACTGAGTATTTACATGAAAACTTTATTTGAAAGCATTAATGAGACCTTTCAAACTGAAATCTTTTACTTAAATAATACGCTTAGATAAGTATAAAATATTTTTAATTTTTAAAAAATAAAATATAAAATCTTAAATTTAGTAAATTTGAACATAAAATATTGCATGTAATGTAATGATTCTTAACCCTTACGCTATCGAGTTTTCGCCGTTCAGATTTTCCTCCCACGTTTTTTTTTTTTTTCGTCGCTTCCTCTAAGATGTATGAGTTTATGTTGTTATTTAATCCAAATCAAAAAATAAAAATAATAATTAATAATATATAATAAATAATTAGTTAATTAATATAATTTTAAACAAACTTTTTTTAAGAATGCACATATATGTTTACATAATATACAGATATTTGTTGTATCTTGACATCTCACTCACCTTTAACTTTTGAAAGCCTTAAACTGACGTAGTTTCACCTCTAAAAGTTTACTAAATCTCGTGAAATATTGTATTCTAATCTCTATCCTTTTAGCCTAGTGCTGCCATTTATTAGTAAAAGAAACAACTCCTTCAGAACGCGATACACGCGTTTGAAACGTTTGAAACAGTACAAAATTCAGGTGGACGTGTGCAGCGCTTTCGTAATGTTGAGGGATAGATTGAGATAGATGAACGCGCTCAGCGCGTTCGTAACGGCCTAAGGGTTTAATTAGATGAAACCATTTTCATACACTGTTACATAAATTTTGCATTCTAATTAAACGTATATATAAACAAACTTGTAGTATCATTGTAGTATATTGATATATATATATATATATATATATATATATATATATATATAATTGTTGCTTTTTTTTTTAAAAAAATCAATAAATGCAAAACAGAAAAAAATATTTTTGTTATAAAAGTCCGGTATTCAGTATATATATTTTTTAAAAAAAAACCTTTTTGAAAAGTGGAATTTTAACATTTTTACAGTTATACTGTTAATTCTACCCCACTAAAAATAATACTTTCAGAATTTCATACATTGAAAGTTTATCAAGAGTCATTTATAGCGTTTTCATTTAGTGTATCATTGTTCATTCCTGTCTCTTTTAGTTAAATTTTATGAAGGGCTGTTAGAACAGGACATTCAGTAATTTCATGACTTTTAGCTCCATCTAGAAAACAGATTGATAACAATAAACTCAAAATTTAGCAAATAATCTTTACAAAAATTAGATTTTTATCAGAAAGATTTTAAAAGGTAGAGCTACAATATTTTACACCATATGCAAATTATTTGGCATATAAAATTCTTCTGAAGTTTGAGTTCATTAAAAAAATTAATGAAATTTTAAAAAAAAACGTAATACTTGCAAAATTTTAAAACATGAAGATTATAGTGGTTTTGAGTACACTTAGATATACACTGCTGGACAATTGCTAAGGACGGATCACAAATTGCTATGTAGCATAACATTAAGCGAGACATGAGGCCTAGTAGGATAAAATATAGTTGCCACACTGTTCAGACATTAGAATAAAGAATATTTATTGTTCTGGAAAGTACAAAAGCTGTAAAACATCTGAAAGAAAAAAAAATGTTCATTTGATCTGCGTACGGAGAAATGAAACAATGCATCTAAAAGTCAGCAGGCACCTTAAAGAAAGGTATCAGTACTTGATATGTCCACCGTGGAGTATGATGCAACATTCCACACGTCGTACCATACTTTGCACAACATTATCCAGCAGCTCTTGAGGCAATTTATCCCATTCCTCTGTGAGTGCAGGGATGAGGGTGTTCTTGCTTGTCGGAGGATAGTTTCGACCAGCAACTTGCCTCCCCAAAGAATCCCACACATTTTCAATGGGGTTTAGATCTGGAGAACGCGCTGGCCATACGAGACGTTGAATACCCTCGCTGTCTAGACAATCCTGAACAGCGAGTGTTCGATGACATGTTGCGTTGTCGTCCATAAAAACAAATTTATCACAGACAGCACCACGGAAAAGACGAACACGAGGAAGTAGAATTTCATCAATGTATCGTTGGCCCGTCATAGTCCCATTCGCAACCACATGTAGGCGCGTGCGGTGATGCCGGCCCACACCATGATACTGCATGTCGGATATCGGTCCTTTTCCTGGATATTTTCTGGACGATAAGCAGTACCACTCTCGCGCCAGATCAGTTGGCGTCTACAATCCGATGACAGACTGAACCTACTCTCATCTGAGAATAGTACGCATGCCCAGTCCTGTTCAGTCCAATTGTGATGCTCACGACACCATTGCAAACGGGCAGTACGGTGCTGTCTGGTCAATGGGACACACACAACAGGTCTGCGTGCGTATAGTCCTCTCCTCCCCTCAAACGTCCGGCAACAGTTTTCGGGAGATCTGCTTTCCTGAGGCAGCAAGAAACTGATTTGCCACCTGCTGAGCTGTGGTGCGCCTGTTCCTTTTTGCTGATAGGACGATATATCTGTCTTCTGCAGGCGTCGTACTTCTAACACGACCTCCCCGTGCCGTCTACTACACATTCCAGTAGTTTTAAATGACTTCTACAGCCGTGAAACAACGCTGTGAGCGATGTCGAACTCCCTGGCAACATCTGTTATTTTTCGCCCTTCTTCGATCTTTCCAATAATTCGGCCACGCATAAAATCATCTATGTGATGTCGGGAAGACATGCCAAAAATTTTAAGTTCGTCTATTAAATCTTTCCTGTAAAACTTTGACTTGAAACAACAACTGTCCACACGCGTCAAAACCTTTAAAGCTCTTATGAACGCTATCACGTGATGAACAGACGTGGAAAAAAATTTGCATACTCATACTTCTTACTAATATCCTGCACTTATTCTAATTTTCCACATTTTGCTTCCTTTCATTTTGTGGTTGCTATGGATGATAGTGTTATCCGTCCTTAGCAATTGTCCAGCAGTGTAGTAGTATACTCTCACATATGAAATTTTATAAATTTCTTAAAAATAAAACTAAACTGTATAATCAAACGGAAGTGGAAACCCTTATTTGTTTCTCATGTAGTACCAGCTGTTGATACTATGTTATTTTTACTCTTTCTCATCAGTAATGCTTTAGAAGCATGTAAGACCTTGAATTCTGATCATCATCTCGCACGTAAATTTGGATCGGCTGCAATTTTATCCCAATATTTATATAAATTTCTATACATAGCGTACATTGTTTCACTTGCTGGCAGTCATACACATGTGGAGCATTTGAAAATAGGAGACTTATTTAGACACGACATGTAAGTCATTAACTGAAGTAGAATTTATAATTGCAGATATCTTCAAGAGTTAAACTAATCAACACGAAGAAATATTTTTGATTATAGCTAAAAGAGCTAAAGAACCAGAGAAGCTGAAATTAGTAAGATGAGGAAATATGTAGAATTCGGGTAAGATAATGTTGTCTATATTCTTTAATGTAGTAATATATTTGCTTATATTGAGCTCTGTTATATAATAGTTTAACCCCTTGTCGAACTCTAGATTAAACTATTACAGACTGTAAATTCAACTTTTGATGCTCTTCATAAAAAAATAAAAGGTTATTATGCAGTGATGTATTTGAGAGACAGGAAATTAAAATATCTCTTCACAGAAACTCAAATTCAAAATGGTAATATATTTTGAGTAAGGTTTTGATTTTAGCTGTACACTCTATGTGAATTTAATCTTCTTGAAAAAGAATTGAAAAATGGTCTCTTTTAAAATTGGATGTTAATATATTAACATTCGCTAACAGAATATTCTCTGTTCGAAGTACACTGAAGTGCCACCGAATTAGGGATACCTACCTAGCAACGAGTTGGGCCTCCTCTGGCCTTGATAACGGCTTCCATATGACGAGGCATAGATGCAACAAGTTTCCGAAAACGTTCCACGGGAATGACTTGCCAAATATTGGCTAAAGCTGTACATAATTCATTAAGGTTCGTTAGTGCTGCGTGATAGCCTTTCACGTCTTGTTCGAAAACATCCCAAAGATGCTCAATAGATTTAAGTCTGGGCTCCTAGGTGGCCAATTTAAGAATTCAGAAGTTTTTTGCAACTTAATCATCAATATGGTATATTGCATAGTGTTCGCGTTGTAAAAGTTAACAGTATGATAGACAAGGAACAGTAGCATAGTATTGTATAGAAATATGTATGATTTGACAAATGTCATGTAATCAAAATATTATTTATTGAGTAAAATTGAGTTAGTAATGTACCGAAAAAAATCAAATTTATATTTTAAATTAATTATTCCCTTTACTATATTTGGGAAGAATATTTTAAAAAACAATTTTAAAAAGAATGTATTTAGAAAAGCCGTGGTGTGTTGTTTTCTATCATTCTTTGTTAAAATTTAAATATTTTTAGTGAATTGTATAGTAAACATAGGTACACATATATCATTGTAAAACAAAATGTGAAAAGTTATAATATCTACGTGTTTAAATTACACTTTAGCTTTTATAATGACAGAACTAATAAATATTATCGTTATAATTTAATTCTTATATAAGTCCAAAAAGCTGGTTTTCGGAGCAGATTCATACTGCAGATTTAATTTTTTTATATATAAATAACTATAACATAAATAATATCTAATAATAATAATATAGCCATTTCTGTAATACTTCTCGATAATAAACTGCAATTTAAAACATATGGAATTTTCATCTTAAATCAATATTTTCGAATTTGTTAATATATTTCTGAAATGCGACTAACTGAAAGAAATTCAAACTAATAGATCAGACGCCAAAATCATAGGTGTGTCCAAAATATAACGTAATAATGGTAGAAGTTTACTGCTATATATAGGTTTTGAACTGTTGATCAAAAAATCAATCAGGTGAAGTAGACCGGTATCAACAAAAAATACCATCCCACTAGTCACCTGCGCTGAAACTGTCTAGTTCTCAATTTCTTATCGTTTAAAGAAAGTTTTATTTATCTTTTCCCAGAACTTGTTGGATTTAGGAAATTACCATTTCTTATACCAGACATATAGATCGAATTCTTTTTATTGGGGGCTATTCCAACAGTCACTCTAGTTTTCAGACTAATAGATTGATTTTTACACTTTTTTGCAGTGAAGCAGAGAAAACACATCTACAATCCAGACTAACTGGACTGCTCTCGCTCTATTAAGAAGAAAAGTGATTTAAGTCAGAAATTGAAAATATACAGAAAGTTGTCAATTCATTTAGTTTGAGTAAAATAATGTTAGATTTTGTTTTTATATACGAGATTTAATACTAAAGATATTATAATAATGAAAGAAAGTACACACACTTATGAGATAATATGCACATAATAATGAATTTAAGGCTTCTAGAATAATTTAACACATTAAAAATTTAGTTACAATAGTGAAATGCATCATTTGTACAAGAACTGATTAATTTTTAAACGTGGTTTATTTTTATCAATCTAATTAATGAGAGAAATATGTGAGGGTAATTTATTTTGTGTTCAAAAATGAGCTAAATATTTCTCATAATAGCAGTGTTTGGCTTTTGGAGACTACGTGTTTTTTATTAACTATCTTCAATTTATCATAATTTGATCTAAATTACATTACACATAATTCATTAACCTTCTTTATGATTTCGTATTTAGATAATTTTAATTTTTAAGAAATATGGCTGTGTAGTAAATAGATTAATTTATCTCATTCTTAGTTCCTTCAGTTAAGAGGACTTGGTACCCCAAAAATCACAGACCTGTCGTTTTTTTTTTATTTTCATTTAATCTTATTCTTTGCATTATTATCTTTCGATTGATATATTACTTGTGCATGTGGGAAAGTTACAAGATGAATAACACTTCATTTGAAAACAAATTAGGCAATTAGGCCACGCCCCCTTTTTAGAAAAAAAAAGCTAAAAAAAGCATTTTGATAAAAAAAATCTAATTTATAAAGAGAAATAATAACATTAAAAAAAGAATGTGCAATATATAAAGCAGAATATTTCCGAGGCAATACATACAATCATTTTTTTCTTTGTGAAATGTGTGCATGTAAAATTTTTAAATTAAGGCATTTTATATTAATAATTTTATAATTTCAGTTCTTATTACTGATATCTTTTTCATACAAATGTAATACTTTAATATTATAAGAAGAAAAACAGCTAAATTTTCTGTCGTGACAGAAAAAAAAAATTTTTAACGTTTTTCTTGAATTTTTTTGTGCAATTGGTACTCGCTAAAAGTTGATCATTTATAAAAATGTGTGGGTTGAAAAAAAATGAAAATGCAATTATTTTAAAGAAAAATGTATAACTAATATCTTAAAGTGGTATTTTAAGTTTAATTAAGTTTATAATAATGATTTTTTCAGAATTATAAACTTTAAAGTGGCTTTTCTCAGTTTGTGTTTTTCGAAACCTTAGTGCATTTAAAATGCTACTCCTTCGACAATTATTTACCAATCACTTTCATTTTTTTTCCTGCATGTTAAAAATAAAGCATGTAATAAAATTAGGGATCCGTTTTGCAATAAACTGAGTACTTTTTTTTAAAAAAAATAAAATGTAAGACATGTTGGCTTTTTCGTTGATTTTTAGCCTGTATATCAACATTTAATTTTTTTTCTCGGAAAGGAATAAAGTTATTCTAAAATAGATCCCTAAAGTTGTTTAGAACATCCATAAGAATATTATAAAAAAAATTCAGGTCAAAAAATTAATTTTTACAAAAGGAGTAGGCTTTTAAAATTTTTCCAATTTTCTTCAAAAAATTTAAATTTTTAAAATTGCGTGAATAATATATGAAAATTTTCAACTGGTATCATTTTCTTGAATAGAAACATTGTATAAAATGCTAAAATATAATAATTTTTAAATACGTAAATAAAGAAATTTGCTCAAAGGGTACCGAGTCTTCTTAAGGTATTTGAACACATTCAGTGTGCTTTTTTTAAAAATAGCGTACTAAAATACTATAGATACGTTTTTATGGATTACTACTGATAAATATTAATTCTTATCCATACACAGCAATATTTAATATAAATTATCTATATTTTACAAAAATCATAATTATAAGTGAAATCTTAGCAATTTTTTATAAATATTTTAAAGTAGTTAAAGAACACAAATTAATAGTTATACCAAAAAAGTATTACTAAAATAAAGTGCATACATTTATCTAAGAAATGTACTAAAATTTTAATGTTTTATTAAAAAATGAAAATTTTAGAGCAGATCGAATGAATATTATAAGAGTAGTAATATATTTATGAAGCTACTATTGGAAGAACAGGTCATGACTGTGAAAAAATATTAATTCATTAAGAATTATTTTAGTACACTCTAAAAAATAATATAAATTCTAGGCTCAAATGGTTTTGTAGAAGTACATTTATAATATTTTGAGCTATCAGATTCACCATAGTAGATTTTGAACACTTTTTAATGTCCTTTTCTGGTAGATTAAAAACTCATTTTTGGTTATTCTAACTTTATGTAATTTACTTTGTAACTCTTCTTCTATGTAACGTAGAAACAAAATAATATATGTTGTATAATATATAATAGCCAAAAGATTGCTCAGCTCAATAAAATTTTAAAAAAAACCAAAAAAGTGTGCTTTGATCGAAATTAGTTATTTCAAAGTGTTCGGATACTTGAACAGTTTGCGTCTATTTATTACATTTTTTAAATGATAAAAAACATCGAATTTGTGTGTAACTGCTACAAATAACAAAATATAATTTTGAACCCAAAAAAGCTCAGTATTATTCTTCATTAAATATTTTAATTATTCATTTCATACTCCAAAATAGCGTTTTCCAATCGAGTGCTAAAGAAGCTGTTAGGGGATCCACAAGAAAAAATAATACATGGAGGCTTATTATTTGTACTAAAAAGTTCATGATAAAATATTATTAAAAAAATAATTTCTAAGAAAAATCTAACAATTTGCGGTTATAAAATGCACGAATTTTTTAAATCAGCTGACACGCGCGCGCACGGAAAGGAGAAAATCTCTACAGAAAATTCTCGGAAAAGAATTCATTATTTAAGCACAAACTACTGTTGAAAAAAATCAATCAGTCAGAAGTAGTCATTTCATTCTATTGTGAATAATTGGTATTGTTGTGACAGAATTCATTTTTTGTGATATTAAATGTTATTGTTCTGATGAATTAAATTTCCGTAAACAGCAAAGGGGCAGAGGTTATCTCAGGTGCCATCCTCGTCACTTGACCGAGGTTCAAAATTTGTGAAGTTCGTCGCCAATTGCCTTCGTGTTTCTTTATAGTGTGACGTCAATATAATTCTCACTCTCCCCATAAACACCAACAAGAAGTGAAGAATCTTGGGTGTTACTATTGTACCTCCTCCACCAAAAAAATAAATAAAATAAATAATAATAACGTTAATTTTTTTAATTTTTTTTACATTAATTTGTGATTTATGCATTGTTTAACATCTATTAGAATTATAAGAATAACTTTTAATAACCTGCAAACAAATTTTTCGTTTAGGAATTTTTTAACTATTTAATTATTAGCTTTTTCAGTATCCTATAAATAAATACTTTATTTAAGAATATTACATACACATGTAAGGTATCAGAGAGATGGCATTCATTTTGTGAATTGCAGTCGTGTAAATGTGTAAATTTTGTGAATTGAGAAAACTTCTTGATATTGATCATAACACCCTTCCTTTAATTTTAACATCAAGATATTTTTTTTTTTGAGCGTCCTCTTATCTCAACAGCAAAAATACAAGAGATGGAATTATTCAAATTCACCATTTAAATATGTAAGAAAAAAAATTGGAGGAACGTAATATAGAAAATGTAATCAAATGTTCAAGTGAAGGTAAATGTTAGTTATTTATAGAAATTACATCAATGGCTTAGGGGAAGTTTTAATTGCTTATAAGTCACGTGTAAGCTATTATGATATTCTTTTCCTAGGAATGTCCAATAAATCTATAAAGAATTCAATGTCTAATCTTTTTAATGAGGAATGAGTAATAAATCTGTCAAAATATAGGTTTTAATCTTGTAAGGCAAGATGAAATGAGACGTGTTTTGAAATAGGGTATTCGAAATTATGATTTCGATATTATAAATAGATTCAAATTTTAAGTAAATATTAATTTAAGTTATTGGATGCACATATATATGGAGATCCACACATTTAAAGTTAGAGTTCAGGGAATCCACAAGCAAGAAAAAAAATGTTATGAATGTTTGTTCAAATAAGCAATATTTTTATATTTTTTTAGAATTTAATACTTTAATGCTGTCAGTAATATCCAAATGGTGATTTTTTGTTGCTTCATTAAATGGAATCTAGTAAATATATCATGACAATATGTATTAAATACGAATAAATGACAAGTCAAACTAGAATTTTAATAAAGTCATATGTTTAGTTAAATTTTAAAAAGAATATACGGCTTTTTCTAAAGTTTTCAAAATTTATAATGAAAAGAAATTAATTACTTCAATGTCCCTTTTATAAATGAAAGTAGGGTAATGAAATGAGCAAAGAAAATAAACGTATTAGCTCAACATATGGTCTGAAAATTTTATTAAAATTTCACGAACTCGAATGAGATGTTTAAAACAGCTAGCAACGGTTGCAAAAACATTTAGTTACGGCAAATCTTATGATCATGTCAAAGTGGTGACGTTACACGCGTTATGAATAGAAAAGCTTTATTATGCATAATTGTTATGAATTTAGTGAAAAATTACGATTAGTTTGCGCTTAAAAGTACTAAAAAATATGAATTTGGGTCTGAGATATTTTGGCTGATATCCATGGGTGTGGTTCTTATTCTAACAATATATTAAAAGAATGCGTTCACCTGTTTCTTGCAACTAAATGTTAAATGCCATAAGTAATGAAAAAAAAAAACATATTTTGAGAAATTTGGCTACTGTGTTTGGAGGTGAAGGACAAATAGAAAAATTCCACATGTTTCTCATTTAATATTAATTTAACACCCTTTTAATAGTTTGAGCTTGACATTAAATTAATTATATTCATGTATATTCAGACTATCATGCATAATTATTAATTATATATATAAATATGAACTTATATATATATATATATATATATATATATATATATATAATATTATATAACATAATATAAAGCTCCGTAAATGCTTTTTTTATCTGAATGTTATTCTATAAAATGGGACACAATTTTTAGTAAAATTGTGAAAATATTAAAAGAATGAAAAAATGAAAACGAATTAATGTCATTAAATGAAGAAAAATGTATGCTAGAAACAATGCAAAATGTTTACATGTATTCTTCTTGTAATTCATAATTAGCAACCATTAGAAATAACAAATAATTAAAATAATAACTGCTTTATGAAATATTCATGATCAAATCTATGAAGTAATAAGATTTCTTAAAAATACAGAAAGAATTATTATTATTTTATATGTAAAAGCAAAAAATTATGCTAATTTTTTACACAAATAAATTTTTTAATCATTTTCCGCGTTTAATATTCATACATATCTTTGCTTTTGAGCTGAACGATAAAATTATTTTAAGCAAATCTTGTAATTTAAAAACACGCTATTCTTAAATTACAAACCATTAAACATTTAATTGACTATGTTATGTAACATTGCGGGTATGCATAGTATATATATATATGTATAACATTTTTTTTCTTTTGTGGTTGTTCTTTTATTTTATATGTGACAGACGCGGGCAATTCGAATACAAAAACAGAACAGTAAAAAAATGTATTAAACAAGTGAAAAAAATTATAGCCATTGGTAAAATTTCTAAATAGTTATTATATTGTTACGTTTCTGAAACAGTTGTTTTAATAAATATTTTAAGGTAACTTGGATCACAATTACCAATTACTGAAACAAAAGAGTCCTAATTAATAAAGCAAGTTTAAAAATATACACAATGGTAAATTCTTGCTTAAGACTATTTTTATAGCAATAAAAGCATATTATATAAGAGATTAAAGGACTTCTATCATAGAAATGATTTAGAAGATACCTTTAGAAGCCTATTTTCGTAAATAAATAATATAAATAACAGATTTAAAGTTGTTCATAATTTTTAGCTCACGAAAGACATACGATTTTCTTAAATCAATTAAATTTTTACCCATAGATGTTGATATTTTTTTTAAAAAAAATAATTTATTATTATAAGCTACTTTTATGGTTCTGGAATTTTTATTCTAACATAATTTCCTATCTATCTTGATAATTTTAGTAAAATTGTTTGTATCTTGATTATTAAAATGGAAGTTTTTTTTCTTCCTATAGTTTTATGCTTTACTTGCTTTATTATTAATGTTAGATTTTATGTAAAATGTTTGTCGTGAAATTTATACACGTATCAAAAGCTTTTTCCGATGAAAGCAACTGTTCTCTATTTCTTACTTTAATAGTAAAATAATTGGTCATTTTTTTATAAATATTTTTTTCCTTTTTCTGAAGATCTTTTAAGAAAGCATAATTCGAAATGATGAATTTTCTGTGTAAAGGTATAAGCTAAAATGAAATAAAAACTATTAAGGTAATTAAATAAAAAATAAGATAAAAATACCTAATAACTACTGAGTATTATAAAATCGAAATCGTTTTATGTAAAACAAAAAAAGCTTAACTTTTAAAACGTGACTGATTAAAAATATTATATTTTTGTGACGTATAATGATTGTTTAATTATTTATCATTACATAAATCAATCTTAATGACAATGATGATCATTTTTCTATTAACAACGAAAAATTACGTAGTCATTCATCAGTTTTATGGAGCTTTATCTATTCGCTTGCAGGCGCTTTTATATATATATATATAACCGGAAAAGTTCCCACAAAATAAAATTTATTCTTTCCTAACTTTCCCTGGTCTTAAATGTCAAACGTCCATACTATGCAGAACATTAGTTAGATAGCAGTAAACTAAACAAAAAAATATGAAGTATTCTAGTCCCAGTTAAGGTCCCCTAGGGAGCCAAGCTTGTCTGATGCTGCTAAATTTACCTTTAACTCTTATAAGTAGTCAGGAAGTGATATACTTCTATAATTACTTAACCAAATTGGGCTGTTCAGAGCTTTAATCATCATGAGCACTTTGCACAAATTCAGGCAGTCTCAACTTTTGTCTTCCCTAGAATAGGGTTGGGCAAGAGAACAATGAAATGAATTTTCTAAAAAATAACTTTAGAGTTTTAGAGGCTTCTCATTCCTTTTTTTCATTCGTGAGAAGATCAATAAGGGTGGGGTGAGTTAAAAGCAGTCTAGCCTACATGCTCGCTTCACTAATATTCGTGGTAATTGCTGCGGTGTCCGGAAATAATTAATCAAAATCTGTTGAATCTGTATTCTCTGGATTAGTGTGCCATATCGCAGGGTTTACTTGATAAGGACTATTCAAAATTTGATTGAACTGAAAGCTCTTTCACCAGCGAGTGACATATAAGAATCAAGGTACACGCAATTCTAAAAAGAAGTTAAGAATTACCAAGTTTTGTTCAGAATAAATTGACTCAGCTATGCAATTATACTTCTTGGTTTCTGTAATCTAAAGAGTTAATCTTCATTTAGTTGGACATTTTTGAATTATGTAAACAGTACGAAGCAAATGATAATGAAAACGTGATATTTTCTTAGCGATTTCTTAGCTTTTATATGCAATTTGTAAAATTTTACTGCCAATAAAATATGTTTGTCCTATTAAGTAAATTTACTTCTTGAACATTTTAGATTTTTATTAAGGTATCCGACTACTAGCGACAACTTTTTTTTTTTGAAAAAATGGAGATATGGGAATTTTTTTTGTGATTTTTAGATTTATTTAGTATATTTTAAGGAAAAAATCGTAAAATTGAAAACAGAAAAAAAATTTATTATTATTAAAAGGGGAAAAAACTGGTGAAAATGTACAAAAAATTACATAAATGGGCCCCGCTCTGTACAAAAATATTTTGAACAAATTCTCAATTTTTCAATTTTAATCTGTTAATTTGTTATTCGTGTTTGAAATATCCTTCAGAATAATATATATTTTAATTTTTACAAAAACTAGAGCAATCTATCTCAGTGACTATATGAAATTGCTTAAAAATCAAGTGATTTATTCTTAGTTTGGTTTGGCAATTCATCATGAATAGACTCACGCCTGAACAACGCTTTCAAATTGTGCAATTTTATTTCGAAAATAATGGTCGATTTTCATAAGCGAATTTTGTTTAGCGATGAAGCGCACTTCTGGTTGAATGGCTACGTCAACAAACAAAACTGCCGCATTTGGAGTGAAGCTAATCCACAAGTGTATGTCGAAACACCGTTACATCCAGAAAAACTGACTGTTTGGTGCGCTTTATGATCTGGTGGAATCCTTCTTCAAAAACGATGAAGGCCACAACGTTACAGTCAATGGAGATCGGTATAGAGACATGATTACTAACTTTTTCATTCCTGAATTGAACAATCATGATGTCCAGGAGCTGTGGTTCCAACAAGACGGCGCAACATGTCACACAGCTCGTGCCACAATCGATTTATTGAAAGACACGTTTGGTGACCGCCTAATTTCACGTTTTGGACCTGTGAATTGGCCTCCAAGATCTTGTGATTTAACACCGATAGACTATTTTCTGTGAGGCTATGTAAAGTCATTGGTCTATGCGGATAAGTCACAAACGCTTGACCATTTGGAAGACAACATTCGCCGTGTTATTGCCGATATACGGCCACAAATGTTGGAAAAAGTGATCGAAAATTGGACGTCCAGATTGGACTACATCCGAGCCAGCCGTGGCAGTCCTATGCCAGAAATCATATTTAAAATGTAATGCCACAAGATTATCTTTCGAATAGAAAAAAATTCATGTCAATCGAATAATACATCGTTGTTTTATTGCAATTTAAAGTTCTATACCTCTAAAAAAAACACCCTTTACAAAACATTCACAAAAAATTTCAGCAAATTATTTTCAAAACTTTTGAGCAATCGCTGTCCCCGTTTCAGTTTTTCGAAAAAAACACGTTTCGAGTAAAACGCATTTTAAAGTTTGACATCTTGTGTAAAAAGTTACGGCATGTTCTTTTATTAAAACACTTGTAATATTTGCTCATGAATGGAAAATAAAAGGCGTGGTATTTTTCTTAAGCTAATAAGATGGCCTATAAAATAAAATCATAAAAAAAAGTTGTCAATTTTTTAAAAAAAATCATGATTTTAGAGTAGTCGGTTAACTTTAAGTGAAAGTTTAGCTTAAAATTTCCCTGTAGGACAGGGTTTTCGCTTAAATAACTGAGTATAAGAAAGTTTTAGATTAAGTTACGGAATCATGAAACAAAATTTCTATTAAACTTGTATAAAAAAATTAACAATACATAATATTCGTTATGCATAATTTTGTAATTGAAAGTTTAGCAACATTTTGACATCTCCACCAATTCGAGAAATAACAAAAAATTTTCTCTAGTATAAATATTAAACTACAACTATAATTCCTAAGAGTCTTACATGTAATTTATTGGTTGGATTTTCCAATCTTATCAATTAATTAAATTAACAAGAAATTGAAATTTCAACAAGCTTCTTTGAAGTTTTCAGCTTTTAATTTTCAAACACATTTATTTTTTTAAAATTACAATAAACCCACTTTTCCAAAAAAAATGTTACACACACACACACACACACACACACACATATATATATATATATATATATATATATATATATATATATATATATATACATAATCATTTATAGTAGGCTGAATTACTATAATAATAACTTAAGGTATCCGACTACGTTCGAAACCGTGATTTTAAAAAAGCGCATAAATGGATAATTTTCATGATATTTAGTGTCACTCATATTACAATGCATGCATAAAATTACTTTAAGAAGATTTTGACAAAAAAATTTATTTAAATATAATATTTTGGCAAAAGATTAACTTAGAATAATCTTTTTCCAAATGTTCTCCTTTTGTGAAAAATGGTTCTATTACAATAATACTTTGCGTGTATATAGCTCAGACCTCTCTACAGAGGCTCAACTAGAATTTTTTTAAAAAATTCACATTATTTTCAGAGTTACCACCAATTGAAGTAATTATTGGCGTTTTTTTCTTAAAATTGCTCCCCTCTGTTGTCGTAAAATATGAATAAACCCACTTGTAAGTTATATATTTCAAAAATTCTAGTTGAGCCTCTGAACAGAGGTCTGAGCTATATACAGGAAAAATATTTTTATAGTAGAAGCATTTTTCACAAAAGGAGAACATTTGGAAAAAAGATTATTCTAAGTTAATTTTTTGCCAAAATATTATATTTAAATAAATTTTTTTTGTCACAATGTCCTTAAAACAATTTTATGCATATATTCTAATCTAAGTGACACTAAATATCATGAAAATTATCCATTTATGCGCTTTGCAAAATCACGGTTCCGAACGTAGTCGGATACCTTAAAACAAAACAATAACCAAGAAAATAGCAAGACAATACAGGATGAAGTAGAATAGCCGTAGTGCTATATTAGCAGACTCTAAGGTTTAGGGTAAAGATTACAGAGTAAAACTCAGTTTCAAGCTACCAAATTTCCCCTTTATTTGCCTATATTATTGGACTGAAATAAAATTTGGTAGAGGAAATACAGTTACAAATATTTAATATTAAAAAATTCATTCGTTAAAATCTATATCATTGTCCTGTAATATCAAAAAGAAATGTATTCACTTAAAAAATATGTAACAAATTTAAAAAATTAAAATTTATTTGTAAGAAATCCTTATTTTCAGAAACCAAGATTAGAAAAAGTAGTATAACTGCTTCACATACAGAGCCAAAACAACGAAGATCCCACGATAGTATTTGAGGAAGCAATTGTTCACACAAAAATATTCTTAAATGAAATGAATATATATATGCAGTACGTATATAAATGAATAAAAAAAATTCATAAAATTGAAATAGCTTATTTTCGTTAAATGTCATACTTATAGAGAGAAGGTGAGGTTGCTGAAGCACTGTATATTACGTCACAAATTTATTTTACAACTAAGTACTGTAAATAACAACAGTTTTGGAGAAACACAGTTAAGTTGGACTGAACATATAATTTTACAAATTATACAAACAATGCTCTTCTTGCACATAAAACACATATTAGTTTGGAATATGTCTACCGCGAGGTCTAATGCAGCATCAACAAGTAGGGGTATATTAACTATATCATCCTGGATCTGTTAAGATAAGCTTTCCTATTCTTGTTTCATTGTATATATGAGGGTATGTTTTGTTGGACGCTAGTGTCGAGTTGCGAGCCGTCACCTTAAAGCATCCTAAATATTTTCAATCGTATTCAAATTATGTGAATGTGGTAATCAACGAGGAGTTAAATATACTCGCTGTCTACACAGTCTTGGAAGTGTCTACGCAATGATGCATCATGTTGTCGTCTCTATAACGAAATATATTATTTAAAACAGCATAGATAAAATGAATATGAGACAGCCTAACTTTATTAACGTATCTATTGTATCTCATAGTCCAAATTAACATCATATGTAGCAGTGTGTAGCCATTTATACCAGATGCCAGCCCGTATCTACACTGGAAGAACCATAATGGTATCTTTCATGGAGGTCAATACGCTCTACAATTTTCACACGTGATCTTTTGGCGTCTAAATCAGACGAATTATGAATCTACTCTCATATGAGAAGAGCATACGTACCCAGTTTTTCACAGTCCAATTTCGATGCTGTTGACACAATTGTAAACATTCGCTATGCTGCATTTTTTTGACAGTGGAACAGACACAACAGGCATATATCAGGCTTTTCGAGCATGTAATCCTATCAAAAGAGTCTGGAAACAATTTTCCACAATTTCTGAACACCTATTGGCAGCACGAAGTTTATTTTCTGCTTGACCAATTATAATGTTACAGTTCCTCTTCACTGTTAAGACGATACACATGCATATACGGCTGTAGAACTATTGCAAGAAAACCCCCAGCTTGCGTCTCCTACACTGCATGCATTCTTGTCAGTAGGGCTGCTTATAATTACTTGTTTGAAATGATACCCCGATTCGGGAAAGAGGGTTGTGAGCAATTTTGAATGCCCTAGCAACATCCGTTTCTTTTTATCCTTCTTCCAGATTTCCAATACTTTTTCCGTGAGTTAAATCACCTAAGTAATATCTGTAGGACACATTCAAGAAGCTTGACAATTATATATTCCTTCACACTGAGGTTTCACTTCTGCCAACACTATACGTAAGTGCCTATAGTCACTCTAATTCCTTATCGATATTCTCACACCCATGAACATGTTCCCACTGCATTCTCCAGTTATATCAATGTATTCCCGTTTACGTGCTTGCTTTTGTGACTGTTATCATTGAAAATAAGCTCCATCTTTAGAATTTTCCACCAGGTTCCTATACAAATCATATCTTTTTTTGCACAATATTCTTTTACAAGGCTTTTCGATGAGCGTACAAGTATAGGCCATGTAAAAAAAATGAAACTTTGAACTGCGAAACAAAACTATGCTACATATAAGCAGTGTATTATTCTTTACGCTGTAGGTAATGAACACATTTGAATATTTCATTTTCTTTAATTGAATTTTTAATTGTATTCTACTCTCGATTTTTGGAAAACATTTGCGTATATTTACTGTTTAGTTTTATGTCAGACTTGCTGTTTCTCGTGACTTCGTCCACGTGGAATTTAACAAAAAAGTGTTTATTCAATTTGCAGAGTTTAAGAAAACTTAATAATTATGTATTCCACGTAAAGAAATACCTATGCTATAAGTATAATGTCATTCGCCTACTTTGTGAATCGACATTTCATTTTTGTTTTATTTTTTCCTTTGTTTTTTGTTAATTTTTGATTTTTTTGTATTAAATTTATTGAACAATCTCTCTATATACAATGTTAAACTTTTGAAAAAATCTCTCTATATACAATGTTAAAGTTTTGAAAAAATCTCTCTATATACAAAATCAAATTTATCAGTTTCAAAGTAAATAAAAACTGAACTTTTTTCATGAAAGAAAACCTAACGACGTTTAACGTATTGATTTCTAATTATTACTTAACTCCTTCCAAGACCAGCATAAGGAGAAAGAAGCAATTCCCCAGGCCCACACGTTCTGAGAGTATACGCATGCATGGAATTGGGCGAATTTCCCGGTAAGCCTAATTTCATCGGATATTGTTCACTATTTTATCGGTTTTAATTTTGTTTTCGCTGAATCCTAATTTCTTTTTCTAAAATAAAAGTAGTCTAAGTTACTCCTTATAACTTTAGCTATCTCTGCCAGTGAGAGTTCCGTCAAAATCGGTCCAGCAGTTTCAGAGATTAGCCGGAACAAACAGAGAGACAGACCGACCGACAGACAAACAGACAAAAATTTTAAAAATTGATTTTTTGATATAAGTACCGGACATACTTTTAAATGCATTTAGTATAAAGCTGTTAATTTCAAATTACAAACAGACACTTCAATTTTATTTATTTGTATAGATCATGACAGTCAGTGTATATCTGCTATAAGAAAATGTATTCTTCGTTACAATCTTAAGTATCATTAATTCTAAAAAAAAGTTTTGGATTAGCAGAATCAAAATTATCAATGCATTATTGTAATTGCTAACAAACTGTATGAACTAAACACTTTCATCTTGATAGCTAATAGCTATAAAAAAAGTAAAGGTGATCGATGAAATTTTCTCTCTCTTGTTATTAGCATTAGTTATCTGAAATCATAAGCACTTCGTATGAGAGTTAATAAAACATGTTACATTATAAAGGCACAAAACTCTAAAAATTAATTTGAAATTCTCCATTTACTTAAATGTTATCTTTATTTCACAAAGAATATTTTTAAAGCAGTTTTGAAATATTATACTTAAATTTTTAGAATTTATAACAGCCCACACATTAACAAATAAATCTTACTGTAAAATAGCAGAAGTACATTATTTATATTCATTTAGTTAAACTGTTTAAAATATTATTTTGCATATATGCTGTTACAGTAATCGAGTAATCTTACGTTTGTGTATAATCTTAACTGACAAAAAAAAATAGTAACCTGTAGTGACCTGTCTTTATTAAATATTTTTAAGTGTGTTTTTAGGTTTTTTTCAAATATGTAAGAAAATTATCTCTATTACCTTAGTTATTATAGTAATATTGCAATTATTGTATCTTAAAATTGTTTATTTGATTTTATTTAAACTTTCTTGTTCGATTAAGACATGTAAATCTTGTAGAAAATTTTTTATAAGTTAGTAGCTTAGTCTAAAAATCCTTTATCGTATAATATCACTTAATGAGTGGAATCGTTAAAAAATTATTGAAAGAAAAGACAACGCAAGCGAAAATAATATTATTTTTCCCAAACAAAGTAATTGACTTTCGCAATTCACAATTACTATCTTTGGCATAGCAGTTTTCATTCTGCAAATGAATCACGAAAAATGATGACAGTTGATCTAATGCATTTATGTGTTGGTGTCAGTGCACCTATGCTATCAGAATGATTGAAAAATTTAGTATTTAAGCATGATTCTTCCTAACTTCCGGGAAACGCCCTGTGCTTTTTACCCGGTGAGAACCCAAAGCTAAATGTGGCATTTGAGTAAATACGCTTCATTTAGCTGTGTTTTGTGGTCTGGAAATATGTCCCCGCCTCGTAAAAAATAATGAGTTTTTATTGAAATGTTAAGATTTGCAAGAAAAGAGTTTGCACACAATTTATTTATTTACTACAATTATCTTTTAATTAAGAAAAAGAATTTATATTATGTGTATTAAATATTCTGATATGTGCATTAGATTGTTATTGGGTTCATTGTCTCTCTTAATGAAGCATCTTATAATGCTAAGTATAGTTTTCTTCAAACACTTCGACCGTGCAAAGTAATGTATAATTAAAATTATAGCTATACATTGCTATACGCTGACGTATTGAATTATATTATTGTAAGAATTAGATCCTTGAAGGAATGATAGCATCATTCGAAAGCTTTTCAACGTTTTTAAGTATCGAAACTATTTTAAAATCAAATTATTAGCAAGTGAATTTGTTGAAAAAGTTTTAGTATGCAATTCACTTATCATTTTGTAGAAGTTCGAACAATAATGACATTGCCAAATATCATAAGAAAAAATCGAAATTATTTTATTGCGTTAAATATATTCTAATCAAAGTATTTATTTAATTAAAATTTTGAGAAGTTAAAATATTGTGGTTTGTGTTTTCAAGTTTCAAGAGATTTTTGATTACAAATTAATTCAATACTAAAAGAAAATGACATTTTGAGAACCAAATTATGATTGAATCTCTCTGCTATAATAGAGAAAATGCTATCGTTCGTTACTTGGCAGTTCTGATTAATATATTTTAGCATTTTTCAAAATCCTTATTGATGGTTTTATATTTCCAATGATAATTTAGCCTGTTATTTTATACAATCATATAAATTATTATTTATAAAAGATTTTAGTTAAAAGATGTTACCAGTAATAATATAAAAATTCTTCTGTAATTTCAATACTTAATTTTCAATGAGGGATAAATCTGGAACTTTTAAATTTAAAATAAGTTTCTTTAAATGTGCTTAAAATTTTTCTCATAGTATATTTTGGGAAATAATTATTTAAACATATAGACTAATTTTAAAGTCTGTCATTCATCGTCTACAAATTTTTATCGGTATCAGGGTACAAATGTCTCTCTTATCATTATGCTTCGATTTCATTTTGGAAATTACAGGTAAATTGTAGAGAACTAAATACTGCGAGAAAATAAAACGAAGAAACTATAAGGAGAATAAGGCTTGTTACAGTTTTATTATTTTCTACATTAATTTTTATTCATTTATTTATTTTGCCGTTACGATTTAAGATTATTGTGCATGTACAGAGATCTAGCTTACTTAAAAGTCAATCTTTTATTTTGGCATATATTTACAAACTGTAGATGTATATACGATTACAGGCAGCGATTTATATAAATGCAGCGTACTTTTTACAATAATTGATCATGAACTCATAAACTATTTTCCTTTACTAAGTGTTGCTCAAATTTGATTGGAGTGTGAAGTATTCTCATTAAGCGAATAACCAGATGGAGTTGAAAATAATACTAAAATTTTTTTTAAAAAAAAAACGGGATGGAGAGTACGTTTTACAGAGTAAAAGTTTGAAATTTTGAGGAAGATTTAGTAGAGAGAGAGAGAAAAAAAGATAGGAATTACAATTGAACTACAAAGTTAGTTATTATATTCTTTTTTCTCTCTATTTAATAGTTTGTATAGTTACACACTGTACTTCTGATAGAATTGATGATGAAATCTCTTAAAATTTTAAGACGAAAATGAAAATTTTAAATGTTACGTAGCACTTTTGTTTTCAATATAAATATCAAATTGATATGAGAAAGAGAAGGGTTTGGGAGGTATTATTTTTAACTGAGAGGACTTCTCGAGAAATTTTTGACGGATGAAATAAATAGTGATACTATGGTAGTCTCAAAACACACGGTCCTCTGTTATTGTAAAATAGTACATATCTAAGCTTTTTATGTTTAAAGATTAGCTTTATGGTGTAGCTATTTTTCAATGGAAAGAAACATTAGAATAACTAAATAATGGAAAAAAATGCAGAAATATATGGCATGATATAGGGTCATTATAATTTTTTTTATTTCTTTAAAAAAACTTACTCTATAACGAATCTTATAAAATCATTTATGCTGTTATGTGTCAATGTATAACTATTTATGTTGTTACGTAAAATAAAATAAACAATAAAATTCTTTACCAAGCATTCCTCAAGCAGCAATATATAAATACCTTTTAAATTTACCATGGGACCCAAAACAGTATTTCAGTACTAAGTGGTTCAGAGTGAAAAGTGAATTCCGCTATTTATATTCCCATGTGATATCAATCACCATTTGCTGCACCTGAACGTAAAACGTAAATTGCTTCTCAATGCGTTAGCTATACGAGAATCATTAGATGTAGGTACAGAAAGAAGAAATAGAAATCTATTTAGAAAATTACATGGATGAAAAGAAAAATTCCTTCATACGTTGTCAAATTATATTATCAAAGGAAATTTTTTTAAAAAACAATTTTTACTTTATATATATATATATATATATATATATATATATATATATATATATATATATATATATATATATATATATATATATTATATTATATTCCAGACAAAATTACTAGGATAAAGCCGAAACTTTACATAGTTGAATTTTAAAAATAAACGAATTGTAACTCAGAAATAACTCAGTAATGTATTATTGATAAATCAAGAAAATATCAAATTTATTTCTTGATAAATAATGAATACAAAATAAAATATTGAATACAAGTATTTATAATTAGAGACTTTGGAATAAATTTATTTCCTCAAGTTAAAGAATATTTATAATCAATTAACTGCAGTTACGTAAAATGTTCAAGCTTTAACAGAATGCATTCATCTGAATTTGAATGGACAACATTTAGTATTGTGTGTTCAAACTAACGGGGTGGCCGCGATAGCCGAGTGGTATAGGTATCGGATCGTGGCTTGCCTGGTCACGAGTTCGATCCCAGTACCACTAAAGACCCGCCGTGTAGGGCAGCGATGCACGTTAAATCTGTCGAGAGCTGAAACGTCCTCCCGTTGGTGTGGTAGTTAGGAGAGGGGGGTGCCAGCTCAGGTGTCATCCACGTCACTTGACCATGGTTCAAAATTACGTGTTCCGTCGCCAAAAGCCCTCGTGTAGCTGAACAGTGCGACGTTCATATTAAATCAATCAATCAATCAAACTAACGGGATATTAAATTGACGCATGTGAGAGCTTCTTTCTTTGATTCATTATATCTGTAATGTGCTAGAAAACGACTATAGCATGATAAAAAAGTAAAATTTCATAATTTCAGTGTAAATAAAGCTGCAAAAACTATTTCACTTAAAAACTTAAGGAAAGTTTTGCATACAAATATATCTTCTAATTCTATTGTACAATTTTTTCGTTCATATTTGAGCTTAAAGCTTATTCAGATAAACTTTTTTTTTGCTTTTTAAACTTAAGTAGAATGTAAAGCTTACACTTATATGAAAATTACTCGCAAGTCTTTTAAATTTTATACAAAAAGAAGGGTTTCTTTCTAATCATTAGTTAAAGTGATAAATTGCTTTTAATCAATGAATGAGCTTGGTGAAGCAATATCATTGTTATTAATATTATCACGTGATACTATTAGAACACTATATTGAGAATGATTGTCCATTGTTTCTATAATGCATCACAAACTAGAAAAATAAAATGCTTTTTTTAATAATCTGTGATCCCTTTTATAGGAACTAATATTACTTTGGAAAAATTCATCACTCCTTTTGAAATAGCTACAACTGTTTTTATTTAAAAAAAATAGTATAAAATACAAGTTGGCACAGATAACTAATTAGTGTAGGTCTTCATCTGTTGGCATTATTTTTTCAATGGGGAAGGGGAATTTTATTTAATTTATCAGGTTTCTAAGCTAATATAAGTTATAATTTCAGTGATTAAATTTAATTAATCAAGTTAAAAAATTCTTTAATCATAATTACTTCTTTTAGCTCAGTTTTTGAAGAAATATAAAATTTTTTTCATTAATTATTTATTTTGCAATTCATTCCAAACATTTTTTATTATATTCAAGCCTAAAGAATGGAGAAGTATGAAGTAATCATTTAGAATGTAAATAAATTCCTATTAGATCCTAAGGCACTTTTTTATAAAAGTTGAATTCCACGTTTTAAAAGTATTCCCCTCCCGCTCAAATCATTATCCTATTTCTTCTACGCATGGCCAGATTTAGGCAACGATAACATTAACTCGTGCCTTGGACTTCAAATTTTCAGAGACAGTCTTTTTTCACAATAACATTTAATAATGTTTCCGAAAATAATTAATAGAAGGTGTATTTCAGATCAGCTGGTTATTTAGTGTCGTCTTGGACAAGAACTACTTTCACAAATGCGCGTTAACGGCGATCGTCAAATTTTAGAGGGATAGAGTTTGCGTCGATGGCGGCAACAATTTTCGTTTTGCTCACAGGCGCAAAAAGTGCAAATATGGCCCGGACTTTATTCTTAATGTTGGACAATAAGGATTTTGGTTTTATTTCTTCATTTGATCTTCTCCGGACAATAAATTTGACCAGCAGGCTCAAAAATGTCAAATCTTTGTACACAAGGCACATAGATCGCATTATACGACAATACCACATTATTCAAAATTATAGGTTTTCATTCCCCATAGATTTTATAAAACTCAGAAATAGCTGTCTTATCTGTAAAATTATGAAAATTTTTTCTTCTGGCTACTCTGACATAACCTTATGACTTGATCTCTCATCTGAGTCGTTTGACATGACTCGAACACTAGGACGAACTTTCTTACCAAATCGCTTTTTCAATTTTGCCTCAAGTGTAACAACAGTATTTTTTGGATTCCTCACATTTTCTTTCAAGATAATTTTTCGGTGACTGAATTCTAATTTAACATACTGATCTGTAGGAAATTCTTTTCAAAAAGATTTGAGAATTTTTAATTATTTTTCTATACTCAAGATAATTCATCACTTTTTATCGTCGATTTTTGAAAGATTTCTAACACTATTATCTACTTTATAATGTTTCACAGTCACATTTCAAATAGAGCGCGTAGTAAAATAGTAGAGACTTGTCACATTTGGTTGAAATTCAACATATCTAAAATATCATATGAGAATTTGTTATTTACAATCAACGGACTATAATTCTTATCTCATAATATAGTCATTTTAAATAATACTTTAATAAAATGTAATGCCTCAAAATAAGTTTTTAGAAGAACATTTAAGCATCGGAATATTTTTCATTGCTTAAATATAAAATATTTTTTTATAAAAAAGTTGTTTTAGAATATTTATTTTCTTGCAAAAAGATTAAAAAAGGGTTTAAAAAAATGATATATTCTAAAATTACTAAGACAAGTCATTAACGCTAATATTTTTTGCGAATTATTTCCTTGTGAATTCAAGTATCTAAATATTTATGGCAACCCATGGTATTTTATCCACAACATTCAAAGAGTAAGTACGTAAATTAAGTATTTTGAATAAATAAACCACAGAAATGTGTGTGAAAGAGACTTTAAAGCGAATATCATAAATCAAAAATTTACCAAGAACATTCGGAGTTACTTTCACGCCTCAAAGTACTGAGTCGATTTAATAATAAATATTTTATAGAAGTCTATAGGTTTGCATAACCTATATTTAACTGAAATAACCGTGTGGAATTTCTTTCATGACTTTATGAATAAAACATTAACCTCATCATAAAACGAGCTTTAAAATGTTTTGATTCTCTTTCTGTCTCTGCACGCAAATCATTCCTAGTATCCTAAATTGCTTTCTATGGGTTCAGAAAAAAATTATGTCTGTAAGTGAAATAAGTAAGCATAAACCTAGTTTTATTTCAGTTCATCTTTTTATCTCTGAGTTCCTAGGAGTAGCCCTCAGCTTATACTCTGCAATTTATTGGAGATTTTCCAACTGATTCTCATTTCACGACCTCATTAAGCTCTTAATTTTGGAAATCGAGGTATATCCATTTTACTCAAAAAATAAGAGAAAAGGAAAATAATTATTCTTCTTTTTGTAACCTTGAATGCTAATAGAATCTTGTTTAAAAAGCGGGTTCTTGTCCAGGATGATTTTCAATCAAAGAATATTCATTATTTTGCATAACTATTCACTCGTGTCTTTTTCTATTTCTTTAATTGCAAAATGCTTGTAACTATCGAAATATTTTTAATTTTTTTACAATTAATGTTAATATTTTTTACTTATAAAGTAGCCTACTTATTTACAAAACACATTTAAACAACAATTTAACCACAATGAATAAATTGGTTTCTCTTTGCTTACTTTTATAAAAGCAAGCAGAATAATGTTAAGTTGGAAAATCAGAAAACTTTTTAGATTATTCATAACTGATGAAAAAATGCAACAAATTAAAGTCTAAACCAGCAAATTAAGTACAGAAGTATTTTTAATGCACAGAAAAGTTTTGTTTAATTATGTGTTTTTCTAAAATAAGATTAACATGGTTCGGAATAAGTAAAAATAGTTAATATAAATATTAATTTTTCTCAGGAAAATTCTATTTCAATTTGTCATTAAGTAATACACTCGAGTCTTGATTAACAATTGAAATTTTATATTGATTATTACCATGCTAAACAATTAAATTTATTGTAGTGTAATTTTTTCAATGATTATATAACTGTCAATGTTCACCTCTTTATAGACCAAATAGGGGTTCTCAATTTGATTTCTGCCAGTATTTTATGTAAATAAATATATTTAAAATACCGTAATATATATTAAACTTTATTATTAGCAAGAATAAGCAAAAAGTACTTTTCAAAAGTAAAGTTTTTTAGTTAAACAATCATACGTACAATTAAGTTGATAAAATAAATTAATTGGTGAGATTGGTGGTTATAAATACCTTTTGATTATAAAACTAGATTCTTATATCTAATTAATCTTCCATTACATAATTTTAAAAAATACTTTAACTTAAACCCATTAAATCATTAAGATTATGTGTGTGTCTCTCATTTAAATAATTCAATTTTCTCATCTAATTTATTACATATTCTGAGTTAATCAACTGTGTCGAAAAGTGTTATGCAAAATATCAGCAATTATCCTATTTAATAAATTTTTTAATGTAATTTAGAAGTCCAAATACTAATCGTATGCTGTTAAATGACGATTAAGATGGAATTTTCTCAAACTAAAAGCAAAGTTTAATTCTTCTATCAATTTGTAAATTGTATATGATCTTAGAGCAGAGGAGGGCAACTACAGGCCCGTCAAGACAGTCAAAAAACCAAATATCGAGAAAATGTTCACTATATTTGGGTTGGCATATATATTTCTGAGCAAAGATTTTTTTTCATGTGAAGACCAACAAGAGCAAATATAGATGCAAGTTAGATGCTTAGTTAGGTTGCTTAGTTAGGCTGTGATGAGAATTTCAACAAGCAATATCATTCCTGATTTTAAAAAAAAGTGTAGAAAAGTGTGATAAGGTCCATTTGTCTCATTAAACTGATCCTAAAATTAAATGTGCTTGCTGATAGAAAATAGATTGTATGAAAATAAATGATATGAAATTAGCACAGTAAATAAACTGAATAAAACTCCCATACTATTGTATTTAACTTATATATACCGTAAAATCCGGCGTATAACGCGCGCTTTGAACACAAAAAATAAGATCAAAATTTACGGGTGTGCGTTATACCCCGGGTATAAAAATGCGAGCGTTGAAGATAAAGAAAAGATGAGCATAGAAAAAAAAACTTCTATATATATCTAAATACTGTTTATTTAAAAGAAGTGACATTCCTTATGATCGTAAAGGGTTGTAGCTCTAGAAATATACTATTTTTTTTAAAGCTTTGAATAATGCCTTGAATAAATGACTTCAAAGTATAAGAGCATTGTGCACGTATATTTCAGGATTCTTTGTAAAAGAAGGGAGTGCGCGGTATGCGACGAATATACCTCAAATTAAAAATTGCAGCTTGAAAGTATAGGTGCGCTTTAGACCTCTATTTAACGAAGGCGATAAATCCCGAAAAAAATTCGTTATGTGGAAAATTCGCTGAATAGAGATACATTTTCAATATGTATTACGTTCTTTGTTCCAGAAAAATGTTTGTAAAATAGAAATATTCGCAAAATAGAGGCTCGTAAAATGGAGGTGATTTTTATGATTCAATGTATACCTTTTTTGAGGTGAAAAGTTAATTAATGAATGCAATCCTGTTAAAAAAAATGTGGCCCTCTGGTTCTTTCGGCTTCCACAATGTGGCTCTCGAGTCAAAATAAATGCTCACCCCTGTCTTGGAGAAAACTGCATAGAGAAGGAATTATTTATTATAGAATAATTCTTAAAAATTCTACCAAAAAATTTTGCTCTACAGTTGTTCATCTTCCCATAGTTACTATCAGAATTCACTTAATGTAATCTGTTTTACATGCTTTAATTTTTACGATACAGATAAAACTGCTAAGCGTCGTTGTTATATGAAAACAAACACGTTACTCGAAATTCTATCAATATTACATAAGACAAAATAAAAACTAACGAATTCAGAAAGAATATAGTGTAATAATAATAACATTTAAAGAAAATATTATTTGCTTTTTTAAAAAAAATTATCATTCATTATCATTTTAGTTCTTAACTATGCGATCATTTAATTTATTCGAAGGTGTGTGTAGTTTGGAAGTTTACAGTACTATACACACCTAAAAATCCCTAAACTGGCAGCTGAAAGATAACATTACTTTTGATGCATATGAATCAAAAAGGCACTTTTCCCGTTCGAATGTTCCTTCCAATACAATAAAAAAAAACGGATAATCAATGACATGATTAAGGTAAAAATAGGAATTCTGATTTTTACTGGATAAAAAAAACGGGGTTAATAAAGATAACAAATCTTGCAAAATGTTTTCGTCAGTGGCATTGTTCAATCTGAGGTGACTTATTCTCCCCCCTCTTCACCAATTTTTTCCATTACCGAACGTGGCTCTTGCCTGGTATAACGAGCACTAGAAACGCGTGACTAGGATAATGTTTTATTCTCTTGGAAGACTGTGTTCAATCAGATTCAATTTTTTTCTATATTTTTCTGTTTCTAACTTACTTTTTCATCCATTACTTATTTTTCCATGGAATCGAGAGCGGTGGAATCAAAGTTGAAAAAAAGTGAGGTTGAAATATTTTTTATATAAAAAACTAGAGAGAGAAAAGCAGCTGGAACTATTATTTTTTTTCATGGGTTCCAGATCGAATAAAAGCCTTTATCAATGAATTGTTTAGACAGTTAAATTTTGCTTTTTATTGTTGTTTCTTGGAAATACTCCGTTTCTACAATTATTTTAATCTGATAGATATTAGTATTATCTATTAAGATTCCTTTTTATATCATGCAAATGTTTTTAAAAACTCACTTGATTTGAAATGCAATATTTCTTTTTTGATTTAAAAATGCGTTAGAAGAAGGAGTTGATTGCTGTTTTAAATTCTGATGTGTTTGCAAGTACCGAACCAGGAAAATAATATTTTTAAAAAGTTACTAAAGAATTCGGCATAATTTTTTTCTAGAAAAATTGGTGTTTTTTCCGCTCATTTCTGCAATAAACATTAATTTTTATAACTAAGCTTTTGAAAAAAACCATTCATACAATTATTTGAATAAGCTTCAGATTACATACAACTACATTAAACTCAAGAAAGTGTTTTATTTACACTTAAAACAAAACATACAGTGAGAAATAGATGTACACTTGCGACAAAACATAGATGTAAAACACTTCAACATTATACAATAAGTAATCAAGTGGAAGTGATAATTATTGTATTTTCCTACCTAACTGAATAAGAAAAACAGAAAAATAGTATTTCAAAGACATTTACATTAAATATTGATTTATCAGTTTTAAAGAACATCAATATTGTCAAACGAATATCAAAATACGAGGAATCATTAAGGGGAGTGTAAAATAAATTCTTGTTATTCTTTATGCTACCAAAATACTACTCTGAGAAATGTATTTAATAAATATTATTCAGAAGAAATACTCGTATTTTAAATAATTACATGTCTCATAAAGGTAAAATTATTAAAATAAAATAGAAAGGGAGAGAATAAAGTAATACTGCAATTTTTTGAAATTGAAAAATTCATTCAAAAACGCAAACAATAGTTCTCTTCTATATAACTAGTCTCAACTATGCGTGTAGAAATGCTAAAAAAGAAGAAATGTTCAACATACAACACAAAAGATAAATATCAAGCAAATAGAAATCTATAATTCGTTTATTTATATCTACTAGGTACATGTATCCTGCTACTGTCTGCTTAACACGTATATAACATTAGCTGCTTAAATGGCTTACGTCGACCACAGAGTATTTATACCTATAAACCACATATGAGCTGTGATAGTGTTTTGTAGTTTATATATTTCTGCATTTTACTCTGCTGTATAGATGTTTTTCTATTCGTCTTACATCCGTTATTAGTAATTTTACTTTTGGAATTGTACCGGATTTGAAAACAATGTATGACGTACACATAACTAACTTTTTTCTTACCGTAAAAATTTTGAATTCAAACTTTATATAAATGAATATAAAACTCTACTTCAGTTATATCACAATTCGAGGATATCAGATATGAGAAATATTTTAATAATCATTGTTCAAATTCGATTTGTTACCAGAAACATTTTTTATCTTACAATATCACCATCATTCAAAATAATACAAAAGTTTTTTGTTTTTTTATTATTTTTACTACTTTTACGGTTATTGCAATCATCAGAACGGATTAAAGACATAGTTAAAAAAAACTTAGCGTGTTTAGTAAGAAAATTAATTGAAATACTTTTATAGGGAAGAGATTGATTATTCATTATCAATTATTTTAATTTATACTTGTTTTCTGCGCGTTAAACAATTAGTTTATATCACATCATTTCTATGAGTCATTTCTTTTAATAAAACTGAACGTTTTATTGATGGTAATATTTTAATTTTTTATTCTTTCTTTAAAAATTTTTTTGCTCTGATACGTAATTTCAATAAATAAAAGTTTCTGCCCTGAAATAAAACATGTGTATCGTTCGCCTTTATAATTTAAAATAAATATCAAATCCATCAAATTATTTATTATTCAAAAAAACTGAAGATTAAGAAATCTATTATCATATTAATAATAGTTGACATCATAATTTCAGATAAAATAATTTATTTGGTAAGTTAAGGAATTAAGTGAGTATTATCCTTATTATTTACTTTACAGTTTTTAATTTTTCTGTTAATTAAGGAACTGTTGATTTGTGAATGATATACGTATTTCCAGTATTTTGTGAATGACTGATGCTCTTTCAAGTTGAAGTTATAAATTTTGAACCTCACAACCTTGATAAATTATCAAGAGGTTGCGTAAGAATATAGTACTTTCAAATATAACTCTTTTCCTCGGATTTCAATGATTAAAGATTTAAGTTTATTTAAATTTTTGAAAAAAGCTTTAAAAACCCAAGGAAATATCTCATTTCACAAATCAAATTAGGACTTGCTCTCCTTTTTATTAATAATGTAGCATTTTTAAATAACATATTATCATACAGAAACAAGAAAAACTTGAGAATTGGACACTTTTAGTAAAATCCAATAAATAATTAAAAATAAGTTTTGGCTCTTTATTTGTATACTTTTATCTTTTTTTACAATTTATTTCATATGACTAACACATTTCACTTCGTTATGTGTTTGAAAAAAAATACCATGAACGTCTCAAGACTTATCACGGAAATTTAGTTCTTTGTGTGTAACATGTATATAGATTCAAATATATAACAAACATTTATATAAACGATAAGATTGAGAAGTTTGTAACTACATTGAAAACCCTAATCAAAAAATGTCATTATTTTTAATGGCCGATAAAAACTCCCAGTTTTCTTGTTACATCATACAAACTAACTGCTTTCATATTTTTAGTATACGTTTTTCTGTTAAGACACAATAAAAGAAAATACTAAATTTTATTACTCAAAACGAAGTATAAATTTTTATTTTCAGATTAAACAATTTCAAGTAAATTGATTGCTGTATTATAAATAATATTAATTGAAAAGAGTAAAACTTAAATCCAAGTACAAAATAGCTTTGTAAAACAATAAAAAACTACTGGAAATTCTTTCACTTATTTTTCAAAATATGTTGTATAGATTTTGAAAACCTACTAAAAATGTTATTTGTTACATTTTACTTTAAAGTAATGCAAAAAAAATGCAATAATGGAAAGTATAAATATATTTTGTTAAGGATCAATGTAGGAAAATTTTATTCAAAACAAATTAATAGTTGACATTTTAAGCTGAAGATGCATTGCTTAGAAATGTACAAAATCTTTAACATATAAATTTTAATTGCTAGGCTTATAAAATATTTATAAGCATTTTCGAAAGAAACCAAAAAAGCAATTTGAAACATACTTTCTAATAGGAATTTTTATTTAAGCTGTACTATGTCATGCAAATAAAAAGTAATCGCAGTTGAGTGCAAACCAAAAACAATGATGCACAGTAAATGTTTAATACAATATAAATTTTAATTTGTTTACATAAAACCAGAAAAGTCTAAAATGATAAAACTATTTACATTTCGCAATTTTTTTTAAAAAAAATTTCCATTCTTGTGATTAAATCAGTTTGTCGAAACTAAATATGTTAACATTAGCTCATTAGACATAATATTATATTAGAAACAATGTAAGATTACTTGAAATATTTCTACAACTGTCATTAAGGGCAGGAAACATCAGCAATTTTTCTGATATGATAATATCTCAATGAAGGGAAAAATAAAAATAACATTTCTTTGGTTATGCAATCTTGTACAGCTTTACTACTCTCTAAAATATAAATTTCTAGCTATTTGTATAGAATATCTTGAAGATATTTTACATAGTATATTTCTTTACAATAAACAACAAAAACGAAACAGTTGTAAAGTAATTACTGCTTATGTACCTGCTTTTCATTTTTTATAAGAATATAGTTCTTTATCTTACTTTTAATCTTATTAAAAGCAAAACTTAAAAATTTATAAAAAAACAACTTAAAATTACAGAAAATTTTCTTGTATTTTTTATTTGCCTCGTTTTTGCTATTATTCAAAATAAACTATTGTAAAAGTAAATTAAAGACATTTTTAAACACACAGAAATGAATTATTTACATGTTCATACTTAATGCACGGCTGGAGAAAACTTGAAATAGTGTTTTGTTGTCAAATTATTATACATGCTAAATTAAAATAAATGCGCTTAAGTATAATAAGGAATGACGCAGATATCTATAAATTCTGCTTACCTGAGAGAAAACAGGAAGGAATATTCGATGCAACTGCCGATAAGAGTAAAAATACTGAATTAAATTAAATTAATCATCGATTATACTCTACAGCGATTGCTCTAACTCATAAAGCACAACCGTGAGAAATAGCAGCGGCCACCTTTCCCAGTTATCTGAAGTATATTAACGTCCAGTCCGAGTTTTCAGCCGACCGGCTGGATGAAATGACCGGCGCATGAGTTTCAAAGAACGGTTGCTATGGATACCTTGCTTTCCACTGCTAAAGGAGTGTCAGAAACAATTTTTCTCTGCCAACCCATTCATCTTTTACTAAACTTTTATTCTTTCGTTCATTATACTTTCATTAAGGACAGCGAGAAGAATTGTTTTGTAAGATAAATCAAGTTAACAAGCGTTTCCTAGAATTGAAAGTTTGCCATCATTTCTTGGTAAACAGTGAAAATTGTATTGGTATTTTATTCTTAATTTTTTTTCCGAAAAATAACAGACAAAATGAACTTTTAGCATTTATTGATAAATATGTCACCGCTTAAGTGCAGAAATCAATTAATCTGCAGATTAACTAGATAATATGCACTTTAACTAGAATGGTTCGTTGAAGTGCCTAAAATTGTTTCATTTCTCAAATTGCCTAGGTAATCTGCGAATTACCTAGATAATCTGCAAATTAGCCATTAGGCTCTCGTTAAAATGAAAATAAGTTCTTTGGTAGAGAAACCGCAACGTTTCAGTTCACTTAAATTAAATGTTTATTTATTTTTTGATATCTAAAGATTCAAGTTAATACAATCGCACAATCAACTCATTCGTTGGGATAATAAATCATCAATCAATTATGTGTGTGAAAACGGTTTAACATTTGTTTAAATTTATAATAAATTAATTGAAGGAGTCTTTTATCGAATATATTTACTGTATCTGCTACTCTTTTCCTAAATGTGTAGGATAAATTATTCTGGCATGAGTCAATGTTCAATCAAAATTCCTGACAGAAAGGAGTTGAGAGAAACAAAACTTTTGAATTTTAAAGACATGGAAACCTTTAATTAAGATTACCTAGTTAAAATGGGGATAACTCTTGATTCCAAACTTTAACGGAGCAAATCAGTTTAACTGCAGATTATTTAGATAATCTGCACATTAACAGCTTTCGAGTTTTAACGGTAACATATACATTAAAATAAATACATAACACATGCAAAAAAGAACAAATAGAAAAAGCTATTTAAGAAGAAGATAAATAGTTATTGTAATAAACATATTCAAAAAGTGTAACAAATACCAGCTTTTCATAAACATCCTTTTTACTGAATGGGGAAAAAAAATGACTTATTTCAACATAGCCAAAAATTTCACTGACTAGTATTGCGACTGATCGCCTTTTATCTATCTATTTTTTAATTTGAAAATAATCTGAGAATCGTATATTCGAAAAAGATTATGTTATTAGATTACGATTTTGAAGCGAAGCTTCAATAAAAAAAGTTATAATATTTTTTTTCAAAAAAGTTTTAAATGAATTTAGTTATTTCTTGTCTGTCTTGAAATTTAGCCATGAATTAGTCATTTTTGTTACAAATAATGAAAATGGTACAAGGAGATGATGACAATATTACGTTCTGAAGTCGCGAAAAAAATTACTTTCCAATGCCTGTTATATAGTACTAATAATCAAATGGTCATGGTCACGAACTTGTGACCAACATTTCTGAGTGGTGGGCTCGAGTACTAGTGCCATTGAGGACTTACCATGTGGACATTAAATCTGTCGAGGCTTATAGTCCTCCAGTTGGAGAGGTGTGAAATTTTGCGAAGTGTGAGGTCAGCTATAAAATCGTATTGATTCACAGGTTGATAAAAATCGATCAAAAATCAGTCACTAGTAGTAATAATATTCATGATCAAATTTCACAATGAAACGTATTTTTCACTCACAGAGGAAAAGATTTATATTTCATTCGAGTTAACAGGGCTTTAAATGGATTTTAGCAAATGATTTATAAATTATGAGATCGACTTTGATGAATAGAGGTTATAATATTTATTTCCTTTTAAATCCTAAAAGTAAAAATCATATTTGATTATTTTTAATATAAATTATTCCTTAAATTTCTTCCTGCTTTTAGAAAAAAAAATAGATAAAAGAGGCATAACTAAATTTGAACTTGCTTTAATGTTAGATATTTTTCAAGAAAAAAAAAAGGACTTGAAGCGACAGATGTAGAATGTTTAAGGAAGTAGTTTTGAGATTTTTTAATAATCTTCGGTTTAAAATGTTATGAAAACTTTTTTTGTGTAACACTTAGGCTTCTCTCTCTCTCTCTCTCTCTCTCTTATGGTTATTGTTTTCACAATATATTATCAAACTATTTTCCCCTTGTGTGTCAAGGTTAAATGACATCTGAATTTTTCTACTTAGAAGTACTTGTGCAAGTCGGCAAATTTTTTTTATTAAAAAACTTTTATTCATTTTTTTAAAGAGGCGCGTCTCTAAGAATTAAAGTTTGCTTTCCAAGATATGAACTTGGAATACAATGCTTAGGTAGCTTTTTATTTAAATGAGGCTGAGTTATCTTATTTAGCTCACGTTTTCGAAATACTTCATTTCATAGAACAAAATATTTTTTTCAAGATAAGAAATGCTTTCAATAACCCAACAAAAACTTCAAAAGGAAATAATGCTATTTCATTCTTTAGAGATAAAAAAGGAAAAGGAAAACACGTTGAGTAAACAAGAGGAGTTAAATAACGCTATCAAAACTCGAGTGGTGATAGCAAAATTGAAAGAAAAGCGAAAATTTGTCGCTAAAATATGAATGGACTGAAAAGTAACGTAAAAAGGCAAAGGTCTGGGTTTTAAATTACCGCGTCATATAAGAGTATTATTCTAAAAGTTAAGCATCTATTTTTTTCCTTACTACGTTAATATTCGTGCATTACTATCTTTTTGTGTAATCAAAGAATATGTTTATCTCTTTTATCCAATCTTTTGGAAATACATCATCAAACATTTTTTAAAAGTTTTATTTCATTCCTAAGTTACAATAATATCTAAAATTGTCCAAAAGTCAGGATATTTCTTTAAATCAGGGGTTCTTAAACTTTTTGTGGAGACAGACCCATTTTTTGTGTAGAAAATTTTGTGCAATCCCATAAGCATTACTCAAAATTTACACACGCTTCGGTACTTCTATATATGTTGTTTTATTTGTAGTATATTATTGTTTTGCAGTATTAAGCATCCTCAGGGTATCCGACTACGTTCGGAACCGTGATTTTAAAAAAGCGCATAAATAGATAATTTTTATGATATTTAGTGTCACTTAGATTGGAATATACGTATAAAGTTGTTTTAAGGACATTATGACAAAAAAGTATTTAAGTACAATATTTTGACGACAAATTAACTTAGAATAATCTTTTTTCAAAACTTTCTCCTTTTAGAAAAAATGCTTCTATAATAATAATATTTTGCATTCATAAAGTAAAGACTTCTCTCCAGAGAGTCTGAACTTGAATTTTTGAAAAATTCGCATTATTTTCATTCGCATTATTATTTCGCATTACCAATTGAATTAATTATCGACATTTTTTTCTTAAAATTTCACCCCTCTGTTGTAGTAAAATATGGATAAATCCACTTCTAAGTTGTATATTTCAAAAATTCTAGTTCAGCCTCTGTACAGAGGTCTGAGCTATATACAGACAAAATATTATTATAATAGAAGCATTTTTCATAAAAAGGAGAATATTTTGAAAATTGGTCCTTTTATGTTCATTTTTCGTCAAAATATTGTACTTAAATAATTTTTTATTGTAATAATATTCTTAAAACAATTTTATATACGTTTTCTAATCTTAGTGACACACTAAATATCATAAATATTATCCATTTATACGCTTTTGCAAAACCACGGTTCTGAACGTAGTCGGATACCTCAATACGATATAGACAACAATATAGACATTTTAATTTAACAAAATTTTTAAAAAAAACTATTTAAATGCAATTACTCGGTAAATTCTACATAAATTATAATCTGTTTGTTAAAAGTAGTCATTTTGAGTTTACTACTGAGATCATCACCTTCTATTAACAACGGGATATGCGAGATTTAAGTATCAATGGAAAGGATGAGCTTGATTATTTTCAATTATGTTATACATATTAAATCTTGGGATAATAGTCGACACCGCCGGACAAAGTATTTCCTCGATCTTCTTTAGATTTAATTGATACTCCAATAAGAATCTAAATAAACAATTAAATTTTTATTATTAATGGTGAACAAGTTATTTTATGCAAAAAAAACACATTAAAAATCCTAACATTTTAGGCGACCCCACTTGAGGTCGCGACTCCTAGTGTGAGAGATATACTCCTCTGATTGAAAATAATATGACGTAACTTCTGAAGATAAATGTAAAAGACACTGAATTTTCTAATATTTAAAGAATTCAATGGATATTTTTAGGTAAGTGTTATCGTCTATTTTTCTTCTTTCCCCCCCCCCCTTTTGTTTTTTCTTATTTCCAAGTAATAAAAATTCCCACGGAACTTTTTTCTCATTGCAAGTATTCCATATATTCGGTAACTATCCTATTTTGACTATACAGTGCATGTTCAAATTATTCTTTGTTTTGTGTGTGTGTATGTATAAATCCTTCCATCTTAATATTAAATTTAGAGCAATCTCTATGCTTATTTTGGAAAGACCAGTGTAAGTTATCAGGATATATGAATACATAGAATTCAATTATACAACATAATTCTTTGAATAGCTTCTGTGTAGGGAGGTGACAAATATTATTCAACAGTTTCACTGATGAAACTATTTCGACAATAATAATTTTCAGAAATATGTGCTTTATGTAGGAAACAATAAATTAGACATATGATTAATCCCAAAAACTGATTGAGGGATTACGGAACATTAACAGAATTTAGAAGTTTTATTGAATTCTATAGTTAAGTAAATTAAATTTATAAGTAAATTTTTCAGATAAAAACATCGTGAAGTCAAACTCATTTATACCAGTAAATTGAACAGTATCTTATCTTTCCGTTGTACTAAAAAACCACATTCAGTTCCGGGTTGAAATACTTTGACAGGCGTAGCTTAATAAAAACAATGTTGTGGTAAAAAAATGAGTAATACTTCAAAAACGTCGATATGAACTAATTCCTAAAAAAAACCGCTAATATTTGGGGGAAGGGGGAAATTACAGTTAATACTTTAATTAAAGTACTTTCTCAGTTTGATTTCAATGATAAGTATTAGTTTTAGTGTCACTCTTAAAAAAACAGATAGATTGTATGAAAGGTATAAGATACGACTGAATATTTCTCTCTAAAAATACTACGCTCTTCAAAGCCATAAATAATTAATTTTTACCGCAGAAGATGTCTTTAATGTCAATAGCTCAAAATGAAAGATAGTCACAACCATGGACTAAGAAACAAGAATGCATTCAATGACAAAACAGGTGTCAAGAGAATCCTATCTATTTACTTTCTTTTCTCCTTCCGACACTGCTAACAGAAGAAATCGATACAAACTGCACGCAAATTAATAATTTTTGAATACTGTTGTATTTTTTCCTAGACCCTTACTTCGAGATCAAATATTTATTTAACGAGAGTAGTTTCTTTTGTGAAAAAAAAGTACATTTCAAATTATTAGTATATATTCCTAGAGGGAAAACATCTGTAAATTAATATCTCTCAAGTTATTCGTATACATCAAATTGGGAGCAAAAGTAATACAATCTTCAACAAAATGTCTTCAAGAAATGTGGCTAAAAACTCTTTTCAGAATTTGCTGAAAACTAAAAATTAGTTAACTGAAATTATCTTTTTTGAAGGTTTTTATTTTAAAGAATATTTTTTCAATGAGAATAAATATATGAAAAAATGTCTTCATTTTTAAAGATAACCGACGCACATTCAGGGTGTCCTGAAACTCAATGTCAAGAGGGCACGGGGTGAAAAGGGGGTTCATATCAGTTCTGGGGAAAATAAAAAAAATCACATCACTTGGTTAAGTAACGACTAGCATATTTTTGAAAATGTTTAAAATTGAAACTTCCCTTCACATCATTAAGTACTGTAACCACAAATTTAACAATTTTACAGCGAGGTTTCACTTAAGTAATCATACATAACTGTGCTTTTAATCATAGTCACAAGTTGGTAAGAAAACTTTGCTGGTTTAGTTAAAATTAACTTAGTTTGTTCGAGTCGAGGTTTAAGAAAATGATGTCACATTACTTCGACTTTTCATAAAAAGAAAAATATTGTACATAATACCTTAGGTAAGTTCTTCAAAAGAGGATCCATTTAGTTAAGTTTCCAGAATGGTACAACACTTGTTCTTTTCTATCCATGACAATCACAGAGAATTTTTTATTTGAAAAACATCTCCATTTTTTAAAAACACCTTTGTTGATACTCTCCATCACATCATTAGGTACTGAGATCACAAATTTCATTACTTTACACTAATATTTTCACTAACGTGATTTTACATAGTCGTACTATTAATCACTGTCACAGATAGGTCAAAAAGCTTTACTGGTTTAGTTAAAATTAATGTAATTTGACTCGGTTTGATTCAAACCTAACTTTGACTTAATCTAACTTTGACTCTCTATAAAACGAAAAATATTGCATACTATCCTAGGTAAATTCTTCAAAAGATGCCCCATTTTGTGTTATGATTCCAAAATGGTACAACATTTGCTACATTTCTATACATAGCAATTATTGCCATTTTTTTTTACAAGATTACTTTATTTCAAAAAACTCAATAATGAGAATGTAACTCAAGCTACGCAATAAATTTAAAAATAAAACGGGAAACATTTTTGCAATAATTTTATGAATTAAATGTTTAAACTGTTCTACACGAATGAAGGCTCTACGTGTTTTAAAAAGTGACCACTTCATGAGTGGCTGTTTATGTTCTTTTCTGTTACTTCATTTACTTATTTCTTCCATTTTTTCAACAATCCTTTGTCACAGTTCGGTTACATTTTCGACTGGTTTAAAAAAAGTTAGAAGGTAAACACTTCGAACTTTTAATTTTGATGTGTTTTGTTTCTTTTGCAAAACTACATTATCAGAAATTAACATACATCGCGATATTACATACTTTTTTAATCTCCTCTTCATAAAGATAATCTAAAACTTATAAAATAATGTTCATAAGATAATGTTCGGAAAAATTTCACAACGTTGTTTCTTCTCAAATGCCTCAAATTTATCTTTCTTCCCAGTGACAAAACTTTGTGGAAATAATTATGTTTGATAGTAATATCTCACTATGTATTTAAACAATGTTATCTCCATTAGTCTTTGGCATCTTTTTAAGACACATTGTATCAGGCAATGCGTGTCTAGAAGGAAAACTGATTACATTCCAAAAGGAAACAATTGTGATGAAATATTTTAGGAGAGTAAACGAACTTTTTCAAAAAGATAACGATTAACGATTGTACATCAAATTGAACACTCATTGCTACGTTTTTTTTTTAAAGTCATTAATTATGCTTTTGAAACTGCTTAACGCCTTTAAGTTTATTTATTTATTTATTCTTTTATTTAAGTAAACAGTCGTGCTAATAATAGCTGCACTAAAAGTGGAATTTTAAATGATGATAAAGGAACGTGACAAAAACAAAATTTTAGTCTTCTAAGTACACTGGTGTGCAAAACTTAAGCAACAATGTAAAAATTAAACAGATAACCATGAAATTGCAGAAAAGGAGGTCTGGAGATCAGTGCAGTGAACATGTAAGTCAGTAGAAACGTCATGCGTATGCAAATATCAGGAACGAAACGTCAGAAGCGACGTGAGCGTACGCAAAACGCGTGATGTCGGTGCGTGCTGTTCAACAGTAAAATAAAATGGACGCAGACGCAATTAAACATATTCGCTGCAAGTGCCAGTGAATTAGTTTGTGAAATATGGCTAGAAAAAATCACCTGGACGACTTCACACGTGGAAGAATGATCGGAAAGCTGGAGGAGGGGCGTACCGTCACCAGTGTAGCTGCAGAGTTCGGAATCAACAAAAGTGTCGTTTCGCGCGCTTGGAAAGCGTTCCAAACCACAGGTACAGCTGTTAGAAAGGTTGGTGGTGGCCGCCCGAGGACGACAACTGCAGGGGATGACCGATATATCATCCTGCAGGCGAAAAGAGGCCGACGGCAGTCAGCAAGCGTCATTGCTCAGCAACTCTCAACAGCAACGGGGCGACAAGTGTCGCGGTTTACTGTGGCCAGACGCCTTCACAAAGGGGGCCTATTCGCCCGCCATCCTGAACGCTGCCTCCCGTTGAAAGTTGACCACCGACGCCACCGTTTACAGTGGTGCAGAGAGCACAAAAACTGAACAACTGTTAATGGAGTCGTGTCCTCTTTACGGATGAGAGTCGGTTCAGTACCAGAAGCGATTCTCAACGCGTTTTGATTTGGAGAGAGATCGGGACACGGTTTTATACCAGTAACATCAAGGAAAGACACCATTACGGTGGTCCTGGAGTTCTTGTCTGGGGAGGCATTATGCTGAACGGGTGAACTGAGCTCCACATTTTCGATAGAGGGTCTGTAATCGGGGATCGCTATTGTGAGGAGGTACTTCTTCCCCATGTGCGTCTGTTCCGAGGTGCCATTGGCCCAGACTTCATTTTTATGGATGACAATGCACGGCCACATCGGACTCTTGCTGTTGAGGAGCTGCTGAAAAGTGAAGATATCACTCGAATGGATTGGCCAGCGTACTCCCCAGATTTAAATCCCATCGAACATGTGTGGGATGCTTTGGGCAGGCGTATTGCAGCACGCTTACATCATCCGGAGAACACCCGACAACTCAAACAGATGCTGATTGAAGAGTGGGCACTCCTACCGCAAGAAATGTTGCACCAGCTGGTTCTGAGTATGCGGAGACGGTGCGAAGCAACCATTGCAGTGAGGGGAGGGCATATACCATATTAAGGAACATCTACTTGTTGTTCTTCCTGTTGGATAGACCATCATGAGTCACGATACTATGCGTTCAATAAAGCTTGTTTTTGTTTGATTCCATACCGTATGCATTGTATTCCTTTTTCAGCGCCGATGCTTTCGTCATCCTTTACGTACATAATACTCTCCCTCATTTCTGAATTTCATGTCTCTCAGATTATTTTTCGTGAACTTATGGCAATAAACCCAGCTGTTGCTTAAGTTTTGCACATCAGTGTAATATCAGTCTTTTTTTTTTTATGCTATATTGCGAAATCATGTTAAATATCGTCATGTGTGTGAGAAAATCAGAGAGTCGTCATGAGAATGAAGTACTTAATGTAGAAGATTTTAGGATTATATGAAAAAAAAATTACAATTATTGCGTGATAGAAAAGTAAATCAAATTTACAGAAAAATTACTTTTTAACGATATAGCCAGTTTTTTTTTATAAAAATATTAGTGTTTTTCTTAACATTTTTTTAAATATCATTTTATAATTTGGGATTGAAAGAATGCCAATAACTTATTGCTAATATATAAATAACAAAAATTTGGAAAGCAATTAGAAATTAAATTATAAATCCAAAACTTAAAAGTGGCAAAATTGTAAGACATTTAAAAACTATTTAAATTAGTTGTGGCTGTCAAGTTATTCTTTCAACTTGCAGAAAAGCTTAAACAACTTTAATTTCCTATATTGTGCTTAAATATTGAATTAATGAAATGTATTTAATAGTTTAGTGTTATTCTTATCAGTAATAGATTAAAAATTACCGATTCGTAAGAAAAAAATTATTAAAAGTAAGCAGTTTTCTTAAGAAAATGGTTTTTAAATTTTCCTGGGATCATTTTTTGAACTCAAAGTATATGAAACATTATTTCAAAATAAAATGCACGCTTAAGCTTAATTTTCATACTTAAGCCATTGAATTAGTTAAAAAAATCTTACAAACGATTGTTTTGAGATATTTATATTTTATCCTGACGTGCTTAAGTATTATTATTATTAAACATTAAAAATAAAAAGCTTATTTTGTTAATAAATTTAATAAGTCAACTTTTTTTTTAGATTCTATATATGTGATTAAATATTTAAATAATACAACATAATGCCTTGGGAGAACCCGCACACGTATGGGATTACTTAGTTTAATTTGTTTTTAGTGAATAAGAAAAGAACTTCTATTTATTGTGTTTTTAAGCAATTCTTTATTGAAGCAAGCATTTGTATACTCTGGTGTTCAAAAATAAGAGAATTTTCCCTTTTGGTTAATTACCTCCAGAAGTAATGGGCAAATTTTAAACAAATTAGGTTTGTAAATATATATATATATATATATATATATATATATATATATATATATAGGTTCATATAATACAAAAAATAACATGCAATGTTTATTGTACATATGTGTGTATTGTCATCAGCACAGGAAGATCTATGTTTCAAGGTGGAACAAAAGAAAAAGCTTCTAATAAGCTTATAGAGCTCCTGTTAACAACTATACATCGTTTACAGTGGGAATTCCCACCGGAAATGAAGCAGTTTGTGAATCCCTATGGGAATCAGACCCATTTCTCAAGCATTGTATTTTTCATATCTTGGATGGTTTGGGATAAAAAAGGTGAATTGCAATTGCGTTTTCAAGAGTCTTTCAAATATTTTCAATAGAGTTAAAGTCTGGATATTTGGCTGACTAATTCATTCAAGGAATATACTTACTTTCTAGAAATATTTTGCCAAATGAACCCAATGTGAACATTTGCTTCTATCCATAATAATGGAATTAGACTTAATTTAATCTCTGAAAAGATGTGTGTGTGTGTGTGTGTGTGTGTGAATATAGAGCTCTCGGATTTAATTCTTTTACCTTGAAGGAGGCACACAGAATCTCTGTTAAATACATAGAAACCTGTGAGAAAACCCAGCGTGATGCTTACGTGGACCATCAAACCTCCCGTGTATGTCAATCTCAGTCTCGGATTTAGAGGACTAATAATGGATCAGTGATTCCTTCCAAATGAAAGTCTTTCGAATATCAATGGTTAAACTGAATCCGGACTTTTCATTGAAAAAAAATAATAATCTCCCGCTCATCTTTACTTTAATGTCGAAGCTCTCTGCACCATGTTGAGCGTACTCTTCTGTACGTAGAAATGAGCCGAACGCAAAAAAAAGCTCTTCTTGCAAGCAGATCTCTCTCTTTTTCATGTAATCGTCTGAAAGCTTGGGCTCTTTTGATCACATGAAATTTAATAGACAGCCGAGAAACCGTTGCAATACTGTTACGCAATGGACATATATTATTCTCATTGATCTTCGTATCTTCTCTGTAGAGGTCTGGTCTCATTAAGCTGTCTCTTTAAGCTGCATGTGACTCTGGGTATTACGTTAAGGTTTTTGGCAATCTGCACTTGAGGACCTGCCTCAATTCTGTCGACGAATCATTTCCTTATTCCCTTATCGAAAAGTCGATATTTACTTATTTCAATTGTTTGCTTTTCAAATTCTCCGAATGTTTCAGAAAACCACCGCGAAAGTTCCAATATTAATGAATGAAGCACGAATATTGGCACGTACGTTTACAAAGCGTTTTTCTCTAAATGCACAACCCATATGCTCGTATAAGTTTGTCTTGAGCAATAAAAACTTTATTTTTGCTTTGAAGCATTATTTTTACTTTTCATTCTGGCTATTCGAGAAATTCGACTAGCTATGAAAATGTTCTTAATTTCGAAAGCTAGAACGTTTAGGAATTAATGAAAGCGAAAGAGAATCATTTAATTAATTCAAAAATTGATATATTTGTACAGTTTGCAATAACTAATACGAATTAAGTGGCAATTTCTTTTATAAGATCAACAATATATGTAATTAAGTTCAGAATAGTTATAAAATATTAAAATAATTCTAATGTATTATTTATCAAATAAATATCACTTGTATGTATATGAGGTATAGCATGAATGTGACTAAAAATCACTGATAGGTAATAGTGATATATAATAAAATGATAAAAAAAACTTCAAAAATTGTCTAAAGATGTTCAAAAATACCATACGAGTACTCTGATATTCTATTTGTGCATGTGTATGAAGTAAATTTATAACTTGTCTCATAAAACTAATGAAAATTGATGAAATGTGCATTTAAAATGCCCTGTTGAAAATGTTTTTTTAGTATGTGAGTTTTCAGGCATATAATCACAAATTGAACAGTTTATAATAGAATTATCTTTTTCTTTTACGTTAATTCAAATAAAAAATAAGGTACATATTTTTTTAATTTATATAATGCAGAACTTGGAAAATGAAGCATTAATTCTATCACAAGATACGATATCAATAATGTTGTGAATTATTGATTTTATTATAGCAATCTTGAATCGGAAATAAAATAACGTTCTAAGCCGTTTAAGAAAGAAAGAAACAGGAACAAAAAATAGCTTTGTGTGAAACTTTTAACCCTTTAAGGGAGAAATTAAATCGAAAAATAATTTCATTTTGTCACACATATATTTGTTTTATATACACACACATAACCACCTATAAGTAGTCCTTTAATTTTAAAATTAAAGTGATCAACTTTTTAAACGCGTTTTGATTTTTGCCACACTCTTTACATACACGTCCTGTTTATATAAACAGAACTGTCTTACGCCCAGTTATTCCCATTCTCTAACAACTTAACTTTGAGAACTCAGAATTTAATAAATTTATCTCCCAAAAATGTCAAAATAAAAAGTGTTGATTTAAATTTTAAAAATAAGTATAGAACAGCACTTCAGGAATACCCAAGAAAAAGGTAAGAAACGCTAGGAAGATATTTATGTAAAAAAAAGAATTAAAATTCATCCTAGAATTAATTTTAAAAATTTCAGAAAATAGAAACATTTTTTGAGTACCATGTGTGTGTGTATTCCAACAATCCATCAAAATTTTTTAATATATATAAATATTCTTTTTGTTGATATATATACACAAATGAATCTATTTTAAATTATATTATTTTATTTACTGTCCAGATCAACTTAAGCTGAAAGATCCGAGTTAAAGTTCTCTTATTCAAATTGGGAATATAGCTAGGGAGAAAATTAGTACCGAAGATAATGATAGAGAGTTTTTGATAGTTATTTTATAAAAAAAAAAAAAAAAAAATTAAAAAAATCCCAAATCTAAACAGCCCTTCGAATTTCATAGAAATGGTCAGTTAGCAATCTATATGTTTGTTCAACTTATTATTCAAATGGGAAAAACGTTTTCCTCATCTTTTGGCTGCTGAGCAACTTTTGACAACAGAATAACTAAGTGAAATTAATCTTCAATTTTGAAAAAATGTCTCATTGTGTACTTAATATAATATCTAAAGAAAGAAAAAACTATTACGACACAAGAAAGTTTTGGGTTATGGCGATTTTAAATGTCTTCTTAAAAGTAATTGTCAGTCATTTAAATGAGATTTAAAAAAAAAGAACGAAAGAAAAAGGAATGACATTGGCTGCTATCTTCTTGATTATTTGATTGACAAAATACGGTGCTAATTTAACTTTCGTAAGTAACAGTTTAGTTAGCATTATTGAATTAATATTTACAAACACATGACCGGTGAAATATTTATAATATATTCATTTTAAGATTCGAGTAATTTAATAGATAATAGGGGTTTCTCTAATGTGAAATTGTAATTTTCACTATGGGTGGTTGCACAGGAGAATCCTCAGAAAGATTTCTGATTATAGCAGCCATTTTGACAACAGGTTCTTTAAACTTATAGGTTTCCTATAGGGAAGATACCACTCATTAGTAGGTTCTGGAACTTTTCAGGGCTGCGGTAGTGGACCCAGAAGCTAATATGGAAAGTTAAGATAGGTAAATGGAGTGGCCGTAAGGCACCTACCTGTTTAGGAAATAATTATAATAAAATATATTTTGAAAAAATCTATCTTTTCATGAATAAACATTGTTTGAAGCTATATAAAATTTTTATCGTATTGTTATCAAGTAAATAAACATTAAAATTTTTTACTAGCATTAGGTGTACTTATAGATTCGGCTTAATATTGTCGTTGATAGGTCCTTCCAAGATGGTTAGCAAAGGCACGATTCATCCAATCAAACATGTTTCGACAAAAATATTGGAGCTTTTAATGACTTGTTTAAAGAGCAAGTGTACCGATACTGCAGACAACCAAGGGAAAGCAAATCGTGTGTGCACGAAATCAAATGTATGAAAGGTAGGATTATATCTAGGAATGTTTCATTATTTTTATATGCTTCGCCACTTAGGATGTAGAAAATTGTAAATAAAGTAATAATTACTTTCTTTTTTCTCTTCACGACCGTCATAACTAGTTTACTTTTCATAGTTCCTAAAATCTCAGATGGTCTGAATTAGCATTCACAAGCAAAATAGCTTATAGTAATTTAGGCAACACAAAAAAAAGTTAATTTTATTTTCATTTTGCAATATTTCTGGTGACATAGTTTCTTTTCATAAAAAAACTTAATATGCCACTTCGGATTTCTACTAATCATTTTCTCCTTGTTGTCCTTAACAATGTTCAATCAAGTCAGCAAAAGAAATTTTTCAAGCTTTGGTGAAAGAAATTCAGGTGCTAGAGAATCCTGATGTTCTTTTAAATATTTTTATTTCAACAATAACAAAAGGAAAATCATCATAATAAAGGAAATTATACTGAATATAATGTATCACAATAATTAATCATGATTTTCTGGATAGCAAAAAAAGCATGTGTTTCAAGAGCATGCATACCAAAAAAGAAGTCAAGATATAAGTTCCAAAGCCAAGACAAACATTTATCACAGAGTGCTGTCAGAAAATTCAAGATTAAATTATGCCCAAACTTTGAAAACGCATACCGAGATAAAGAAATCAAACTAAGCTCGGGGTTTTCGTTGTCGAATCACGTTTTTGAATCCTAGTGCCAATGAAGACCCTCCTTGTAGAGACTAATACACGTTATATCTGTCAAGTAAAAAGTATTCCCGTTGACGTAATGTGGAGATTTAGAAAAGGTGAGCCAGCTTAAGTGTTAACCACAACACTTGACAGTAGTTCAAAATTACTAGGTCCATCACCAGTAGCACTCGTGTTGCTTCAGAGAGTGATATAAACTAAAATCAAATCAAATATAATCTATATTCTTGAATGACGAGTAATAGAAGTCATTATAACCATAATTTTTATAACTGTCTATCAATCCGTTGAAAAGTTATTTCATTTAAACCGTGACAAATCTAATATTTCAAAATATTGAAATCTGTGATGAAATGACGGTATTACAGCATTGAGTATTTGAAATATGGATTTTATACTCACTCTTTTATAAGTCAGTCATTACCTAGTTAACGACAACGTGCCCCTCTAACCAAAACAATGGCCCACTTCTGTCTTAGAATAATTGTCATCTCATTTTTGAAAAGTTATTTGACTAAGTTAGTATCAAAGTTATATGATTTTGTGATCATTTAATATAGTAAGCAAAACGTATTTCAGTCTTTGCAATTTCTTTACACAAAAGAAAACATGCTTTATGAGCGTTGTTTTAAAAAATTATCCTATTTCCTCAGTTCTTTAAACGAATAATAAATTAAGCAAAAAATACGTTTTAAATTATTGTATGATTTAGGGATATATATATATATATATATATATATATATATATATATATATATATATATATATATATATATATATATATATATATATATATATATATATGATGAATAACTAATCTAAAATAATACCTTCTAACACGCATAAAATACAAAAGGTTGTAGCAATTCTTACCGGGTCAGAAATATTGATAGGGTCTTTTTTGTACGAAAAGAGTTTTAAAATAACCCCTAATAAAATTTGCTTCATTTGATTAGAATATTTATTACCGTCATATTTTGAAATTCCTCGAGTGCTATCTAAGGAAATTTGTAGAAAGATTGCTAAATCTAATCATAAAATTTTTATCAGAGATGTAATGATTTTAAGAATGGCAATGTCGGAAATACAAGGTAAACAAACAAGGAGGTGGGAAATATGACAATCATATAGATTATAGTGTTTTGTTACTCCAGTATTTTTAATAATTTAATCAGACAATAATTCAAAAACTGAAACTGCCGGCATCCTTTTCAGATTTGTTTCACAAGTTAAGATTTTTTATGGTCTATATTGATAAAAGTTAAATAAGTTCTCTTTTTAAAGATCTGAGACTGTTAAATTTTCAGTGCGATGGGGAAGATATGCCATCAAAAGGCTTTGATACATTATAGATATGGAGTCTATCCGATAACATTATCGAAACAAAAATTTAATTTATCTTTCAGTAAAGCTCGCAGGAAATGTAATTGCAGTCATTGTTCAGGCAACTTTTATAATCAATGGGTGTTACGAGCGAAGAACGAAATCTTATTCAACATGCTCCAAATTCAACGAAAGAATATGGAAGTATATCAAAAAAAGATTCAGAGCACTATCGTAAAAGGTACTGGTTTTGATTGATTTCTGTTTTATTCTTATAAATCAATATGCATTTTATACTGTAGTTGTTTTTTTCTTCTAGAAATTATTTGTTTTTAAAATTGACTTTTCATGCAGAACCCTTTTGCATTCAAATTTCCATCATGCTTCATCAAATGAAATGCTTAAATTTTATTTTATTTGTGTATTGTCATGATTAAGAAATTTATAATTAATTTAGTAAAGAAAGTTTCATGTAAAGTCTTATGTACATTTTACTGTATGGAATTTTAGCATTTTAATTATAAAACTCATTTAGTAGCATTTTTTTTTTCTAATTCTTTTAAAACAACACATACATTTTTTCAGAAAAAAAAATGCTTACTTTTTAAACACTTTGCCACTTTAGCTAAGAAATAGGAGCGATGTGCCAATCTTCTTTTTAATATGTCTTTTTGTATCTAATAAGGTTAACATAGTTAGCATTTCATAAAATCAAATATGATTTGTCACTTTCCTCACAAATCAATTGTAATTTTTTTTTGTCTTATGTTTGGAATGATATAGCTTTTTGTGAATTAAATTGAAAGGAACATACCATTAAATAACATAATCATCAAAAAATAACAAATGTTTAACAAACAAAAAAATATTGTATTCAAAATGAAGAATAGTTGTTAATAGTTGTAAATATTTAAGATAAGTGTTTCTCATGCCTTTTCTGTCCTAAATATGTTTAAAAAAGTTTATCATGAATGAAAAAAAATTTTAACTTTTTATTTGGGTTTAGTCATACATATTAGTTCATGCAGAAATTTATATCTTTATTGACTAAGATAAAAATCATGATTCATTGAAAATAAGGAATTTGTTAATTTTTTACATTTTCATTTAGCAATCAGTAGTTAGAAATTTACAAATAACATTATTATTATTTTATGTAATTTGTTTTATTAATGCTGATTTGTATATTAACATTTTCTGTTCTGAAATCTTTGATAAAAAATTTTCAGACAATTCTCTATTAGTATGAAAGCATAAGCATCATCATCATTATTTTAAGTTATTATTATTATTTTTACTTTTAAGTGGCATTCTGAGGATTTTCCAAGATACAAATAAAATTGATCACATTTGGTCTCAGAATAACAGAAAAGAGCTATATTTTGAGATTGATTCGTGTTGTGCAACAATTTAGTCACTTGACATTCATGTTAAAATTACTGGATTTTATTTTCTGTTTTTAATAAAAACGTCATAATGTGTTCAGAGCTTTTTAACTAATTTTTTCTAAGTTGAAATACTATAATTTTAATTTTTATCGAAAATGTTCTTGTCAAAAATGATAATAGGATCTAGATATTAAGTAGCAAAACTCAATTTAAAAGAAAAAAATCACCTTGAAGCTATATAGCTGAACTATAATTTGCTTTAATTTATTTTTAAACATATGCCTTTAAAATTTGATTATTAGTGATACAATACCGGGTTCAAAGTAAAATGCACAGTCTTATCTTTATTTAAAAGCTTAGTGACAATATAACCATGTTGACATATTATTTTTAATATGTTTTATAAATTGTACTAATGAAATTGAAGTTTGTGTATTCCAAACCAGTGTAGATTGATTTTTCATTAAAAAAGACTTAAAAATGTGGGGGAAAGGAAAATATGCTAATTTGAAGTCATTGATTTATAATAACAAAATTTGGGATTCATTTTAAATTTGGTTATATGAAAATTGTTCTTAATTTTGAAAATTAAACCTAGAAAAAATAAATTATATTCGATTCATTATAGCCAAATTCGGGGTCATGTGAAATTGAGAATCAAGAAATTTTAGAGGATTCTGCTTAAATGTTATACTTGTATTTGTCTGTATTGACTTACCCCTCCCCATTTAAATTATTCTGCCACTAAATGTAGAATTGTGTACATTTTTACATCAGAAAAAAAAAAGAAGATAACTAGGCATTTTATAAGTTTTTTTATTTAAATTATTTAATAACTGGAATAAAAGATAATTTCTCTCTCATCAAAAAGGAATATAATTGCATTATACTGATATTTTAAATTGTTAAATTCTCTGCATTCTGAAGATTGTATTTTAAACCTTTGTTTAAATGTTTATTTCTATTTCTCGTGTTTCAGAACCAGACATAAAAGTTCTAAAAACTTAGAGAAAGAAAAAAGTAAACTGTCAATTTGGCAACTGGTGAGTTTTTTATACTTTTTTCTGAATTTCATTTTAACATTGCCTTCTGCAAATTTTTCTGTTTTTAAAGTTTTGAGAATCTCTGTGAATCTGAACACACGTTGTTTTCTGTAAGATGGTTTCCTTGGAACAGAAAGTCCCAAATAGACAACTTTGCAAAAAAATAAATAAATAAAATTTCTCTACTTCTAAGAATTAGCAGCTTAAAGCTCTTAAATTGTGTGATTATTTACTGATAAATGCATTTTATGTTAGTTTCTTTTGCTCCAATGGCATAAAGAAAGGAAATGTTTAGGAAATAAAGTCTGTCACATTTTTAGAGAAGTAAAATAGTTCTTTGCACATTTTTACATAAGCACAGTTCCAATATAAATTTTATAATTTTGGAAAGAGAAACATTTCAATCAATCTACAGACTCAGGCTGATGTAAACATTATAGTTTAAGAGGGGAGCATGCACTAATGATTTATCCATATACATAAATATCCAAAACCTAAACAAAATTTATTTAAATTATATTAGTACCTTACTTTTGCTATAAAATATTATGAGTATTTTTTATTAAATTATTTAATTTTGTTATTTACAATTGTCCTACACTGTGATAATATTTATTTTGTATTATTTTAATTAAAAATGTAAAAGAAAATTGATGTTTATTATTTTCGGTGGGGCGCACACAACGGGGGGGGTCCTGGGGATCTGCCCCCTTGATTTTTTCCCAATTGATTATAATTCTAAGTACATAGTACGTAAAATTTAAGATTAATTTTATTAATTAATGCTAATTTTTATTCAATAATTAGTTTTTTACTGTGTTTTGTTCCCGAAAATCGACAAAATCAAAAGGAGCATGATACAAGAATGGTGAACTTTTGACCCCCGAACGCCCCCCCTTGAAAAATTCCTGTGTGCGCCACTGATTATTTTAAATTATTTTGGTGGGTATTAAAATTAAAACTGAAATCACCAAGATAATTTTTCTTTTGTGTTATGCATTTTCATTAGTCATGACATTAAATTTTTTATTTTATGGGTATCTTTTAATAAGACCTTATTTGTTCTTTTATGGAAGGCAAAAAGGATTCTAGTCATTTCATAGCTTTCCCCCCTGCATGTTGGCAACTGAGCCTTTGCAGACTCAACAAGTCTCCAAATGTGAAAGCCATTTCATGGTTGCACCATTTAGTGGTGGCCTTCCCTACCCAATTTCGACACTTGAATTAATTTTAATTGATTCTCATCAGATGCTAAATAATACCATCATTTTAATGTTGCCGAGAGTACCAAAACCAAATTGATACTCAATGGATCTTTTACATGTCACATATTATTTCAGAGCCTTACTGAAAAAGAAATCGATAATTTCTGCCTCTTTTTTTTCTTTCTCTTCATTTTCACTGTGTTACTGTGATTTTTCTTTAAATGAGAGAAGCCTATACTTCTCATTTTCACCAGATTAATTATTTAATTTTATATTTCATGAATAGTTATGTAGTAAATATAATATAGGGTAATCGTCTCCACATCAAATGCCTTGTTCGAATCTTGTATCTTTTTAATGATTATTATGTAAATTTTTAATTTTGCACCCTTTCCTTCCTTCCATTCATCCATGGAACAATGGATGTTATTTATACAGCAGCATTAGTTTACAGATGAAAATCTATCATAAAGAACTGAATATAGGTTGGGGCTTTTTTATTCTAATTCATCAAATTATGAGGCATAAATTTTTTTTGTGATAGTAATTTTAAATTACATTATAAGTTTTATTTTTTTTATTTTTGAAAATTTCTTGGCAAAAATCACATTGTAATACTAAGTACTATTGATTGTGGGACTTCTATTGTTGTTATTATTAGTATGTGTTTTCTTTTGATTCTTGAAGATTAGTTTTTGAAAATGAATAAAAATGCCTATCTAAAATAATTCCCTCAGTGTGTTTTATTACCTTATTATTATTGGCATTTCACATTATTCTAAAGAATCTTGAAGTTAGCAAAAAAGTAGAATGTTTTATTTTGAATAAGTTTACATGCTTCAGCTCCCCCCCTTTTCATTTGTAATTTTGAGAACATACAATTCTTATAACATTTTCTCTGTGTTTTGATTTTTTGAGTGGCGTTTCAGTTCTTTACAATATCATTCTGTGTTAATTTTAATATTTAAAAATCTGATTTTAAATTGATTTCATCAAACAATGCAAAGGTAAAATTAAACTAAATGTTAATCACTGGGTTAGAGTTAAAAAAAAACTACTGCGCATTTTTAAAGAAAAAATTATTACATTTAATGTCAGTATTTAAAACTAGGTACTCTTTTTTCAATATCACATTTGAATGTTGTGGTTTTTTTCCTTCACTTTTATTTGCTTTCTAGTGTATAAGTATGGTATTTCAGGAGACTTTTTTTGAACCACTTACAGAAAGCTTTTATAACAAGCATAGAACTTTTGTTTTTGAATCTAGATAATCTCTTACTTTCTAACAAAATAACCAAGAATTATGCATTTTTATTTCCCCTAAATATATTACCCCTCCAATTTACAACAACATTTAAAAATATAGATCACACATGTCTCACCAATTTCTCATGATAGAGGTATCTTATACATCGAAGTCGAAGTTTCTTTGAGTATTTCTCTGGATGTAATAAATATCCTCTGATATGTTTTAATGCTATTTTGGAGAAACAAAATAATGAGACTTTTGAAAATTCAGAATCTACTTGAGGTTTACTATTAACTAGATATATAAATATGCATGAAAACACACATGAGAGGATAATACAGGTCATTAGTACAAGCAGTTTAAAAAATGTTGCATAAATTTTATGTTTTTCAATTTGAAATGCAATTCTTATTTCATATACATAATTTGCAAAAATCAAAATTTGATCGTTCATTATTGCCTTTAAAGCATGAATTATTTTAGTTTCGTTACAGTAAGAAATTTGATGTATTTCTAATGTTATTGGGGTCATTCTTTGCTATTGTAAATGGAGCAGGATGGCCTATACTTGCCATTGTCTTCGGATCGATGACAAATACTTTTTTAATGCAATCTACAACTCAAGTACCTTCATCCTATGACAATGCTTCAATATTTATGTCTCAAGGTAAATTTATTATGCTATTTGACTATTATTACTGTAAATTATACTTTTGTAATTAATTATAATTAATATTTTAAAATTTGTTTAAATTTAGTAAGTAATTAAGCTTTGCTAGTGTAAGTGATTTTTTTCCACTTAATCTCAATTTTTTCCCCCATTTAGACTTAAATCAACTGAGTGTTACCACTGGAAATATTACAGCAAATAATTTTGAAGAGTATATGACAACTTTCTCATTATATTACGTATTTATCGGTATAGCTGTATTTATTGCTTCAATAATACAGGTAAGACAATTTTGATACTAAATTTTGCAATGCCGAATGATTTTTAGATCTTTTAAAGCTTTTTTTGTGTGGCATTATTAGGAATCCTTTTTAATTTGAAACGTATTGATTCATAACATGATAATGCTATATGAAGCGTAAGTTAATAATTCTTCATAAGGCTAAAATAATTTTTTTGTCAAATGGCCATTTCCTCATTTATTTTTGAATTAGTTCTTTTAATTCCTGTTTTGAAAATATTAATTTTCTGTAATCATGAGATATTTGTATTTGATCAGAATAGAATGCAATATTGCTCGTCTATAAACCATTCAATCATTTTTTTTATCTTTTAAAGGGACACAGTATACTTCAGATGACAAAAGTCAGTCAAAAATTCAAATAAAATTTTTTTAGCCTAAATTACTTTTTTTTAATATAATTTTCTATAACCTTAAAAAATTTGAAAGATCCAAGTTAACAAAATCCAAATTAATAATAACTTATATGTGTGTTCAGTTTTATTCACATCCCCAAGGCCAACAGAAAACTTTAAACTAATTTATCTCAGAAAGAAAAATTAACTAGCTTATTTAAAATAAAACTTTTTTTTTCTATTGTGCCTAAATGCTTTGATACGTTTTCTGCCTATTATTATTAGTATATACAACAAAAGTTGGTATGCATTTTTGAATCAAAATATCTATTTTTTTAAAAAATAGTTTAACTAAGAATTGTAATACATTTTTCATTGAATTTTCAATAAGTATTCATAAAAAAAGTATTTTACAAATATCAATCATGTTATAACAAAACCCATACCAACTTTTGTTATACAAAGTTGGACGTACTTGAAAATTAAATTCCATGTGTGTATGTCAATTATTGTATAAGGAGCAGCATTTTAAAATCCATTCATAAATTTGTAATTTTTTTCTTTAAAAAATTCAATGGTTAGCTTTTTATAGTATTTTGAGCACAAAAACTTTCTCACTTACTACATATACTTAGGTTAAAATTAAAAAAAAATGTAAAAAACGTTAAATCAAAAATTTTCTTATAAATCGTACCATGTCATCATAAAATTGTTGAATTTTTCTTATCTGGGTTGGAAATTGTGTAGCAAGATTTCAGTCATTTAAACCTTGATTGCATTTCAGGTTCTTCAATCACTTTCACTTGCAAAAAAATATAGTATGATTATTTTAAATGTGTAACAAAAATTGAAAATAAGTTTTCATATAATGAGAATAATATAGTTGTCACAAACTACTATTTTGTAATAATGTACAGGACCTAAAAAAATTCTACATATTAAGAATGAAGTATTTTCGATTTTTCCTTATGATATTCTGTTGCATATTGTGGAAGAAATGCATAGTTGTTAAGAGAAAACTTGTACTATTTTTCATGTTTGGTCAATCAATTTATAAACATTAAATTTTAAAACATTACCAGATAAGTAAGTATTCAATGAATCACATATTTAAGAACTGACCATTTTAGTAACAATATTTGATATATCACGCATAGGTCTTTGTTATAAAATTATTATACTTTCAAAAGTAAGGGTAATTTATACAGAGATCATAAGTTCTTAACAGCTACACCGTGAAATAATACCAAACTCTATGTATAAGGGACTTAGTTATGCATCCATATATTATGTTGTAATTGGCAATAAAGAAATTATTTTGCAGTTGTGCACACATTTATATTTAATGTTATAATATTATAGTTATACAAATTGAAAATACAATAAATATAATGTGCTTGATTCATCAAAAATATGCACATCTCCCCAGTTTATTGCAAAATTGTTTTTCACAAAACCAGTATCTGTTATAAAAAATATTGAAGGCCAATACTTTTTGCATTAACATAGAATTTAAGGAATACACTGGGCTGTTGGTGAAGATATATCATAGTTACGAACCACAGTTAAATGGTAAGAGCAGCAGATGATGATTCTTCACTAAATCATGACACCTTCATGCTAAGACTTTTTATTAGACTTAACATGCAATAACTTTCCATTGTTCCAAATGATCGTCTCTGGTAGGATCAGAACTTTGATTAATGATTCAAGAGTATTACTGCTGTAACCCAATGTACACTGAAGAATAATGAAGTTGAGATTCATGTCTAATATCCAGTCATTTTTCACTTAGGATAGTGAGGATTTGTCTCAACATAAACAAGAGTAAACAATGGATGCATTGAGAAGTCATACAAACCCATAACCTCTCCAGAATTTCCTATCTTTAATGAAAATTAATTGGAGTAAGAGTGGGCAATCAGACTATTTGCTGTCAGGATCCCATTTGTTCTCGATGAAGTTGAGATCAGGTCATCTAAAGATGACCGGAGAAACAAGATCATTTTTATAAAATGTTCATCAAACTGCTTGGATATAATTCGGGAGTGATCGTTCGGTATATTGTCTTGAAGGACAGAATCTCTAATGGGTTACTGAAGACAAATGAAAGCACATGGCTCGCAAGGATATCACAGATGCCACACGTACCTGGTTTCCTTGTATACAATTTGCATGTGAGAATGCTATCTTCACCTACTTGAAGAACATGCTGCTGACAAGAAAGATCCTTCACCTTATGTGGTTTGTGACATACTCATTCTTTGCCATAGACAATGTGAATCTGGTCTAACCAGTCCAGGCATCATTTTTCATACATGTTTAGGGTTCTATAGCAATGTTACTATGGCCATTTTTTCCCCCTGTGATGTGCGATCATCCAAAAATATGTATGTGAATTGATAACATCTTTATCCCCCATAGCGAGGAAATTTTCTGAATGCTGTTACTACTAACGTGTGTGTACCAGTTTTAAATTACTGAGTGATCTCTTGCATGATGGCTTGTCTATTTACTATTGCAAGCAACCTGACCGAGGAGGAATCTGCTTATTCACACCTTGTTATCTACAGCAGTTTGACCTTGCAAGAAGGGTTTTACTCTAATCAATGAATTTGTGATTTGGGAAAATCCTAGTCTCTACTCTGCCTACTAGATTCAATGATCCTTTCGTCAGTCTCTGATAATTCTTGCTTTAATGAAATTCTCTTAGACTATTCATTTTTTCCGACACTATCCAATTTTTACGTTATCTCTGGATCACTCGTAAGCGCGCAACAGCTGTCTTATTAAATTGCTCTTCAGTGTATGTACAGTATTGTGTGCGAAAATTAAAATACTAACAAAGAATCAAAAGAAATGTATTCTTTGTATTTATTTATAATGGTTTAAGTAAACGATCGAATTTATGAAGCAATATAACAGAAATAATTCTGGAAATCAATATCTTATGTAGTCTTAATGTGCCACAATGAAACTTGCTCATGTCATTAAATCATGTAGATTCTTGTGATAGGGCTCAGCAATGGCATTCCAGATAGCATTTATCTCATGCCAAAGTTCAACCTTACTCAGCCTGATGAGCGATAAAAGTGAATGATAGGATTCCAAACATGCTCAATGGACTATATATCCTGGGAATGTGTAAGCCAGGGAAAAAGCAAAACTTGTTGTGTACTGATGAAGGCTAGTGCATTCAAACAACATGTGAAAATGCAACATATGAATGCTTTTAAGGAAGTGTTGGACTTGGGCTTCACAACCCACAGGATGTAGAGCCCACTGCTTCAAGATTCCATAATTTGAAGTAGGTGGAATTGTGGGCCAATGATGTGTAACATTTCAGACCATAAACCCCAGTTATTCATCCAGTATGATGCTGGATAAGACATTGCAGCAGAAGTCCTCTGCAGCATCCAACATCATTATAATCCAAATTGTAGTGAAACTCATATGAGAAGTTCATTTGTTACTATTCAGCATTCCATTGGCTGTGTTAATGAGTTCATTATGACGAGCCATTTATGTTTCAACATTAAGGGAACATGAGAAATCGTTACACATAGCCCATGGTGTAGCAGATGTCAGTGATCTAGGGGAAGAGGTAAATAACACATCTGAAAATGTGTTATGTTGTTACACTCAAAAGAGGATGCAGTTTAGCCAGCAACTACCTTGTAGATTATACTTGTCATCCTATAGTTATTGTAGGAGTCAGGACTGGGAACCTTACAAGTCAAAAGGAAATCACTTGTATATTATACTTGTCATCCTATAGAGTTATTGGGGGAGTCCGAACTAGGAAGCTGACAAGTCAAAAGGAAATCAAGTTAGTGTGGAAAGTTGGCAAGTCGACTTCACTGCTGGAGTTTTGATTTGTCCTGTTCTTCATGTTTCATCTCTTCCCCGCATGCATCATGGTTTAGACATTACGTCCCGTGTGAGGGGAGATTTCTCTACACAAAAGTCCGCCTTAACAGAAGTTTATCATGCAAGCTCTTATTTGAACTTCATATCGTTCATTTGTAGGGAACTTTACCCTTTTAGGAAGACTTATTGACTTCTAAACAATAATTTACAGCAGTCAAGTGATATGCTCACATTGAACTGCTTTTTTTCACATTGTTCATTTGGAAGTTTAGAAGGTATCTTAGTCCACATATGTGTGATTCCTTTATAAATCTTAATTTTCAGCATATTCTAACATAATTTTCATGATTCTTTGAAATTTTTACAGTTTCCACTAAAAATATATGTAAAAATAGAGGAAGATAGGTTGTTATGTTACAAAACATATTGAATCCTGCAATGTTTGTCCTAAGTCTAAAAATTTGCTTTGTGTTGATGTGGCTACTATCTTACTATGTTTTATTACTATTTCACTTTATTTTTTGCTTAATGTAATCATTTTATATTAGATAATAATAATAGTGACTTAGGATTATACACTGCTGGACAATTGCTAAAGACGGATCACAAATTGCTATGTAGCATAACATTAAGCGAGACATGAGGCCTAGTAGGATGAAATATAGTTGCCACACTGTTCAGACATTAGAATAAAGAATATTTATTGTTCTGAAAGTACAAAAGCTGTGAAACATCTGAAAGAAAAAAAATGTCCATTTGATCTGCGTACGGAGAAATGGAACAATGCATCTAAAAGTCAGCAGGCACCTTAAAGAAAGGTATCAGTACGGGATATGTCCACCGTGGAGTGTGATGCAACATTCCACACGTCGTACCATACTTTGCACAACATTATCCAGCAGCTGTTGAGGCAATTTATCCCATTCCTCTGTGAGTACACGGATGAGGGTGTTCTTGTTTGTCGGAGGATAGTTTCGACCAGCAACTTGCCTCCCCAAAGCATCCAACACATTTTCAATGGGGTTTAGATCTGGAGAACGCGCTGGCCATACGAGACGTTGAATACCCTCGCTGTCTAGACAATCCCGAACAGCGAGTGTTCGATGACATGTTGCGTTGTCGTCCATAAAAACAAATTTATCACCGACAGCACCACGGAAAAGACGAACACGAGGAAGTAGAATTTCATCAATGTATCGTTGGCCCGTTATAGTCCCATTCGCAACCACATGTAGGCGCGTGCGTCCATTGATCATGATGCCGGCCCACACCATGATACTGCATGTCGGATATCGGTCCTTTTCCTGGATATTTTCTGGACGATAAGCAGTACCACTCTCGCGCCAGATCAGTTGGCGTCTACAATCCGATGACAGACTGAACCTACTCTCATCTGAGAATAGTACGCATGCCCAGTCCTGTTCAGTCCAATTGTGATGCTCACGACACCATTGCAAACGGGCAGTACGGTGCTGTCTGGTCAATGGGACACACAACAGGTCTGCGTGCGTATAGTCCTCCTCCCCTCAAACGTCTGGCAACAGTTTTTCGGGAGATCTGCTTTCCTGAGGCAGCAAGAAACTGATTTGCCACCTGCTGAGCTGTGGTGCGCCTGTTCCTTTTTGCTGATAGGACGATATATCTGTCTTCTGCAGGCGTCGTACTTCTAACACGACCTCCCCCGTGCCGTCTACTACACATTCCAGTAGTTTTAAATGACTTCCACAGCCGTGAAACAACGCTGTGAGCGATGTCGAACTCCCTGGCAACATCTGTTATTTTTCGCCCTTCTTCGATCTTTCCAATAATTCGGCCACGCATAAAATCATCTATGGGATGTCGGGAAGACATGCCAAAAATTTTAAGATCGTCTATTAAATCTTTCCTGTAAAACTTTGACTTGAAACAACAACTGTCCACACGCGTCAAAACCTTTAAAGCTCTTATGAACGCCATCACGTGATGAACAGACGTGGAAAAAAATTTGCATACTCATACTTCTTCTTACTAATATCCCGCACTTATTCTAATTTTCCACATTTTGCTTCCTTTCATTTTGTGGTTGCTATGGATGATAGTGTTATCCGTCCTTAGCAATTGTCCAGCAGTGTATTTATATACATATGGTCAAATAACAAAGTCAGTTATATGTGCAGATGTTTCTTATACAAGAAAAAATGCAAACAAGAATCAATTATGAAATTAATCCTCTATTACATATTAACATTTAAGCATAAAATATGTACATTAATGTGCAAGATTTCAGTAAAATTCTATACAAAAGACTTATTTAAATGAATGAAAAACACTTTTATAATAAAGTTACTTAAAATTGCACTGGAAATATAATTTGCAATAATACTGTAACTCGGAAAATTGTAAATATAACGAGGAGTTTTTCATCATATAATTAACTTACTTTTCCGATCAATATATCCTGAAGATGTGCAATTTGACTTTGGTGAAACTTGTACATTTTTTGCTCATTTTGTAATCGTTTACAATTGTTTTGACCTTTTCCCCTTTACTTTGTTTTCAATCCTAATTTGAAAATATTTTCTTAAAATCATATTTAATTTAGTTAGTAAAATTTGTAGGACTCTTCCTACTTTTTTAATATGAAAGAAATATTATACACTTAATGTTAGAATTATTAGCTTTTCAGCCTTGTACATTAATATGGTAAGGTGTATTTATTCTTATTACTTTCTATTTATGTGAATTTTTTTATCTAATATCTTTTCTTATGGCATCATTAGATTGTTTTAAATTAAGTTTGTTTTAATTAAATTTAGATATTGTCATGGCTGATGGCTTGTGAAAGGCAAGTCTACATCTTGAGACAAGAGTTTTTCTATCAAGTTTTGCGTCATGAAATATCTTGGTTTGATAAACATCAGAGTGGAGAACTTACAACCCGACTGAATGAGTATGATACCTATTACCATTTCCTTATTAATAAATATATTTCATTTACCTTTTTTCTGTATTTCTTAAGACTTTTGTTGGATATCTGCATTTAAGTTACAACTATTTGTCAAATACAGTTATAAAAAGACAATATTTAACAAACATTTCCCCTATCAAGAATAAAAGATAAGGAACATTAGTAGTAAAATGAAACATTTGTATTTTTAGTGACCTTGAACGTATACGAGAAGGCATCGGTGATAAATTCAGCATGATAATTCAGTATGGTTCTACATTCCTTGCTGGTTTTGTTGTTGGATTTGTGAAAGGATGGCAGTTGACATTAGTAATAATGTCGATGACACCATTATTAACTTTGTCATCTGCATTTATGGGAAAGGTAAAAATTGTTTCATATTTCTTTCTATGTATATAACGTAATGTACAATGTATAGACATACAGTAATATTTAATGATTTCAAATCAACACCAACTATATTTACAATCAGTATCGTTTCAAAGAGAAAAATTTCTTACACTTCAAATCGTGGCCTACACATGACTTCAAATTGTGTGTTGTTTTTAAAATCAAGATGCAGTTTCATTCAATTATTCATTATTATACAATTTATGAGCTACTAATTTTGAAAATTTTCCTTAAACAATATATAATTTAATACTATATGAAGTTGTGTTTTGGAGTGACTTCCAGAACAAATATTTGTAGAATTTTTATTTAGTTTTAAATATTTTTTGAGGATTTCGCTTAGAAATTTTATTCAATGTTTTTAAAACCGTTTTTCATGGATTGTTCTTTCATATATATAGGAATGAAATTTTTAAAGATAAATTAATGAAAAATTATGGAATACATATTTAATTTCTAATGGAGCTGTGGGCTGTTATTTTAACATTGCAGACCTAGTACATTCCCCAGGATCAAATATCTTTTTTAGTGCTGCACAATATAGGTTAAATACCAATTGCCGTAAGTAATTTTGACACCCAGTTTCCTCCCCAGAAGAGGCACTTGAGCTATAAGGAGTCGAAACCGTTTTAGGAATTTAATTTTGCCGAGAGCACCCAAGCCAAACAGGCTCTCGAGGAATCTTTTACATGCCGCATAATCATATGACATGGACGCTGTCGATTTTTTGCATCATAAAAATCTGACTTGGGCCGGGGTCTAACCTACAAACTTGGTTCTACAAGGTCATCCAAACCAACTACGCCACCCAAACTGTATTTTGCTAGTAGGAAATCAGCAAACAAAAGTTAGAAATCTAATATATATTATAAATGCGAAAGTTTGCGAGGATGTTTGGGGATCTTTCACGCAAAAACAACTGAATGTATTTCAATGAAACTTCACAGTAATATAGCTTATACATCAGAATAACACATAGGCTATAATTTATAAAGATATTGTAGGAAGTTTCCAAAATAAAACGATATTTGTTAAGTAAGTAGGAAAGAATTCTGCCATCTGCAAGCAATTCTGGCATGCGCTGCAAAAAAGCCCACCACAGCATATATCTATCTTTTATTTGGGAAAAACCCTTTTTATTTTGGCTACGCAAGGTGCTCGCTTGTAATTAATTCCTGTGATCAGCATAATGCCTATTTTTTTTTCGGAATAATACTAAGTTTTGAAGGGAGAGATTGTTATAAATCTCTCTTTATTTTAATGTTTTCTTATGATTTTATTATGCACATTTGGTAGTAAGAAATTGATCTTTCTTCAAAATAAATGCTTTTATCAGTTCTGGTACTTAAAGTAAATAAACTTTCTCTTTCACACTGCATCATTTGGACAAATTTTCAAAATTTGTTTGTGGTTAGTAGTTAATTATAATGCTATAATTTTAATTGAATAGGCAGATATTGCGTTTTTAAGTATAAAAATAATTATAACTACTGTACTGTATTTTTTGGAGTGTGTGAGTGAGTGAATATTAACGTCGCACTGTTCAGCTACACGAGGGCTTTTGGCTACGGATCACATAATTTTGAACCATGGTCAAGTGATGTGGACGACACCTGAGCTGGCACCCCCTTCTCCTAACTACCACACCACACCAACTTAGAAGGAATATTCTTTGAAATCCAATCTTCCAAGATATATGGCAGCATGGGTTCTATGATGAGTTTTTTAGCGGGGAAGGCGAATAGTTTTGTAGCAGATATTGCGTTTTCAGCGGATTGCAAAGATTATTATTTTTGTCCCCAAAAAATAGTTAATGTTAAAATTTAAGTGTTTTATGTTCTTGTATGTTAATGAAAACCTTAGAAAATGATTTGACTACTTATTTTAAGTGAATGGTGTATATAATCAATTTTACAGTGGAATATTTTTAATTAATTAATTAGCTCTAACGGATTAAATTTTTCAAAGTGAAGTATTTTGTTTATGTATATCCCTTAATTTTAAATGTAGTGATCCCAAAAAAAATATTGTATGAAAAAAACTGCAGTAAATCATAATGCAGGTGGATAAAGTATTAATATGCATCGCTCCCCTACAAGGCGGGTCTTACAAAGCTCTAATAGAGCTCGAGTTATGAAAGTAACTAGGTATTTGTGTGCCAACTTGACTCTATTGTTAACATTTCGCTATGTTTTTTATTGAATCGCCATTATATTTTAAGAAATGGCTTTGCTTGCGAATATTACAATTTTAACAAAATAAATACAACAGAAAGTAATATTAATGTATTATACTTTCAGATATAAATTATTTACACTATTTTAAGCGTTCATTACACAAAACTTTTAACAATGTGTTACTTTTGCTGAGCAGAGATCTGCTTAGGGAGGTATTTTCAAAAATCGACCCTCAAGAGTGTTACAGGGAGTTAATAAATATAAAAAAATCCTTTTTCTCAGCTATTAGATCTACAAACTTAAAATTTAACAAAGGTGTTTTTTTTCAGCTGAGATATGCAAAAAGCTGTTTTTGTTTAATTTGCAATTCACGTAAAATTAACTCATTAAAAACTTCTTTATCCTTCAATCTGTGTTGTTTAATTTTTCAGTTCACCTGTGCGAAGAACTGGTATACCAGCTAGTATTATAATATTTGTATTAAAATTCTTTTACATATGTCATCGTATTCTTGTTTTCCTCAGATGGTTTCTACATCTTCATCTCGAGAACAAAAAAAATATGCAGTTGCTGGTGGAATAGCAGAGGAAGTTTTAGGTAATATTAGGACAGTTACGATGTTCAATGGTCAAGAGCGGGAAGTTAAAAGGTATAGCTAAATTTTTGTTCTTTCATTGCTTTAATTGCTTTCTTACATTCTTTAATTACATTGTATTAATTAATATCTGGTTGATATAATACGGGAAAATCCCCTTAAAACAATTAAGGAACACTTACAAAATCGGATGTACAACTCACACACACACACATATGAGTGTTGCAAAGTCAAAAGGAGAGCTTGCAAAGCAACAAAAAAAAACGGGTTTTAAGGCAGTTTGGTCCTCTTTTACATTTATATACCTTCCACATTTTGAATTTATTCATGAAATTTGATTTCTTTGGACAGATTGTCTCATTCCTCAAACAATGCTGTTTTTGGATCCTGAATGGTTCTTTGATAGTAGAAGTAAGTGAATTACAATTGCTGTCCCAAGTGCATCTGAAATTTGGAGATCTAGCTAACCATTCTATCCAGCAAGATTTTCCAGAAATATCTTGACCAAATGAGATTTATGGGGATGAACATTGCCATCCATACATGTGAAAGGGCTAACTGCATCTTTGAAAAAGTTAGCGCACAGCTCCCAGATTTCCATCTAAGACCTCGAAGGTGTCACAGTCTTTGTCCAATATATTGGAATCTGCGAGGCTATTTAACATGCCTCCCCTGACCATCAAACTTACTGTGCCGTACTAGTCTCTGTCTTGAGTAAAGGAAGACTAGTAGAGTATCTTGAATTTCTCCTCCATATAAAAGTCTGTCGAACATTAGTACTTAGGCAGAATTTGAACTCATAAGTAAATAAAATGGTATTCCACTGATCTCTGCTTCTGTATCAAGATTTTCTGCACCATTCTAAATGGGCTGTTCTGTACAAAAAAGTGAGCAGAAGGCAAAGAGTAGGTCTTGCAAGCAAATATTTTTTTCGTGTAGATATCTGGGAACAGTTACCCGCGAAACTTGGGCTTCTATGGTCACACGAAGCTCACTAGAAAGCCAAAAAGCTGTTGCATTACTGTTGTGACATGCTGTAATTGTGAGATATTGAAATTCATTGATTTTTGGGGCTCTTTGATGACCTTTTTCATGCCTCTATGGATTTTCTCCTATTAAACTGTCTTCATAAGTTGTTCAGACTGTTAAGCATTACATTAGTCTTTATTGATCTGAACTTAATACTGCTGTGCCTCAAGTCTCACAACAATTCGCTACTTCATTCCATTATCTAAATGTTGAATATTGTTTTTACTATTGTGCTGCAAAGATTTTCTTACAAAGCATGTTCCCTTAAATGCTCAGCCTATTAGCACAAGTACTTTTACTTGAGCAACAGTAAAAATTATAGTGTTTCCTCAAACAGATCTAATTGGAATCAAGACCCCCTTGTAATGGAAACCTTAATCCAAATAAATCTTAGTTATGATTTTTTACCAAGGGGTTCCAGAAATAAAAGTTAAAATACAACGCACTGGTACATTTGATAAGAAATGGTAGTGACTGATTTGAATCTTTGATGTTCAATATGTTATGTGTTGCAATGGATGTTTAGTACTTGATTGAATTGTGCATTTAGGGCAGGGGTCGGCAACCTTTTGAGTCGGAAGAGCCCAAAATTACAATTTACAAAATTTGAAAATTTTTAAAGAGCCACAAAATTTTTTCTTGCCAACAATAAATAGTACTTGCGTAAATAAAGTTTTTTGATAAAAAATAACTAATCTATATATTCATAAGAAAAAATATCTATTTATCCATATATAAGTAGTGTTTTTCACAACAAATGAAGTAATATATATATAGCATTATTAGATAATTACTTATTTAAGTAAAAAAATTAAAACAATTAAACATTTACTTACAACAATAACTTGTATTTCAATAACAAACAATTGAGCAAACAAATTCAATGGGAGTAATGGTTTTGCATGATTATTCAAGTAGAAAATTTAAACTTTACTAAGCAATGTAACTTGTACTTAAAAATAAAAAAAACAATAACATAAATTGGAGCAAACAAATTCAATGGGAGCGTTGGCTTTGCATGGTTTTAGAAAGTTTGGTTAAATTTGGCTCATAACTCTTGTTGTTTTAAGTTTAAAACACGATTCTAAATTTTCATTTGTTAGTTGGCTTCTTACTTTACTCTTAATTATATTCACGCAAGAGAATACTTGCTCGCACGAATATGTCGATCCGAAGATAGTCAGCACTCCAAATGCCAAATTCTTCACCACACTGTAGCAATCTGGAAGACTATTCCATGCATTGAATACAAGTGTCTCAACTCGCGGCATTTCTTTTAAAGCTGTCAACTTTTGTTGCGTTACATACATACATTTCTGGACTTCCAACTTGCTTTTTAATTCTGAAAATTTTCCACTGAACAAAGCTTTACTTTTTAAATCGATCAATTGCATTTCTAGAGATCCACTATCAATTCCAAATGGCTCTTCGTTATTATTTGTGTTGAGATGATTTACTATGTATGCAAGAATTGTTTTGTTGGTTTTGAGTTGCTCAAATCTGTCAGCAAATTCATCAATTTTTTTTATAACCGTGCTGAAGTAATTCGTGCCAACAGTTGCACTGATTTTATCGCGATATTGCTTTAGAAATTGAAAATGAAGTAATTTCCCCTTCTCTCTGTGTGAATTTCTTCCGCAAAAAGAATTAATTTTTCTTAGAAACAAACCAATTCTTCTACCAAAACATAGACTGGGTTTCCCTCTCCTTGCAGTTTTAGATTCAGCTCGTTTAATTTTGCTGTGATGTCCATCATAAAGTAGCATTTTTGCGACCATTTGTCGTTCTCTAATTTAGGGGGATTAATGCCTTTTTCATTGAGGAATGTTTATTTCATTCAAGCACAAAGCAAAACGTTTCAACACCTTACCTTTGGAAAGCCATCGCACTTTATTGTGAAGAAGGTGATCGGAATACTGATTCTCCATTTCGTTTAAGAATTCTTTAAATTGACGATGGTAGAGTGCTTTTGACAAGATGCTGTTAACAATCTTGATTACCAAATTTATGACCTCAACTATTTCAGTTGGAAATGTTTGGGCACAAAACACTTCTTGGTGTATTGGAGGTGCCTAATCCTCGTTAATCGATTCAGAACGATTTTTAAATGTTTTTTATACAATAAATTATATTTGCGTATGGAACTAAAGAGCCGGAGCTTAACAACCAAAGAGCCGCATGTGGCACGCGAGCCGCAGGTTGCTGACCTCTGATTTAGGGGGATTAATACATTGATCCTCAAATTATAAGAATGCAAGATGAAAGAATTATTCTATCAAGTGCAGGAATAGAATCATGGAAGATTCTAAAGGTAAGAATCTTATTGCTTTCCTACAAAGAGAAAAAAGGGTTTTTCTAATGATCTAAAAAGTGTATCAGACCTCAGTCAGCAGGTGTAGTAGGTAAAATGCTATGAAACTTCAGTGGGGATCATATATCTGTAACTGTTATTTCCTGAGTTGGAAAACAGAATTTGGGAATGGATTGCTGATAGAAGAGCAAAGAGTTTGGTTGTTTGAAGAGCTGATATTAAATCATTCGCTCTTACAATAACTCCAAATTTCGATTAATCGGCCGAAGAATTCGAAACATCTCACACTTGATGAATAACTTCCTTCAACAATTTGAACTGTAACAGTGGCATAGCATGGGCTTTCGCCGCCTGGGGCCCACCGGAAGTTTGCCGCTTTCCTATTTTAATTACTAGTCAAGAAAATTATTAAAACTAAAAAGAGCAGCTTAATTTTTTATTAAAAAGGAACTTTTCTTGTTTTTTTCATAGCGAAATCTTTTATACAATTGTCAATATCAATATGTATGTCATGTTCAATTGCCAGAATAGCTAAATTTGTTAGCCTTAAAGTGGACATTGTCAATCTGAGATAATTTTTGATTAATTTTAGCTTAGAGAAGCTTCTCTCGCACATCTGGCGTTACTGATGGCAGATGTTAAAAAATTCTCAACATTATGACAATGTTTGGTAAGCTATCTTCAAGTTTGAACTCAATAATATATATTTTAATGAACTCAGAGAGCCGGACCTAACGAGATCTTTTTTAAAGCCTGGGTCTTTTGCAGCTACGGAAGCTTGTGTAGATATATGCACTTAAGTTGGAATTCTTCTATATTAATGTCTTGAGTAACTTGATCTAAATTAAGTTCGTCCATGCTCAGTATCACTTCAGACCTTAAGAAAGCATATTTTTGCGCTAGATTCTGTTCTACTGTTGGAATCTATCTCGAATTTCAGCAGTTACTCTGTCTATTGAAGAAAACATTGTTCGCCTCAAGTCATCTTCGTACAATAACTGAGCATCTTTACTTCTGTCGCTAAATATATGCTTCCTCCTGATTCGTCTTGGGGGTTCAAAAGAAATTTCAAGCTCTTCACATAAACTTTTAGCATATATTTAAGCGTCATCCATGAATTTCTCTCGTTTTGCTTCTAATACGGTCTGTAAAGCACGTATTTTTTTAGCACATTGATGGATATTTAGTCCCTCGGTTTGCAAATAATTTTGAGCATCATTGACTTCACACTGTACCGGTTACCAGAAGCCTAAGTAACACAAAAACGAATGCAATTGCATAGCGACTAATAAACTTCCTACATCTGTCCGTGTATTAAAGCTTTCACTCTTTTCCGTCAGTTTCGTCGAGATTTGGAGTTTGAAATATTTTTTGAATTTAAATATCGCAGTGCTTGCCGCCCGGGGCCATGGCTTCCTCGGCACCCCCTACGCTACGCCACTGAACTGTAATGAGTTTACGACAGTGTTTCAGAAGAAGATAACATGGCTGCATTCAAATAAATGTAAATTATGCATGAGAAATAAAATATTTGAAAATGAGATTAATTTTTTCCTCAGAAGAATCTTATAAGACCAGATATTGTTTTTGGAGAAACACAGCATCACATTGTTTGGAAACATTAGCTTTTCCTTTCTCTTACGCATATTTGAAAAATTTGACCAAATATGCAAGCTCTCTTAATTTGAATACTGATATACTAAAATAGGGTTAGGTTTGAATGCTTTTATTTCTTACAATGTAAACAATATAAACTTCCTTTATTTACTTTATATTAGCATTAAGAATTCATTAAATTCTTGATTACAAACTATGAGTGAATTTATTTTCTTTTTAAATTTATCTTAAAAAATTATTTTTAATGTTTGAAAGTTTTTATATTTCAAGAAAGCTATTAATTTTTATAAATAAATGTTAGAAAAAAGAAAGAAATTTTTATTTAAAAATCTATTTATTCTTTAAATGAGTCTTAACCCAGAGATGATATAAGGCATCAATTGGAGCTATTCTGAAATTACTACAGATGTACATTAAATACGTTTTCAAAATGCTCATGTTGGTGTGGTGCTGAAGTTTGGGCATCGGGGCATTAGTGAGGTGTTGTTTTCCTCACTTGGTTGTGACTCAAAATTAGGAATCTGCCCTCAGTAGTCCTTGTGTAGTTTCAAAGTGTAACATTAATAAACATTCAGTCTGCTATTGGTAAACCATTCGAACATCTTGCATTAATATTACATTTGGTAACACATAAAAATGCTCTTTTTTTAAATTTGTGTTTGTTTTTTATTATGAATTTTGTGTTACTGTATTTATATATGTATAATTTAAAAGTGTGATAAAGATTTAGACTTTAAATTAATCATTTTAAAATTTTCATTGCAAATATCTGTAATTAGAAATGAATGCTAGTGATTTTCTAGTGTATTTTTTCAATTCAAGTAGTATTCCTACTTTATGAATATAGGAAATATATTTTAAATTAGTTATATTCATTATTATTTAAAAATATTTCAAGGCAAAAATAATTTTTGTAGTGTTTTGTTTGAAAGGTATCGTGTAGTACTTTTTATTTGGATTTATTTTGTTTGGACTTTTGTTGTAATTTATAAGACAACTGTCTTCTCTATAGCAAGATAAAGGTGTTTTTCGCCTATATTTACTTCACTTTTAAGAAATTTAATATTTGTGTTAAATTGTGTTTCTTTAAAGGTACAAATCAGCTCTGTTTCAAGGCATGGAAATTGCCCTAAGGAAATATATTTATGTTGCATTTGCTTTTGGATTCACCTTTCTGATTTTGTATGGATCATATGCTTTAGCGTTCTGGTAAATTTTTATGTATAATGTTATCTATATACAGTATTTTAAGAAATAGCATTTTTTTATGTTACTGTCTTTAAAAGTTTAATTCTAAAAATATTTTAAGTAAATCATTTTGAAATTTGACTTTAGTATTATCAAAGATTTAAAAAATTTTAGAGGATTCATAATATTTAGAGAGAAAAAATTATTTTGTAATTTAAAAAATGATATATTAAACTTTTGAAATTATTTTTAAAACTTTCATGTCAATGTTTGAGACAATGCAACAATTATCTTTTTTCTCACGCCAGTCCGAAAATGCCATGCTAACTTACAATTACATTGTTAATATATATTCCAGATAATTAGAATTCCTTGTAAGCCAATGACATATATATGTACTGAATGATTAAGTTAAAGTTTTTAATGTTATTATTCGTTCACTTATCCATCTAGATTCTTGGCATTAAGTTTCAGAAAATTCAACATTGACAGCAAATTTATTGAGATGACAGAAATTCAATATTTTTGGTTCCGATGGGCATATAATATTTTGTAAATGGAAAAAAAATGATTAATTTAATCCCATGAATTTATGTGGAACAAGAACTCTCATCACCACCCTGCTTCAGCATGGAGGTGGAGGTGTTCTTGCACGAGGGTGTAAATCGTCTTCAGGGTTAGATAATTTGGTATTACTTGAGGGTATTGAGAATCATGTGCTCTACTTAAATATTTTAAAGAGAAATATTAAATTATCCACCCAAAATTTGGATATTGGAGACGACTTCATTTTTTAATAGGATAATGACACCAAGCGCACTACTCTCAATGTACGCCACTGGTGTCTCTATAACTGGCCCCAAATTATGAAAACACCTCCTCAATCACTTTATTTAGCTCAGTAGAACATATTTGGTGGGAATTTAATTAAAAAAAAAAGAAAGCATGGCATATAAACATATAAAGTGAAGTAAGAACAGCAGTCACTGAAACATGGAGGTAAATAGATGCTGAAATTATAAAAAAACTGATTAAATCTATACCAAGACGTTTGAAAGTTGTTGTGGACATTAAAAGATATCCTACTAAGTATACTAAATTAAAAAAAGAAATACAATATTTAAAACTATGTTGAGATTTTTGTTAAGTGTACAAAGACTTTTGAGGAGTACATTTTTAGTACTTTTTTTATTTTTAATTTTTAAAAATAGTAGTTCTTTGTAAAAAAATTGATTATGTTATTCCATTAAGAACAAGTTGCAGATATCATAAAAAAAATTACGAATCGAATATATTAATTTTTATTAGTCAATAACATTAAATTGTTTTCACTGTATGTGATTTACTGACATGGATGCTCAGAAATTGAACAAGCCTGCTAAAAATCTAGACATGAATCCCACAGAACATCTAATTGATGAATTAGAGCATCGACTGTGAGATAAACCACTGTGTCCTAATTCTATGACAAAACTGATCAATGTTGTTCTACAACAATGGCGTATAATTCCGACAACAACTTCTATAAATTAGTGTATATCCTTCTTCACAGAGTGGCAGTTGTTATTGCAGCAAATAGTAACCTAACATGATGCTAGTTTTTTGTTTATCTATGGGAAAAGCAAGATATAGAGGTGTTCAGATGTGTTTGATTACATATATTATACTTGAAAATGAGGAAATTTTTTTTTTTCGTTTGAGGTTGGACATTGTTGAATCCTTAGTTCTACTTTTCCTTACTGTAATTCTGCCAATTTAACTTTTATCTTTTAAAGAATAAAATAAGTATTTATATGTATGTTTGTAATAAAAATCATTAGATTATTTCTTAAGGAATCATTATTTGCACTTTATTTTTGAATTTTCTCTATTAATATGATCTTATCAATTATAGGTATGGTTCAGAGTTAGTTTACGCCAATAAAATGACACCTGGAGATGTTTTTTCAGTGAGTATTTTACTATATCTTGCTGTCAGTAACTTATTCAAGCATCTAAAAGACTAAAACTTTTTTTAAAAAAGAAATTTAAATTGAAAAACATTATTTGGAAATAAATACTGTCAAGAAATCACTTTTATTCTTTATATTAAAGTGTTTTATGCTCTTGCAGAAATACAATATTTGAGTTTTAAATCTTGATCGTCTTTCCTTCAGTAGCATACTTTAAGAATATTATTTAAAAAAAATCAAAACTTAAAAAATTGCTCTGCAAATGTATTTTTAAAAATGCATCCTTTATCGAGGTAAATTGCTTACAAAAAACCTGAAGAAAGTAATAAAAATTAATGTTTTGTAGAATTCATTAATTAAAACTTTCATGGTTTTGACTTAATGTAATTTATTTAAATTCAGGGCTTTATTTTAAGTATTTTCTATAGTCCACAATATATGCAACATTTTATACAACTTTTATTTTTAATAGTTGAAACATTTTTATTTGAATGCAAAATTTTTCCGCATTGGAAGATAAATTACATGATAAGGAATATAACTGCTTTCATGAAGTATGTATTATAAATCCTTAATTGAAACTTTTGAATGGGTTAATGTTTTAAATTTTCGTAAAAAGGGACATATTTTAACTCATAAGTACTAATTTAAAAGCATAAGACTGAGAAATGGAGGATTGAAATGCATATATATGACTGAATTTTTAAAGTTTTCTTGATGAAACAGTTGTCAGTAATTGAAAAAAGAATTATTTCTCGTTTGCTATTCATGATAAATGTGATTGCTTTTGCTTTCTCATAAATTTTTAACTGCATTTTCTTTCTAGGTATTTTTTGCGGTAATGATCGGGTCCTTTTCCTTAGGCAATGCCATGCCTCAGTTAACAGCTGTTGCCACGGCCAAAGGTTCTGCAAAGACAATATTTGATATTATTAACAAGGTATATTTCAACTTTGTTACAGATAACTTTATATTTTATTCAACTTTAATTTCTTATTCATTCTCATGAATTTCCTAACTTTTAATATTTTTTATACTGTCAAATTTCAATTTTTTTTCCTGCCAAAAATGCTTTATTTTTAGATATTTTCTGTAAATCTCAATTGTCAACTTTCATTCGCGCGCTTAATTACAAGGTTGTATGTATTATGGAGTTGAGCTCAAATTTGAATTCTGATTGAGTCATAAGGAATGATTGAAATGGGACACATAAAATTTAGTATCTCAAGTTTCAGTATCGTGCAATATGTAATTCAAACAGTTAGAAAATAATTCTTATATTTTGATTGCAAGTGAATATTTACTAACTGGTAAATTTAAATGTTTCTATTTTTATTATTAGATATATGTGATTCACTGGGAGTATGAAAGTAGTTTTTCTTTTATTTTTTAACTTTATTGTAAATCAATGATTTTAATAATTTGGATTTGGAGTTATTTAGTTTTTATAATCGCGAATGTAAATATTTTTTTCTGTAAAAGGAATTTCTATAGAGAGGTATTATATGAATTTCTGTTGGTAGAATATTAGCTATTGTAAACATACTGGCCAAATGACTTGTCATCTCATCTAATATTTCATACTTTTACTATGTATAAAGCATTAACGCGTCGTGGTACTGATGTAATAAACTTTCTAACGTGTCTTTAAAGTGATTTTAGACCATGCATTATGAAGTGATATTTCTAGTTCTTTGACATTTGTTAGAAGGTTACTCTTTTAAACGTCTTTCGAGTTCATCTTACATATTTTCAATTTCACAATTTTCAGGGCTTTTTGATAGACATTTCAGATGATCAAATATGTTATGGTTATGGTTAAAACAGGTCTATACAGTTATGGCGTGATGGGGAGTAGCATTGTCGTCCTGATATATTCCATCACCATCTGGAAACCAACTTCTGTTAATGGTTTAACAACATTTTTTTACATGAGATAAGTACTTATTTCCAGTTCTTTTATCCTCTATAGTGATAAGGGAACCAATCTCATTCCAAATCAATAACCTTTTACCTATTGCCTCGCGACTGGTTATATGCAATCTGAATGAAGAGTTCCCTGTTATTCTTGACAAATTCTTTGTCTGCCATCTTTGTAAAAAAAAAAGGTGCAAAACAGCTTTCATCGGTCCATACAGCTTTTCCCCTCATTTGTACATCCCATATTTTCTATTCTTTAGCTCAAACATAACGATATCATCGATTAAAAGCTGACAAATAAAGAGTTTCGTGTTGGTCGTCTACTTTCAAGCCCAAGAAATTTTTTAAGTTCTCTGTGTATTATTTTGTGAGAGATCTTTCGTTTCCGAGTTTAATTTGAACTCCTTTGTAATTTGTAGAGTTGTGAATCGTCTGCTTTCCCTATTTTCCTTCACAATCCGCTTCAATTACTTCTTGTCACTTTTTGTCATTTTCTTGGGTCTATGTCCCCCAGATGGTGCAGCTTATTACGCTGCTGTTTGATATTCTAAGCTGTTTTGCTATTTCAGATACTTTCATGCCATTTTATCTGCCCTCTTTTAAACTCACTAATAGCTTTTGTTGATGTCATCATAAAACAAAAACAATTAGTTTTATAAAATTAAAACGATCTTAACATGAAATAATAAAGTCGATTACTTTTACAAGTACTTTTTCTAAGATATTAATGAATATTTTTACAGCTGCAATTTAAAGGAAGAATAAAAATAAGTGGAAGGTGAGCAAGTCATTTAGCCACTATGTTTAGTTAATTATGCTGGTGCTTAGGACAATGCTAAGAAGGATAAAATTGAGTGTTTTGTCCTGTAACATATGGTCTAATTACTAACAGTTCATCAATTTCTTAGTTATAAAATTTGTATTTGGGTGTACGAAAAGAAATTTTTTTGGAAATGTGTGTGGGAAATTTTTACATTATTTATAAATGGACAATGTTATTGAATAAAGATGGCTCTCTTTATAGGCTGATATTCAGTAAAAAAGATCATAGCTTATTTTTTTCAATCTCACAAATATGTTAATTTATATTTAGAATTATATCAACGAATATTTTTCAAATTGCTCTTAACCATTTGCTAAGGAATTCTAAGTAGAAACATGGCCAAGTACTTCTATCATAATTTATAACTTTTTCAAAGTAAAATCTTAATTGAAAATTTCTTAGATATTCTGAAAATTGATAACTTTGTGAACTTCCTTAATTTTGCATGGCGTTAGTTCAAAGGGTAATTTGTATGAATCCGTTGCTTTCAGATTTGATTTAGGTTTACTATTTATCTAAAACCAAAGTTTTGTTATATAATTGTAAAATGTTCACATATATGTATCGTTAATTGTAAAAAGCAAATATTTTGATCAAAGGTTCAATACTAAATAAATGAATGATTGATAAGAGAATTGTTTTTTAAGAGGGAAGTAGAGTTTTGATACTTGTGTATAAAATAAGTTTAACCTACTTTTTTGAAAAGCTATTTTTAATTAAATAGAGCTTGCAATTTAAAGTTTAATATGTAAACCAATTCGATATTTACAGTATGAACAAAAAATTAATTATTAGAAACGCATTTTATGCTATATTTTATTAGGATCTTTATGAAAAATATTGTATCTGAATGATTGATGCAAATTTTTAAAAGTATAAATTGCTAACTTTTTGTTTAAAATATTATTTATTTCACATAAATACCTATCATACAAATTTAAGAGTCAACCTTTCTGTTTGATTGGGTACAAATATGTACCATCTACATTTGAAAATATTTATATTTTGGGACAAAAGTGTTAATATCTTTTGTACCTCAATTAGTTGATCTGAAAATTTTAAAAACTAATGTATGCAGCTAAATGCATTAGTTTTAATTTTGATTAATGGTTTAATTATTATACATAATTATAAAAACATTACTTAACATACTTTTCTGAAGTTTTTCCATAGAAAGATCTTTTGAAATCTTTAAGAAAATATTATTAGTATATTTGAAGTAATTTTTTCATGTGCAGACACACAGAGAAAAATTAATTTTTTTTGTTTGACTTTGCATTTTATATTTCCTTTTAATAAACATGTATGGAAAGCTCTCGGCTAATGAACGAAATTTGTTTTGAATTTTATTTGTTGTTCAGATGTTAATTAGTAGTATATATGTGTTTTATTTTTCTATTTTAACCTTTTATATGTATTTTTTTAATCTCAAAAATTTTTTTTGTTAGGTACCTAAAATAGACCCTTATTCAAGAGATGGCATTCAGCCAAAAGATTTCTCTGCAAACATTGCATTTCATAATGTAAATTTTTCGTATCCTACAAGAAAAACTGTAGAGGTAATTGGGAGAAAAAAACAAGAATTTTCCTGTTTTAATTTTATACATTTGTTTATATTTGAATATAAATTTAATAGTGTTTATTGTAATTTCTAAATGCTAGTTATACAGAATATTTTTAATACATTGGTTTAAAGAAGTATGTAATTATGTGTTTTTAATTATTATGAGAACATTTTAAACATAATTGTACTTATAATTATTTCCAAATTGAGTTGTTAAATTAAATAAGTTCAAATTATAATATGTTCAGGATTTATATATGTAAATAACTTTTAGTTCCCATTATTTTTAATTGTTTTTACTAAAAGATCTATCAAATTAATGAAATATTAGAGATAAATTCTAAGCAATTGACACTAATTGCTAAATGAAAATGTTATACATTAGATTATTAATATTACACATTTTTGCTACATTTATCTTTTTAAATTACGATTGGGTAATAAATTTTATAGAGGTATCCTAATAAGTGAGTAATTTCACTGTATTTTTTATAAAAGTATCTTTATTGTAAAGTTATTAATTCTTGTATTTTAAAAGGTGAAACACAAAAAGTTTTCTACAAATATTTTTCTTATTAATATATCTTTTTCGTAAAATTATCTTTGCATAATTTTTTTAAATATTTGTGTATCAAGTGTTTTTTATAAACCTTCTTAGTGAAATTTATAATTTTGTGAATCGTTTATCATGTTAAAAATGGTAAAATACCTGTAGTTATTTTGAAACCTTTATTATTAAAAATAATTTTCTTATTAAAGTAATCCTAACAAATTTGCTCAGTTTTTTGTGTGCATATTTCAAATTGTGTGGATTCACTTTGGAATTTGTATGATAATATTCAAAAACTACTACAGTGGATAATATTTAGCAAAGCTAAGACTTAAAAAGCAATTCTGTTATAAATTTAAACACATTTATCCTTCCTGAAATTCGTTTAATAATGTACCATTGTATTATACTATTAACATAAAATAGCACTTTAGATACAATTTATGCGATTTTTTAAAACTGTATTAGTTATTATCCAAATTTGCACTTATTGTTTGTATAAAACTTCTTTTGCAGGTGTTAAAGCATTTCTCATTACAAATAAGAGAGGGTCAGAGAGTTGCTCTATGTGGACCAAGTGGAAGTGGAAAATCAACAATCGTTAATTTAATTCAACGTTTTTATGATCCCGTTAAAGGCTATGTAAGATTTTTTGTTATTTATGCAAATATTCTAATTTATTGTAAAAAATTATATCTTATGTAATTCAGAAAAGATTGATAAAGAATGTTAAGAAGAGACAGTATGATTCAATTGACAAAAATCGGTCAAAAAGTCAAATCTAATGTTTTTGGCCGAAATTTTTTATATACTTTTCTATAGCCTCACAAAATTTGAAAGCTCTAAACTTAAGAATGTAGCATTATCAGTGCTTTTATGTTCGTTTATATTCACATCCCTATGGAAATCAAAACTTTAAACTCATTTATATCTCAGAAAGGTAAAATAACTAGTTTGTATTTTTTTTAAATTCTAAGGCTTTTTTCTATTGTGCCTAATGCTTTGAATTTTTTTAACCTATTGCTAATAGTACATGTAGCAAAAGTTGGCATGCATTTTTGAATCAAAGCAATACTTATTTTTTTTTAAAATAGTTGAATTCGGAATGTATGCATTTTTTAAGGAATTTTCAATAAACATTCATAAAATATAAATATTATACAAATAACAATCATGCAGTAGCACACATAGGAATTTTTCAAGGAGGGGGTCCGGGATTGGAAATTCACCATTCTTGTATCATGCTTCTTTTGATTTTGTCGATTTTTGGGAACAAAACACAGTAAAAAACTAATCATTGAATAAATAATTAGCATTAATTAATAAAATTAATCATTAATAACAAATACTTAATTAAATTTTACGTACTATATACTTAGAATTATAATCAATTGCAATCATGTTGTTACGGCAAAACCCATACCAACTTTTCTTACGCAATTTGACGTACTTGTAAATCAAATTTCATGCGTGTACGTAAATTTTTGTTGGAGGGTGTAGCATTTTTATATCATTTCACAAATTTTAAATTTTTTCCTTAAAAAATTAAATGGCTAGCTTTTTATAAAATTTGGAGTGCAAAATCTGTTTTGCATAGTACACACAGGTATGAGACAACATAAGAAATTTTTAAAATCCTTAAGTTGAAAATTTTAGTATAAATCATACCATCATACCCTTAAGTCAAATAAAAAAAAAAAGTTAAATTTTCAAATGCATTTAATGTAAAAACAAAAGTATGCAACTAATTTGTAAACAATGAATAAACCTGTTACCGTTTATATCTGGAATCTATGCAAAATATAGATGTGCACTCACTTATACTTGATTTTGCCAACTTATTTTTTCTACGTCAATAAAATTTGTTTGTCCTATGTAAAGTATTAGTTAATATGCATGGAATACTGTATTTACTCGAATCTAAGCTGCACTTCCAATTCTCTGCACATTTTTGAGAAAAATTTTTTTTGAAAAATGTGTAAAAGGTTAATCAATATCTGATACTTAAGAAAATTTTTAATAAGAAATAATAGGAAGTTAATAATTAAAAAATTTATTTTACCCATATTAAAAACTGTCATACATTCATGAACCTATAATTACTCTATCCATTCATATCATGTTTCGAAAATGATTCGTCACTCCCAATGTCACAGCTGACTTCACAATTGATGCTGGCATTGCCATTTTCCCACATGGAGTCATCTTCCTTCCATCCAGGGAATTTATCATGCTACATTTTTTTTTAAAAAATGTATTATTGAAGAATACAAAAGTTGTTAAACACTGTCGATAATTTACAAGCAAAAATCATATTTTCTTTCGCCATCGACGTATATTTGTTTCATCCATGTCAAATTTTCAGTGGCTGTTGCTCTTTTTCCGTATTTTTCTGCATATAAAATTGTCTCGCTTTTCATACTTGTGTCACATTGCATTCATCTTGATGCTGTTGCCAATATCTTTGATGTTTAGGAGATTAAAAGAAAGATTTTTTTAATAGACTGAATACTTGAGATAAATTGGGGAATGGGCTGAGTCTTCAATGGATGTAGCCAGAATGGACAGTGACATTTTTCCTTTTGAAAGGAGTGGAAACTCAATTTCTCCCAACCAACAAATCTTTTGCCTTTGATTTTAAGCTGCACCCGATTTTCACTTGCATTAACTCTGGAAAAATAGTGCGGCTTAGATTCAAGTAAATACAATTATTGTCATTAAATATTACACTTATAATTTTTAAAATAAGTGTAGTTAAATTCTGCACTATTTTTTTTACTTCTGGAATTTTCATATTGTTTCATATATTTTTTCTTTCAGGTTACTTTAGGAGATTATGATTTGAAAACACTGAATGTTCATTGGCTGCGTTCAAAGATTGGAATTGTTAGCCAAGAACCTGTTCTCTTTAGTGGAAGTATTGCAAAAAATATTGAATATGGCTATGAGAACGTTACATTCCCTGATGTTGTTGCTGCTGCGAAGATGGCTAATGCTCATGATTTCATTATAAAATTACCTCAGGTTGTTTTTATATTTATATTGTTTAAATACCAATTAAATATTTTTTGCTATACATTATACTTAGGTAATTTTAATAAATTGAAAAAAATTTATTAACATTGTATTGAAATGTGTATAGGGATATGATACTCGTGTGGGTGAAAGAGGAGCACAGCTTTCAGGAGGACAAAAACAAAGAATTGCCATTGCAAGAGCATTAGTTCGAGATCCAAAAATTCTCCTTTTGGATGAAGCTACATCTGCTCTTGATTCTGAAAGTGAAGCTGTTGTCCAGGAAGCATTAGATAAAGTAAGTTATATTGTAAATTAGTGTTTATGTTTATTTGACTCTTATTACTTGGAATCCAAATTGTATGTGAGGTATTAGAGTTTAAAAGAGTATAAGACAGAGTAAAGGTATTCGATAAGAGTAAAGGTATTGAAGTATAAGATACATAAAAGCATATATCTTAGTTATAAGGTTTTATTCATGCTGTGTAAAACCTTATCAACTGTTTTCAAATAATATAGAATTTCTTTCTTCTCTTGATATTGAAAAGAACCATTGCAATGTTCTTATGTACTTTATGAACAGAGATAATGTAATAAGCAATAATGTAACATGAGGTACACAATGGTCAATCTCTTTTGAAGGAATTATCACAATTAGATTTTTTAGAGCATGAAAAGAAAAATAATGTGTTATGAGATTAGTAAAATTTATTTATTATATAAAAAATTTTCTTTTGAAATATTTTTAATACTTATCCATTAACCACATTTTCCATGCTTCCAAAACGCCGTAATTGCATTAAAAATCACGACAATTATATATTTTTATGTAGTCTATGCTATATAAGTTCGCAGAAGTGTGGATTTAAATGCTGTCGTGCAGATTCGCAATGTTTTGCCGCTTTGCGAAACTAAATAGTTTTCCGTGTACTTATGTAGAAGATCAAAATACTCCACTGCATTTTCTCCCTTAGAAATTAGTTCCCAACTCTTATTCATTTTCCCCAACAAAACAAGATACAAGTATTACAAATTATGAGCATTGTTATTATTCTGAGCAATACTCGAACAAGATTGTTGTGTTTGAAAATGCAGGGGGGCGGATTTTCAGTATTGACTGGGGCATTTAACAACATTTTTTAATTCAAACAAATTAGTTGACGGTATAATGTATAAGATTAAAACGCAATAGAAATGTCTTAAAAAATTATATAGAACTACTTGAGATCAAATTCTTTTTCCTATTAAAAAAAATTACATCATGAAAATAGCTCTTTCTGCATCATTTACTTATATGCTTTGATCGTTTTTTTCTTTAATAAGTGATGCCGAATTTCTTTCATTTTCCCTTTAAATATAATTTGATAAATGTTATGCCATAAAGGATTACCGTGCATCCCCATATAATACACACCATTTTATTTACAAAAAAAATATCTTGAGATACTCTTATGTTTTAAATCCTTTTGTTCAAAGAATTCTCCACAGATAAACTGGATTGTATTCATTGTGGTTGTTTACAAATATATTATTCTATATTTTCGAGAAAAATGGAATAAAATTTGGGTCAAGAGCATACTTACAACCCTAATGAGTATGGAAATAGGAGTAGGATGTTTTCTTTTTCTCCAATCATGATTTTGAAGTGAACATCGAAAGCTTTAGTAAACTGTATTCACTTTAGTTGAAATACTGTTGGTCTAGTGTTCCTTTCATCAGTAAATATTGGCCTTGCCAAAAGGAGAAAATACAGTGCTATCTTCAAATGTAAAGTTGTTTGCAAAAGAAAATGAAAATTGATCTACAGCAAATATTTTCTGTAGGTGTGGGAAAGAAAATTGATATTATAGTTAAAATATAAAAAAAAAAAAAATGTTTTGCATAAAGGAGTAACTATAAATGGTTTATCCTAGAAGAAAAGGTTTCCAACTGAATTCTAGAAAATCATCAGAATGAATCAAATGTAGGTAGAAACAATATATGTTTACTTAAAGTGGGAAAAAGAATTCAAATGAAAGAGAAAACGTTAAAACCACTTTGAGTTGATGTAGTTGATTAGTAGCAAGTTTATATAAGGTATGTCATAAGGTAGAGTATTTAAGTACATTTTGAAATCTAATTTTCTTATACTCCTCATTTCCCTATTTTTAAGGCCTCGGTAGCCGAGTGGTATAGGTATCGGACCGTGGCTTGCTTTGTCACGGGTTCGAACCCTGTACCACTAAAGACCCGCCGTGTAGGGCAGCGATGCACGTTAAATCTGTCGAGAGCTGAAACGTCCTCCCGTTGGTGTGGTGTGGTAGTTAGGAGAGGGGGTGCCAGCTCAGGTGTCGTCCACGTCACTTGACCATGGTTCAAAATTACGTGGTCCGTCGCCAAAAGCCCTCGTGTAGCTGAACAGTGTGACGTTAATATTCAATCAATCAATCAATCCCTATTTTTAAATTGTAACATTTTTATATCCAACATTTAATGCACCTCTGTAAATTTTGATCTTAGTTTTTTATAATTGTGCATGTGTGTTAGATATAATCCTGATTTTTTTTCCTTGTATCCTCCATAAACTATGATTAATCCCTCAGGATACTTTTTTTTTTAATGCTGCAGCATTTAATTCAAATAATGGTCTTTTCTTTATAGTGCTTCCTGTGTAAATTACACTTGTTTATATGCTACAAGACATGCGCTATAAAATATAACAAAATAAAAGTGATCGATCAAATTGAAATTTTACTTACTATGCAAATCGCTTTATATATAAAGACTGTAAATGTGTTCTTCCCTTTATTTCAATGAATATTTTTAGAAACCTTTAGTCCTAATTAGAGCCTGTCAAAACTTAAGATTAAATCTTGTAAAATATAATAAAATAAAACCCTAATAATATTAAATATGTGCGTTTTACATCGGAATATACGGTACATTGTCTCACCATTCTATCTGACTCCACAAATACATGCTATGTAAAGGGCATCTGTTTTAACCCATGCTCTTATTTACCCAATACATTTATTTCCTAACAAAATTATAAATCATGTAGGCACAAGAAGGAAGAACAACTATTGTTGTAGCACATCGTTTATCAACAATTAAAACAGCAGATGTTATTTGTGCCATGGAAAATGGAGAAATAAAAGAGCAAGGATCTCATGAAGAACTGATGGCAAAAAAGAGTTTGTATTATCAGCTGGTTACTAATCAAGTATTTGTTGATGAAGGAGTTAACTGCTCATCAGAAGAAGGTAATTATAAATTTATAAATGGCAATTTTTATATGCTATCATCGAACCATCTGTATTAAGTACTTCTTGGTCTCTTTATAGCTATATTAAATGCCTTAAAAAATTTTAATGTGCCTTTTAAAATTTTTTTAAAGAATTGGTTTTTATAATAGTAGTTCTTAATAAAAGGAATACATATATATCGTTCCATTAAATTACACTGCTGGCCACCGTTAATGCAACACCAAGAAAGACAAGAGATAGCTCAACAAAATTTATTTTATTGATAACATGTTGACCAAGTATCAAATGATTAAATTTATAGACTTCTGTGAAGTGTGGTTCCTGCCAGAATCGGTAGCCAGAGTAGCTGCCATTGTTGGAGATCACCGCTGCCTGGGGCGGCTCTAGGGCAGGACAATCCAGACCCCTGCCCGGGGCGGCAAATTTTAAGGGTGGCATTTGGATCGAATTTGGGAAATATATATTTTTTTTTGTTGCAAAGAATTTGATATATTTTCTGTAATATTATTGGGTGTGAATTGGTATTGCATTTAATGTATCTTATTTTTTAAAATTTTGTATTCTGTATATTTAATAACAGTTTTCTTTTGTGTTTAAACTTGAAGGGTTTAAGGCAGAAGTATATGTTAGAGCTTGATATTTAATACATGCTTACACATCTTTCACTTGTAAATTTCTTCCCATCCTGGAGTGAGATCACAACTGATATTCCTTTCACCCTTACGATGTCCAGTGTGAGCTATCCAAAAGAAGACAAGGGTAATAAGAGATTCTGATAGAGAGGATACAGGAGATGTTTTATTTTAGTCCTAAGTGTAGTTACTATAAGTAAAAACAAACGTTTGTGATCCCCACAATCACTAGACTATTTTTGGAAGAAATTGACGATTCCTTCTTTTACATTTCACTCGTTTGATATAATAACAAGTACTTATGTCCCTGAATTCGAATTGTCTTGAATATCTTAAGACAAAATAATATATATGTATGTATATATATATAGAGAGAGAGAGAGAGGTGGCATTGTGTGGAGAGAGGGGCGACATTTTCCATTTTTGTCCGGGGCGACAAAACTGCTAGAGCGGGCCCTGTCGCTGCCACACGCCTCGGCATTGATTCAAAGAGACTTTGGATGTGTTCTTGGGGTAGAGCAGATCAATCAGCTTCCACACGTTGCCAAAGTTGATCTGGTGTGGCAGCTGGGGATATAATCTGGGTCAATCGGTGAGCAATCATGGACCACATGTTTTCTATCGGCGAAAGATCCGGAGAGCGAGCCGGCCAGGGAAACAATTCAATCTGGTGATTGATGAAGAACCTTTGGACCGTGCGTGCCACATATGATTGCACATTATCCTGTGAAATATGGCTGTGGCCAAGCTCTGAAGGTAAGGAAGGACAACTGTAGGATGCAGAGATGTAGCGCTGGCTGTTTAAAGTACCGGCAATGCGTTCTAGAGGAGTGCGAGAGTGATTTCCAATACCGCCCCATACCATAATACCTGTGCATGACCAGTGTGGTGGTGCATAACACAGCTGTTCAGCATCCTCTCTCCACGGTGTCTCCAGGCTCGAATCCTACTATCGTGGTGTTGCAGACAGATGCGTGACTCGTCAGTAAAGGCAACTCATTCCATTCTGCCACCCACATCCTTCTTTCATCGCACCAGAGACGTCTGTGGTTCTGCGTCAAGGGTAGACCAAGCAATGGACGTCTTGCGGACAGACTACTTTGCTGTAAACGGCGTCGAATGGTATGCGCAGACACTGAATGATGCATTACAGACTCAATGTGCTGTGCTATGGTTCATGATGTGACTGAGTGATCCATCACTGCCATGCGCACAATTTACCTGTCCTCATTAGAAGTGGTGCACTGAGGTGGATGCGATCGACCACGTCAGTCCGTCGTACCCTCCTGCATCCAACGGTCACATATCCGTATTACAGTTGTTTGGTTTCGTCCAACACGACTACCGATTTCCCTGAAAGATAATCCACAATCAACTCTGAAATTCTAATCATTTGCATATCTCACCTCTAATGCATGTTGTAAATTTCATTTTATTTGCATGCTTCCTTCAGGGTGTTGCATTTACGGTGGCCAGCAGTGTGTTTTAATATATAAGTTAAAGGTCAGTAAATTTAAAAACCTGCATGGATATGAATGGATATTGAGATTTATTTAGTTGGTTATAGATTTTGTTTTATTATGCATATATTAACTATGGAAAATGTGAGAAATAAATAAGAAACTAACAATTGAACTTAGTGTATTACAAGCAAATGGTGAGACACTTAACTGATTTTATCTCTTTGTTACAAATATGCATTTAAACTTTAAGAAAAGGAATTTTTATTACGTTTCACTATTGAAACTATAAAATTGACATTCTAAAAGTCTTAGTATTAATTAACTTGAATAATTTATCTTATCTTAAACCTAGATTGAAACAATTATAGCATTTTCTCAGTTTCTTAAATAAAAGATGATTGAAATTAAATCTAATTATAAGATTCACAATATATTTTTGACATAATAGATAACTATAGTGATTTGAAAATATATCTACTTTTAAATTTCCTTTTGTAATATTTTTAAGTTGCTCGAAAGCTTTTAATTTTTCCTATTTTTGAGATATGCCATTTGTAACCAAATATTCTTTAGAGTTGCAAGCAATCTTTGTAATAAAAGCGATTTGAATTTTTTTTATCCCAGTGGTAATTTATATTACTCTTATCTTTAGAAGAGAGGAAACAAAAGTAATAAAGATAAAAGTGTGAAATAAGGTTTACACACTCAGAAGAGATAAATGACAAAATTTGTAAAATACCATACTTTTATTTAAAAGAAAACATTGGTTTTTAAATATCAATGAAAGTTGCGTGTATGAAATAAATTTATTCCCAAAAATTGTTTGTTTATCGAAAGTATCTGGGTGAAAAGTACCAGAAGAATTAAAATTGTGAATACTTAGTGAGATAGAATGTTGGAATAGTTAGTTATATGTTTGTTCTTAGAATAATAGACAGCTAACTATTCGTTGTAGGTTGAGTGTGGAATCCATTTTATAACTAATTAATTGCATTGAGGGGACTAATTCCAGGCCTTCTTTCTGTGACATTTCTTTTAAGAACTATTTCTGTTGGAAGATAATGAGCACAATATTTCCATTTGGTAACCGATGAGTCTAAAGTTGCAAGGAAAATACCTGCTTATGAAGAAAAGAGAAAAGTCATGTGCAAGGATTATTTGCCAGGAATTTGCTGTTTGTATTTCTCTTACTGCTCAAACAGAACAAAACTATTGCTTCCTATGAGAGTACTTGTCTCTTGGAGCTGAAAATGTAATGATGATCAATTTTTCGCTTAAGAACCAAGGTAAATCTAAAACAGCGTAATTTGCTTGGTGTTTTGATTTTACGAGATATTTTTTTATATTTGTTTTAGCCACTTTAACATTGTTGATAACCTAACATGTTTTTAAGTTTTCTTATTTGAAAAAGCGCACATAGTAACCTGTATATGTTTTTTGGATGTCGTACCTGTATATGTTTTATATTAACTAGCTCTGATATATAGGGTTGATATCCTTGATACTGATTCTTTCGTTATACTGGCCTGCTTAATCTTGGATGTAATTCGATAGAGTTCGTAATACTAACTGTAGTGCCTGGCTACTGTAAGCGGTACATTTTTTGAAATTTTAGTGAGATTCCCCGCACTAGCGTGTTAGGTTTCTATTTTTATGGGAGAAGGGGGTTGACCTTCAAACAAGCTGGGTAGGGAAGAGAGAGTCCCATGATTTTGGAGCATGAAGGTGATGGTTTTAAGGAAATGAATTTGGTTTTAAGGAAAGCCAGTTCCTTTTTGTTTCAGCTCGAAGCACAGGGCTTAGTTTTGTTGTACCAAAAAGAGATAGTTTCTTGGGGTTTGTTTCTAGCTTGGCACAGACAACACTTGGACTTTGTTGTATGTAAGATAGATAGAATTCTGTTCTTTTGTCATGACGTACTGTGTCTGAAAGTAGTGGAAAAAGTAATAGAGAAAAATATTACACAACCTCCAGAAAAGTTGTAGCTGCTTTGTTTTTCTTCATTTAGCTAGTAATAACAGATGTTATGATTAATATTATCTCTACTTTCAACTATATTTTGTAACTATTCAATATACCATATGATGTTTGTATATTTCTTTCGTTTAGAAAATAAAATGTATTTTGTTCTTACTGGAAGTTAGTATTTAAATGAAATTTTTATAGCTCATCAAAGTGATGATGATGTAATCCGGAATTTAAAAAGAAAGCGATCTAGTATCAAGACTGCAATTCACATCAATCATCGACAAATCAGTAATCTTGAAATTGATTTAAAAGAGGTAAAACCAATAGCTGTATTGCTCCATTATAAATTACATAATTGACCAATATTTTTGCTTTAATTTATAAACACCTACTTTAAATATTTGAACTATATAATTAAAAGCTGTTTTTTTTCCTTATGTAATCTAGGAAAATGTTGAAGTGCCATCAGGTTTCAGAATTCTTAAAGAAAGTAAAAAAGAATGGAAAGAAATAGTTATTGGATCTCTAGCTTCTGTTGTTACTGGCGTTGTTATGCCAACTTATGCTGTTTTTTACAGTGAAATTTTTAATGTAGGTATAATTATTGAATTCTTTTGTATGAACTATTAATCATGCATCGTCATTACTCTGAAGTCAAAATTTTTAACTGGATTTTTCTCTTCAGACTTTCACTTTAACTGGCACTGCTATGAAAAATTCTGCATTTTTTTGGTCTATGATGTTCTTAGTTTTGGCTGGTGTAACATGTTTGGGCCATATCTTTAGAGTAAGTTCTTTTACATTCTGTACATTTTTCTTGAATGATATTTTTTTAAAAAAAAATTCATTGATATTGTTTGTTTTGTATTCCTGAAATATTAACAACTGTGAGGTCTTCCAAAGTAAAAATAATGAACTCTGTCAGGGGTTTCAACTGCTGTTTAGATTTTTAAAGGAAGGAATTTAATATGTTTCTAGTTAGTTCCAAATATTTAATTTGGTAATCACTGGTTTCATTTTCTTTGCATGTTCTAAAGTTGGATATGATATTGATGTTATAATCAGTGTAAATCTCTGACATATTCTTTTAAGTGATACTATGTAAATATTGTTAATCTCTTAAGGAATCCTGATTAGGGAATGTAGATTACAAAAATAGAAGCTTATTGTGTGTGAGTGTGAATCTCCCCTCCCATGTTTTATTTAAATTTTTTTTAGAGGAAATTTTTTTACAGCTTTTACATTTAAAGACAAGTTGTAAATTTTTTTTAAAAATATGCTTTTTAATTGTGAATATAAAAATCAGATGTAATTCTTTCTTATTATGAGTAGTAAATTATATCTATGTAAGCATACCAGTAAAATAAGAATTATTTTGGTTGGTATATAGCATGCAAATTCTAATTTCAATTCATACAATAATTCATGTTTATAAGTGGCATAGGCAATTTCCAAATCTTGTAGTCCTTGAAATTATTTCGTGACTTTAGCCATATTCATAGTAAAATTAAATCATTTTACCTTGAAAAATTCATATTCTCAAACTATAAATGCCTGATGAAATTTTTGTATTACTATTCTGACATTATCAGGTAAATTTATTTTTCTCTAATAATTACATTATTATGAATTGTTAGACTATTGGATATGCTTTTGCTGGAGAACGATTGACCATGAGGTTGAGAAATCAGTCATTTACAAATATTATACGTCAAGACATTTCGTGGTTTGATGATTATCGCCATTCTACTGGAAAAATTTCCTCCAGACTTGCCACTGATATTCCTCTTGTAAAATCAGTATGTATCTCTTTTTCTTACAACTTCAATTTATGAAAAACTAAAAGATAAGCAAAATTGACTAAATAAACACAATGTATCATTTGACTTTTAGGCTGCTGGTGTGCGCATTGGTACAGTGATATCTGCTGCTGTAACACTAGCTGCAAGTATTGCTATAGCTTTCATATTTGGATGGAAACTTGCATTGGCGTTAATTCTTGTAGTGCCTATTCTATTAGTTGCTGGAGCTGTACAAATGAAAACTCTGAAAGGGAATCAAAAGCGGGATGCAGAACTTATGTCAGATGCTAGTGAAGTAAGGATAAAATTATAAGAAACAAAATTATATTTAGTTAAAAGTATTTATTGATTCATGCTTATTTTAAAAATTGGAGAATCTTAATTCTTAAAGTAAATTTATTTCTAATCCTGTGAAGTCTGTCAATGTCAGACTGTAAATTTTCTAGAGAGATCCATACAACTCAAGGTTTTCCTGGTAAAAGCCTGGTAAATTTGACACTTGGCACAAGTGACAAAGATCTTCATTTCCTCTGGAAATGAATGGCACTTGATGTGACCTTTGGCAAGACTTGAGTGTGCAGTCATGGAGCCTCTGTTGCATTCAAGGGCTGGAACCGAACATGTTCTATTTCTTGCATACCAATGCTGAGTGGGAAGCACCACCCAGTCCACCATATTTTGTGGGTTTTGTCTGATCATAATTCCAGAAAGTAAAGAGTAAAAGTGGAAGGAGTTAAAAAATTGCATCGGTCTTTTGCTAGTTTGTCCACCATTTTAGTGCCGTAAAGGTCAGCACGAGATGGGATCCACTGTAAATGGATATTGCATTGCAGTAATATAAGTTTCAACTTGCATAGGGTGGGATGGAGACATTGATTTCGTCGCCAACATAAAATCAATTGTCAAGAGTGAGCTATGGCTATCAAAATCTGAAGATTACTTTAGTTCTTCTCGGTTAGATCAACTTTTTCCAACAGAAATCACATAAATGCCCATTTCTTTCTTTATATTCTGTTAATTTGCATTTTTATACCATAATGAGTTGTACAACACAGTAATCAAAATTATTAGGTCGTTCATAGGGGGAAAATGTAGTCTGTTCATAGAAAATATTTTGGAACAAAAGTGCTCTCGCAGGAAATTCAGTCACCCTTAGTGCCTTAAGATTGTAAAAAGATGCTTGGAGATATATGACAAATACATTTTAGTTTCCATGAAGACTGTCACATATAGGAGGATAATGACAAGGTCACATTGGTAGCAAATGAGCAGTTTTCTGAGAATTAAGGATTTCGTGAACCTGGAATGATTCTGTGCCCTGGAGTAAAAAAGCAATTAACTTTAATATTAATAGCAGTATTGATATCTATCTATCTATATATATATATATATATATAAACACTAGAGTTTCTTATAATGTCATATTATAAACTTTGAAATAACTTCATCTTTTATCTTGAATAATTTACTCAAAAAAAAAATACAAAATAAAATATTTATGTAGATTTATTATGTTGTAAACTCAATCAAGGAAAAGAAAATTACTGTTAAAATATATTTGCTTATGTCAATAAACAAAAGAATAATTGAAACTTCACCTAAATTTAATCAAGTACTGCATTATTTGTAACATTTGATAAGGCAAAACATATTTTGATTCATTAGCGATTTCAATCGTGCGAGATTTTAAAATATTTAAATTAACCAACGATTACCTTTACTCTTTTAATTTGAGAAGATAGAGTGAATGAATAATTATTAAGTAATTCTCTAATACCTATGTTTTATATTAAATCTTTTTTCACATCGTTTTATTAATATAAATTATGTAGGTAAACTTGTTTAACAATTCGATAAGACTATTGGCAAACTGCTTTTTTTTCTTCATTGTTACAAAATACCATTTCTAAGTGCAATGTCATTTATGAAGGAGTGAAGTTATATGGGATATATATATGATTCATTATAAAATTATTAACAATAAATCATCATAAAATCTGCACATGGATATTGGATAAGATTCAATGTGCATGTATCTGATAAGATCATTAAAATTACTTTCTATAATGCAACAATGTTTATTATGATCTGTACATATTCCATGTAGTGTAGATTCATTGTCATAAAATAGTAATTCTTTAAAAGTCTTCAGTTTCGAAACTTATATTTCTTGATTATGTAGAAAATATGAGGGCTATTTTTAAAGTAAGGTGTCCGTTGGCGCGTATAGTTCGCGCCTGCGCCGCAACGAGTCTCTGCGTCACTGACCAGCATCCTTTGCGAATACACTCGTGCCATTTCCAGCTTTGTAGCAGTCGTGTAAGATTCGCTGTGCTTCTTAAAATGTTTAAGTTGATTGAATTGCCCGGCAAGTGTGAGATACGGTCTGTTATCCGTTTTTTGACTGAGAGAAACATGTCGGCTGCAGACATCGCCACATAACAGAAGTTTATGGCACAGAAGCAATGAGTGACAGCAAAGTTCGAAAATGGGTCAGGAACGAACAAACGTCGATGACGAAGAACGCTAATGCCGGTCCTCTGTAATCAATAATGATTTGATGCAAGCAGTTGAAACAAAAATTCATGAGAACAGGAGATTCACGATAACTACTCGTTCATTGGAATTTCCCGACGTTTCTCGGTCGATGGTGTACAAAATTGTGACTGAAGATCTCAACTTTAAGAAATTGTGTTCTCGGTAGGTACCCAGACTACTCACAGAAGAGCACAAAGAGAAGAGGTTTGCCATTTCATTGGACTTTTTGATTCGTTACGAGAAAGAAGGGGATGACATGTTGAGTCGAATTGTTACTGGAGATGAAACATGGGTATCCCATATCATCCCGGAATCAAAGTAATAGTTGATGGAATGGTGACACACATCCATGGAGTGGACACTCTCCCCTCAAGGTCAAAGCCAAACCAACGCTGTCAAAGTGCAAGATTATGGCAACAATGTTCTGGGACCGGCGCGGTGTTTTGCTGGTGGACTTTATGCCTCAAGGAACACTGATCAGCTCAGATGCCTACTGCTCAATTCTACGGAAGCTCCGAAGAGCATTGCAAAACAAACGGCGCGGCATGCTGTCAAAAGGTGTTTTGCTCCTCCTTGATAAGGCAAGGTCTCACAATTCTCGAACTACTCGGGAGTTAATCGAGTCTTTTGGCTGAGAGGTTTTGGACCATGCACCATACAGCCCCGACCTTGCTCCGAGCGATATCCACCTTTTCCGGTACCCCCACAGTCTTGGCGGGAAGCGTTTCAGTGGCAACAGAAAAGTGAAAGTGGCTGTGAACTCTTGGCTGTCCGACCAGGCGGCAGACTCTTTAAAGAGGGTTTTAAAAACTTAGTTCTAAGGTGTGAAAAGTGCATTAATAAACTCGGCAACTACGTAGAAAAATAGGCAAAAGTATGTACATCCTAAAATAAAGGTTTTTTGAAGCAGAGTATTGTCGTTATTTTTTTAAAAACAAACGGATCTTACTTAAAAAATATCTCATATAATTGCACAAGGGCTGTTTTTTTTAAGTAAGGTCCGTTTGTTTTTAAAAAAATAACGACAATATTTTGCTTCAAAAAACCTTTATTAACCAAAATTATATATATATATATATATATATATATATATATATATATATATATAATTTTGTCTTAAATTTAAAACTAATATTTTAATTGAATACGTGCCATAAAAATATAAATTTATAGCTGGTTCTCTTATTTTTGTTAAATAAAGGATATGTATTTATGGTTTTTTACAATATCTGTTCAGGAGGTAGTACAATAAAATATTAAATTTATCTGCATATAACTTCCACACATTTTAGCATTAGAACCCATTTTAAGTGTATTTGTTCCTGCTTTTTTATATTGTTGGTTTGTGACAAATCTATACGAGTCTCTAACTAATCCTCTTGAGGAATCTTTGGGCTGGCATTCGCGTTTAATTCACAGCCATCCCTCTCAAGAAGAAACCATGATATTCAGATTAGTTCGACCGTATAAAATCAGAATTTTATAATTATAGGAGAAGGAGGTGGGAAGCTGCTATATTCGCTATGCAGGTGAGATTGAATAACATTTACTTTCGCATGTGAAGATTAAGAGTGGTGTTTGCCACTGTGTTGAATTAGTGGATTTGAGGTTAATAATCAACGATAGATTAGATTGAGTTAAATAAGTTACTTAGGCACATTTGCTTAATATTCATTGCTTTATCCGTGCTATTCCTTTAACATTCATTTAGCGAATAGTTTGTTGTGGGTTAAGTTGTTTGACTAAATAATTAATTGTTATTATGGAAGTCTCTGGTTCTGCTTTCATTCCTCCTACACCCTTAGGTAGGCAAGATGGTGAGAGAGCAACTTCAGGTGTAAGTCGCTCACAGGTTAGTATCTTCTCTCCTGATGAAACAATAATGGTCAGCAAACATTACTGCCTTCCATTACAATCTGTACTCCATAATAAATATTTTTTGATGAACGTGTTCACTATGTTCATTGCTCCCATTTTATCTGGAAAAAAGTCAAAAGTGAGAGGGATTAAAGTTATAATGACATGTGGCAACCTAAATTTTTTGCCATTTTTTTTCCTGCATTGCTGCCATCACCATCAAATAAATGCATAACTGGTTTCCTAAATTAATGTATCCTCCTCTTTTTATTCCCTACATTTATTTGGTTATAAAACTTGTATGCATTCTACATGAAGATTTCAAAGGGTTGAGCGATTTTCTTGTATCAACGGATGGTTTTACTGAGGTCTGCTAATTATTGTTTGTCATTCACTTTTTATTACTGTAGTATTTGTAACTTCCATCACTTTATAGGTTTTTCCTAGAGAGGATTTATTACACATATGTATGTGAATCTGAAATCACATTACACATCTGACTGTCACCAGATAATATTAAGTGATGAGCTTGTTTGTATATGAAGATTTTTATTGAAAGAAAATCCCACTACAAGATAACTCGTAAGTGGCACTTAGCATAGGAATCTTACTCAGTGACACCAGGCTACTAGTTATCTCGTAGTGGTTTTTTTTAAAATAAAAATTACTGTAAATGCTATTACAATATATATGTCAATAACTTAATATTATTATGCTCGTATTTTGTAAAATTTAATATATTCTTTGAAATAAAACCTTGGCACCCATGGCAAGAAGCTCTAAATTTACCTGACAGTCAATGGATTAACAAATGTAATGTTTCTTTCATAATTATGATATGAGGTAAATTTTACTTGCTTTAAATAGAAACATCATGAAATTAGCTGTTTAGAAACTAAGCAGTTTAGAAAACGAAATAACACATTATGATATATTTAAACATAGGCATACCAGAAATCTTTTCTTTTTTATAGTTATTAAAACTCTCAATTTTAGGTTGCATGTGAAGCAATTGAAAACATTAAAACAGTCCAAGGTCTCACTCTTGAAGAAAGATTTTATGAAAGATACGTGAGCAATCTTTTTAAACCTTTTATGTGAGTAATTTTATTATACCTTTCTTAACTTGAAAAAAATCATTTTATACTTGAACATTTCAAAGCTTAGAAGATAAAAAATAACATGTATTTTTCAAAACTTATCATGAAATATCAAAATATTTCTTAAGGAAAGAAAAAAGAGGCAAATTTAAAAATGCTTGTTAACATTTGATCATGTATATATGATTAAAGTATTGTATGTTAAAAGGTTTCCTTATTACTTACAAATGTTTCAGTTTAACACAAGAGTTTCTGATCGAGTATCTACCTCTTTACATATAAATCAATTATTTTATTGAACTATAATTCTCGTTTTTAATTTAATCATTTTCAAGTGAAAGAAACTATATTTATATCAAGCAATTGTATCAATGTATTCCCAAAATAATTATTATCTTTAGTTTTTATTTTTTTAAAAAGTGACAGTTTTCGAGTTTTTTCACAGTTATATTCATAATAATTTTACTAATGCTTAATTCAATTAAAGAAAAAATTAAAAGGAAGGATACATTTTAAGTATAAGTAAAGTTTCTCTTTTCACTATTGATTTCTAAAAATATGTACAGTAAAATCCGGCGTATAACGCGCACCTATACTTTCAAGCTGCATTTTCGAACTTTTAGGTATATTCCCCGTATAACGTGCACCCCCTTTTTTACAAAGAGACCTGTAATGTAATTATGCAATGCTCTTATGTTTTGAAGCCATTTATTCGTTGTATTACCTTAGGTTTTTTAATAAAATGGCATACTTATAGCACTACAATTCTTAAAGTTCATGGGGTATGTAATTTCTTTTAAATGAACAGTATTTTGATCTATGTAGAAGTCTAATTTCTTTTATGCTCATCTTTTCTTTAATTTTTAAAGCTATCACATTTTCATACCCGACGTATAACGCGCACCCTTAAATTTCGATCTTATTTTTGGTGTTAAAAGTGCGCGTTATACGCCGGATTTTACGGTATTTACCTGAAAAATGTTAGGTTAAAAAAATTGGGCTTACTGTTATTTGAATTATTTATTGTTAGTGTCTGAAATACTTATTGAGGACATTTTTTTAAACATATGTAAGTAAATTTAATTTTTGTTAATTTTCAATGGCATATTAATTGTTCTGCAATAGTTATTAATGAAGTTTGTGTGTGTATTAAAAATATTTTACATCTTTAGGGAAAATAAGAAAAATGCTAAGGTTTATGCACTTGCATATGCTTTTTCTCAAGCAATCATGTTTTTCACATATGCTGCAGCATTTCGACTGGGTGCCTATTTAGTGGCACGTAATGAAATGGAAACAGTGGATGTTTACAGGTAATTAATTCCATTTTTAATATTTTAATTCTTCATTTCTTCATCGATTTTTATGTTTATTATACTAACTGAGTAAAAACAATTTATCAGACTCATTTAACTCAATAGTACTGCATCGCTAAACTCTACATGTAGTAATAAAAGAGTACTTTATCTGATTTTAAGGTCTCAAAATAGGTGACGATTTTTGGAATATTTACTACAATAACATTTAAAAATTAGGTTTGATTGTTAATTATGAATTATCTCTTTCAAAATTGGTTGAAAGAATTTTGATTTTTTTTTTTAAATTTATACAGTAAAATTTTTTGAAAAGTAATTTTGAATAAATATAGAAGATCATCAATATGGAAAGCATTTATTTTAAGAAATAGGCTCATATAGTTCTTGTTTAATTTTTTTAGTTCATTTAATTTACCATGGAAAAAAAACTATATATTTTTTACTATTAAATTATTTTATTTCTAGTTATGGTTCAAAGTCACTGACATATTTTTGGATTGGAAATCTTATAGAAATATTATTTTTACTAACAAAATTCATTATTAATTGTCACAACTTTAAAAATTTTCTCATTCATATTATCTGAATTATTTATTATTTTGTTACATTTAGGGTCTTTTTTGCTATGGCATTTAGTGCTGTTTCTGTTGGTCAGTGGACATCATATCTTCCTGATTATGCTAAAGCGAAATTATCTGCTGGGCTTATTTTCCATCTCATAAACATAGTTCCAAATATTGACAGTAGTAGCAAAGGAGGAATACGTCCTGTGAGTGCATATTTTGAGAATAGTTAAACTGATAATAAATATTACTTTTGCATTTTTTCCTCTCATATTCCTCATTTTCTTTTAATGTAACTGATATCAATTGTTGTATAACTATTCTAATTAATGCAAAAATTTTAAAATATTATTCCAATTTGCTGACAAACTATTTTTATGAAATATGTGAAGTACCTGTGGAATTTTTTTGTGAAATTTTTAATAACATCAAAATCTTGGAAAAAATTTACATTTCTTCGAAAAATTTAGAAGTTATAAAAATTTCTTGAAAATTACTGCTTCTGTAATTAAAAATTTCTTTTCCTAGGATATAATTCTATTAATCACAGCTAATAATAGAAACATTTAGAGGCACTATTTAAAATTATTTTTTCTCAATTTTTTATGTTGAAAAGGATTGTTAGATGTATAAGCAATTCTCAGAATATTTAATTAAAAAAAAATTTACTTTTGAATACTGTAGATGAGAATTTTCGAAATTATCAAGGAATACAACCTTAAAATGCATGTTTTTGAAGAATTGATATGAGTTTGGTTTGAGCCAGGACAGAAATGTTTTATTTTTTCAAAAACAATATTAAACATACTTCTAAATTTTGCTGTGCTGCACTTTACACAGCCAATTTTATAGGATTGAAAAATCACTGAATTTACTAAACATTGAAAATTTTATGCCCTGCAATATCTAAGTTTTATGCTTTATGTAAAAGTGAACAATCTCACCCCAGCTGTCTAAATTGTTCGAGAATATTTAGCTTTGTGTATTGAGTTGTAAAATTATGTTCATATATACATGTTAAGTAATTGTTTTTAAATTAAGTGTCTTTAAATATACAGGAAATATTTTAATGTATTCTAGGTTTATATATTTTTATTCTGACTCTCGAAAATGCATAGTGGCCTTTGTAAACATAGTCACAAACTTGTGGCAAGTGTTGGTAAATTGCATGTTAGAGTCCTGGTGCAATTGAAGACCCTCCGTGTAGAGAGATGTTGATGCACGTTAAATCTGCCATGGCTCAAATCCTAATGTTGGTGTAGAAGTCAGGAAGGTGGTGTGCCACTGCAGGTTCATCCTCCTCACTTGACTGTGATTCAACATTACGAGATCTGTCACCAAAAACCCTTTTGTTGCTTTAGAAAGTGACGTTAATAAACACTGACTCACATAAAAATACATAAATGTGTTTGCTTCAAGGAAATGTACCACAATGAAAACATTTCAGAAGTACCAACCGTTCTAAAGTTGATGTCACTTTTCACTCAAATTTATATCATTGACAATAAATCACAGAATAAATGTAGTCTTTTGCAATGATCGATATTTTTTTAAAATTGTATCACATTTAAGATTTATATGTATACCCTTCTCATGTCTCAAAAAAGTTCACCATCCATGACATAACCTATGCCAAATGTTACTTAAAGTTTTGCAAAATTCAACAACACTGTTATCTTTAACAATGATGCCATGTGTTTTGAAGTGACAAATCAAGGCGTACTATCTCTCAATCTGATGGTAGTGTCTTGGTGTGGAGATTAACCTTTGAATGATTTGAAACTGACTACTATACCGCAATTGAAATTTGTAGTTTTAGGCATAATGGTTTGTTTTTCATGGTCTAGCCATACCTTTTGGTTCTTGAGCAAGGAACTCTCAAGATGGAAACTTATCTCGACGTTATGGACAACTCCGCACTACCTGCATTGTGGCAGGTCAGAAAAGGAATTTGGAAGAGTCAAGAAAGCAGGAAAGAGTCAATTCCTGTTTCAACAAGATTTTGCTTCTGTTCATATTGCATAGCCTGTGCATACAATGGACCACAAAAGTGTTCATACACTTCCAATATCCAATAGAATTTAATGTTTTCAACTAATAACAATTAATATGTATTGGAATTGGAATTTTTTTATTATATCTGCAGCTTGTCCTTAATGGAATGACATAATGAATTTTTTTTTTTTAAAAAAAACTTATTTTTGAAAATTAAAAATAAAAAAAACTACTAAAAATTACACCACAAAAGTCTTTATTCACTTAACAAAAACCTCAACATTGCTTTAAATATTGTATTTCCTTCTTAATTTAGTACTTAGTAAAATATCTTTCAGTGTCCACAACAACTTTTAAACATCTTGGTATAGATTTAATCAGTTTTTTGTAATTTATGCATCGATTTTCCTCCATGCTTCTGTGATTATTGTTTTTACTTCACATAATGTGTTTATATGTCATATTTTTTTTAATCAAATTCTCGACAAATATGTTCTACTGGACTAAATAAAGTGATTGAGGGGGTGTTCTTAGAATTTGGGAACAGTTATAGTAACACCAGTGCCATACAATGAGAGCAGTGTTCTTGGTGTCATTATCCTGTTAAAAAATGAGGTCGTCTCCAATATCCACATATTGGGCATATAATTTAAAATTTCTTTTTAAAATATTTAAATAGAGCTCATGATTCAAAATACCATAATAAAATACCAAATTACATAATTCTGAGGCCGATTTACACCCCCTTCGCAAGAACGCTTCCACCTCCATGGTTCACTTATCCACTAGATTCTTGGGATTAAATTTTAAAAAATTCAACATTGACTGCAAATTGATTGGGATGACAGAAAATTCAACATTTTTGGTTCCGATGGACATATAATAGTTTGTAAATGAGGAATTTAATCCCATGAATTTATGTGGAACATGAACTCCACCACCACAATGCTTCAGCATGGAGGTGAAGGTGTTCTTGCGCGAGGGTGTAAATCGGCTTCAGGATTAGATAATTTGGTATTTCTTGATAGTATTGAGAATTATGAGCTCTACTTAAATATTTTTAAGAGAAATATTAAATTATCCGCCCAAAATTTGGATATTGGAGACGGCTTCATTTTTTTAAAGGATAATGACACCAAGCGCACTACTCTCAATATATACCCTGGTGTCTCTATAACTGTTCCCAAATTCTGAAAACACCTACCTCCTCAATCACTTTATTTAGCTCAGTAGAACATGTTTGGTGGGAATTTGTTTTAAAAAAAGAAAGCATGGCACATATAAACACATAAAGTAAAATGCACATGAAGTAAAAACAATATTCACTGAAGCATGGAGGAAAATAGATGTAGATATTATAAAAACTGATTAAATCTATACTAAGACGTTTAAAAGTTGTTGTGGACATTGAAAGATATCCTACTAAGTATACTAAATTAAGAAATACAGTATTTAAAGCTATGTTGAGATTTTTGTTAAGTGTACGAAGACTTTTGTGGTGTAAATTTTTAGTACTTTTTTATTTTTAATTTTTAAAAATAATAGTTCTATTTTTAAAAAATTCATTATGTTATTGCATTAAGAACAAGCTGCAGCTATCATAAAAAAATTACAAATCTAATAAATATATTAACTTTTATTAGTCGAAAAGATTAAATTTTATTGGAAATTGCAAGTGTATGAACACTTTTGTGGTCCACTGTATGTTATTTACTCACACAGATGCTCAGAAATTGAACAAGCCTGCTTAAAATCTAGACAAGAATCCCACAGAACATCTAATTGATGAATTAGAGGATCAACTGTGAGATAGACCACTGTGTCCCAAATCTATGATTACCCTTCTCATCAATAATTAGTAAACAGTTTCTTTGCATTCCATTTTAGTGTCTTGACAGCTTTTTAAACCCTAAAGTATCTCCTTAGCAGAAAATAAAATATACATATCAGAAATTGTATCTTTATTTTTTTCTATTCAAGTATAGTAATTACATTTATGTAAAATATTTTTTGATATAATCTAGTATATATGTATGTCTATTATAAGAATGGCTTTGAAGAAATAATCTAATTATCATTCACTTTTCTTTCAAAGTATTATGGGTTTTATCTAACTTTTCTCTTTTTTTAGGATGTAAAAGGAAAAATAGACTTCATTGATGTTCATTTTCGCTATCCAAGTCGTAAAAATGTTCTGGTTCTGCAAGGAATTAATCTCACTATCCATCCTGGTCAAACAGTGGCCTTAGTAGGATCCAGTGGATGTGGCAAAAGTACATTAATTGCTCTTCTTGAAAGATTTTATGATCCAGAAAGTGGACAAATAGTAAGTTTAAATTTTCAGTCTTTTCTTAAAATTTCAAATATATGGTTAATACTTAATCAAACATTTGCACACACACACACACACAAAATTATGATTGTTCAAAATCCTTATTTTTCTGAGTATTTTATAAAAACAATCACTTTTTTTCCCAAAGAAACTTTTGTTCTTGTTGTTTGTGAATTTATTTAATTAAATTCCTTTGCCTTTCTCATTTCTATTTTTTATTAATCAGATATTGAATATTATACATATATATATATATATATATATATTATAATTTTCGTTAACTTTTTATTAGATATTTATGAATTATTACTGATTACGTTTACTAGAATATATAGGGAAAATATCAAGCAAACTAATGGAATTTTGAAAGTTATATTTGTATTTTTTGAATTTTTGATTTTTAGCTGATCATTTTTCATTTGAGTGGTATTTATTTGCATTACCATACATTTGGTGTAAAACATGAAATAATATGTTTTAATCTGATAGATATATTTAAATATTCAAAAAAAATCTGATAATTTTTGTATTCTTATAGACATAATTTAAAATGGAATTCTTTACATTTTCTTTCATAGTTTTAAGTTTTAATATATTTTCTTTTTATCAAACGCTTTTTTAGCTTTTGGATGGTTTTGATATTAAGACAATGAATTTGAAACATCTGAGAAATTTAATGGCCCTTGTGAGTCAAGAACCTGTTTTATTTAACTGCTCTATAAAAGAAAATATAGTTTATGGAATTGAAGAAAAAGTATCAGATTCAGATATCGAAAAGGCTGCCATTACTGCTAATATTCATGATTTCATCATGCATCTACCGGAGGTTTGTTATTTAAATTTTCTTTGGTTTTCTGATAATTTTTCTGTATACAATTTGAGATTTTTGTAACCTATCTTTTTTTTTTTCTGCAATTCGTTAGAAATATGGAACTGTTGTTGGAGAAAGGGGAACTCAACTCTCTGGAGGACAAAAACAACGTATTGCCATTGCTCGTGCTTTAGTAAGACAACCAAAAATACTTTTATTAGATGAAGCTACATCTGCTCTTGATACTGAAAGTGAAAAAGTATGTTCTATTTTAATTTTTTCTCATATGTATCATTAAGTTTATACAAATATATATATATATATATATATATATATATATATATATGTATATACATGTGACTGCAATAACCAAGTGACCATTGTCATGAGCTTGTAGCTGGAAATGTTTTTGTTGAGTGTTGGATCAAATCCTGTGCCACTGAAAACCCACTATGTAGAGGGCTGATGCACATTAAATCTGTTGTGAAGCTTAAAAGCCTGATATTTGCATAGTATGAAGGTTTGGGGAATAGGGTGTAATCTCAGGTGCCGTCTTCACTTGACTTTGTTTCAAAATTATGAGGTCTTTTACTAATTCCTCTTGTCTAGCTTCCGAGTATGATGTTGATAAACAATCAATCAATTATTTAAATACATGCTATTGGCCATTATAATTTCAAACACTGAAGCTCTTAGCACACGATTTCAATCTAAAAGTTTTAAGTCTTTCATGAAAATTTTTTCAATGCCCATCTTGTAAATTTTGTTTTTAAATTGGAGTGAAGAATATATTTTTATAGGTAAAATAAAGAATTTATTAAACTGTGAGTTACTTTTTTTTACAGATTTGTATTACTTAAATCTTTTTTGGTCTGCAGATTGGGGTTTTTTTTAAACAAAAGAACTTCATTAGGTACTATAAAGAACTGCTGGATAAATTAATTGTAACAACTTTTGTATTTACTTATATTAATATTTAAATGCAAATATGAATGGTTATAAATATTATAAGTTAATAAAAAAAACTTTGAAAGAAAAATCCCAAGTTATTAAATAGAAATAATATTCACACACATTAAAATTAATCATTGTCATATTAATGTTAATAATATTGTACAAAGTTTTTGTTAAGTAGATAAGTTTTGTGTTTCCTAATTGATTTTTGGAATTTATAACTTTTTCGTTTATGATTATTTACATCTGATTAAATATAAATAATTCCAGTCAATGAGTTTGAAAACAAATGTTTTATTCTCTTTGCTCTTATTTTTAATGTACTTTTTGGTTCTGCTGTATTCTGTACAAGTAATAATTGTTAATCAGACATTTCTAATAATGTAAATATCGATTGTCATTGTAAAACAAGCACAAGGGAAACCGTCAAATAAAACTTCTTTTTAATTATCTTCGCTTCTATATATTTACGTTGGCAAGTTATTTTCTTGTAGATTGAGTATCAAACTATTATTAGATTAGTACATTAGTTACAACATTTTAATTCTTTAAAATTTTCTGAATATATATTTATTTCAGGCTGTTCAAGATGCTCTAGATCAAGCTAGACAAGGACGAACATGTATCATTATTGCCCATCGACTTTCAACAGTACAAGGTGCTGATTGTATAGCTGTAATTGAAAATGGTAAAATCGTTGAAAAAGGCACTCATCAAGAACTCATTAACAAAAAAGGAATCTATTACAAACTTATTAAAAAACAATATACCTGAGATGATAGATCTAAATACGTATATAAATGCACAGCTTGTTATTTATTTCTTTATGTTGTTTTAAATATAATCACACTCTCATCATTATGTAGAATGTATCAGTTCATGAATTGTATGTGTAGATCAAATTATTTGCATGTGCTTTATGTGGATAACATAGTCTCTTAACTTTTTCAATTTCTTATCTAAGATCTCATTTTGTTTACATAAGTGTGAATAAAAATATAAACATATTGTTATAGTTTTTGTGTTCATTCTTTTTATTTAAGAAATATATTTGTCCATATACTTAATAATGTGTCTTGATTTGTTTCATTGTACTTTAGTAATATAAAAATATTTTGGAAAAAGAATTAAAGAATTATTTTAATGTTAATGCAAAGTGTGAGATTATAGATGGTTAGAGTATGACTTGCATTAACTTAAACAGATTTTTTCAATTTGAGTTACCTTTCATAAGTCACAAATTTTATTTAAACAGTTCAGTAAATTTCATTAAAATAAAATATGCTTAGTGATTTACATATGTAGAATTGTTGTAGGTATTTTGTGTCGAGAATTTCACTGGACACATGAATTCTTTTAATTCTGGAATGGAAAGGAAGAAAGAAATGCTATATTCAATTCCTCGTTTGTCCTGGGAGGCAAGTAACAATGGACTAAATTCATGTGATGTCATGATCATGTGATATATATTTTCACGTGTTTCCCGACTAACATAAACACAACACTTTCGTGCTTTGTTTTGTTACTTCGTATAGTCTATTCTATTTTTTAAAGTGTTCATCACCAGAAATGTTTGTGGAATGTCAAGAAAATCAATCTTATGCTTTGTTGTGGCTGTTTTTATTTAATATACATATTATTTTTGCATTTTAAAATATCGTGCTTCGTAGCAAATGGGCTGACATACATTCATTCATTCTATGTAAGCAAAGCTCTTTCATACTAAAGTTTCTGGCCCTAAATTCATTCTGCTTTACAAAAATTATTGGTTATTATGAAAAAATTGCATGATTTAATTCTTATTTTCGAAGATTCATATAAAGTTTCCTTTTTGCTGTTCTTAAAAATCTATTTCAATATTATTGTTAGGATATCTAGGTTTTTAATATTATTATTTTATTTGTTCAAATTGTATGAAAATATTTATTTGGCTTACATATGATAAATTTTTAATTAAATTTTGAATGAATATTTTATGCAATATTTTTTTTAAAATATTTATTACTTTCCACGTTTGAAATGCTACTAAGTAATCATATCTTCAAGCAATGTTTCAACTTTATATATTGTATGAATTATATGTTTTAATGAATTCTTTCTATTTTATATGGAATTCATTGTGTTATAAAAATAAAATTAATTTTCATCAAAGGATAAATCTTAATAATTAATCAAAAAAAAAAGTTTCATGTTAACTAACTCTAATATTATATAAACTCAGGCTTCTAGAATTAAACATTTTAAAAAAATTTCTACAAGTTTAAAGTGTATTTTTGAACCATCTATAGTATTGATAAACCATACTTTTGAATATATTATTATTATTATAATTTATATTGTAAAACGTCTTGATGTATTTGAGTGCAGATGCTTGTTAGCAATATCCAAATGAAGACAACTTCCTCGACAGCCAAAAGCTTTATTTTTGGGTTGACAGCAGAACGGGCACAGGATTACATAAAAGGGCACACACTCGTTCTACAACAAGACATCTGCAACACTAACTGAACCAACTGATGGTTGAACAGACTTCCTAACCAGTTACAACGTGATCTTTACGGTTACAGATATCCCAACGATTTCAGTTATAAGCACATTCTGTTACTGTCTGACCCTGACGCCGCATCGGCGAGGGGGCAGGAAGAGTCTTTCTTGGTGTGCCTCTTTTACGAAGAGGAGTTAGAGGCTTAGACGATGGATCTTGGTGAAGACGTAATGCTGAGGTGATATAGACCCCAATAGGAATATCAGGATCCTCAAGATTGGCCACCCCAAATGTAGTAGGAGATCGTTGCCTGAGAATAACATAGGACTGTCTGTGCGTGGCATAAACTTTGATGTTTCTTGTCGGGCAGAAGTTCTCAAAGGATGTCTGTTAACGTCATGATTGATTGTTTGTGAAGTGGCTGGAGAAGAACCACGATCCTTAGATAACAGCAAAGGACTCTTTGGTGGCAAAGTTGAACAGGTTGAAACTTGTTTTCGATAAGGTGTTCCCGGAGATACAGAAAAAGTTGGAGGTACAGGTATATCCATACTAGAAGGACTACTAGGTGGACTTGAACCAATAAATGATGGTGACGAGGATGATTCATCTCTTGCATAATTACTCTTTGCTGAGGTAGACTGAGAGAAAGGAAGAGGCGAAGAAGGTGCACCAATATTTCTATACAATGGAAATTTGGAAGGCACCGAAACAGGAGGATTGTGTCCAGGGATCTGATACGGTATTCGATGAAAGGAGTAGGATTTCCCCCTGGTTCAAACACAGTTCCGTACAGATTCAGCAATTCACTCAGTTCATTTCTCTGCTACTCAGGCATAAGACATTTAACTGCGCAGTAAGCAGGTATTCTCTTTAAGATCGGGTCGGCCTTGGATTTCTTGGAAGATTACCTTTTTAACAAAATAAGTTCGACGGGGTGTAAAGAACCAGTTTCTGTGTTTTACAAAAGAACCAGTTTCAGGTTTAGAACAATACCAGCTTTTTGTTAAAAGTCCATTCCTAAAAGTGTTCGGTTTCCTTTAGCATAAGGTAAAGCTATCAGGGGTGTGCGGATAACACGTCCTTCAAGTCTTATAACTACACGGATTGTGTAGACTTCCACTTCTGACTTATGGCCGTCAGCAAGGGACATAGAGAGTCGAGTCTTCTGAAAATTGGCTCCATCTCTCTGCAAAAGGAGGTATAAAGTCTCTCCAGCATTGGATTGACTAGCTCCATTATTGGCGCATGCAGTTCCCCATATGCTGTTGATAGCTAACTTCAGCACTGCAATTTGATTCGGAGTTGAAGAGCATGAATGCAAACTAATGTTGCCAAAATTTGCTGAGTCCCTATTCGCTATTGGTTTGCAATTTGGACATCTGGGTTTCGTAACACCTAGCTTACCGCAACCATAACACGATAACGATGGCCTCTGATTTGTCATCAGTTTTCAACTTATCAACTTTATTGGAAAATGATGTGGAACCAGCTTGGTTGAATCTGTAAAATCTACCACCAAGTGAGCTTCTTTTCGGAGCGTAAGATTTAGAAGGGTATTCTCTTGAATGAGTCGTCTTCTTTACTGAAGGAGTATTATTTTGAATATTGCAATAGACGTCTAACTTTTCAGCTAATTCAGAAGGTGACACCCACTCAAACCAGTCGTCTATGAAATGGTCGCTCATTTCGGGAGGTACACGCCTTTTAATTTGATCAGATATGATTAAGTCCTTCAATTGGTTGAAGTTTGCAAGTTTCAGTTCTTCTGGTCATCCTTCAAAATAACTTTTTATTTCAAAGTTATAATCTCTCCAAGTGTTCTCTTGAACTTTCTTATGTTGACGAAAGGGTTGTCTGATTTTTTCTGCAAACCTTGAATCTCCTCAAAAGCATTTCTTTGACATGCACATAGTCCTGCGCTTCGTCATCCGATTCTCTAGTGATGAGTGTGGCTATGTCACTCGGTAAGGCTCCAATTAGATAGGCAACCCATTGGCTATCAGGTATTTTTGAAAATCTCAGCTCCCTCTGAAACAGCTTCAGAAATATTGCCATGTCATCTTCTTTCGAGTTGAATCTGTGTGAATCAGCTACTTTAATTCTAATTTTGGCTGCTTAGAGATATCAATGTCATTACTATGCGGAACTCTACTTTTTTGTGCTTTTAGTTGTAGTTCCAATTTCTATAACTCAAAATCCATTTTAGCTCTTTGTTCCTTCTCTGTCACCTGTTTGGCTACTTTACTGTTTTTTATCCGTTCCTGGATTATGTTCATGTGTAAATTTCTTATGGTATTTTCCTCGTACCCCTCGGAACTTAAAATCAGTTGTTTAATATCCAAAGTTTGTAAATCTTCTGTCACGACAAGTACCATCTCCCAAGCCAATCTCCTCAGATCCTCCTTTCTCTTCGTGAGGAAGGTCCCGTACTTTCTATTAGTCAGTTCGGGAAAAAAATTTAAAATGTCCTCTTTCTTTTTAGTTTGCCCAATACAAAATAATTATTAAAATACTTTCATAAAACACTTAATCTAAAAGCTAAATTATATTAAAACACAGATAAAAAGATATTCAGTAAAGAAATTGTTAAAAGGTAATACATTCTGAAATCGATTAGAACACTCAATGACTAAAAAAATCTTACATATACGATTCCTGCAAACAGAACATCTAATTTATAAGAACAAAATAAATCTCATTTGAATGCAATATTCAACAGAACACACCAAAGAGAAATATAATGAAAAGATTCTATCTAAATAAAGTTATCAACAATGTAAGCAAGAGATGGAAAAAAATTATCTTCACAAATTATGAAATCCATATTTAACAAGAAGTAAATTTTAAATAGTAATAATCGAATGAAATATACGTTAGCAGTTGCACACATTGAAAGACAAAAAGAACTTAAATAATAATTGAAATACAATTTAAACCATAGTGTTGGAAATAATTGCATATAGAAAACATTTTTAAAAAATACAATCGTACATAGAAAATAGCAAAGCATAAACTAAATTTTCTAGAATTTAATTATATGGTTATTTACCACTTTGACCATAGAACCTGAAAATTTTTTATCAGAATCTCTCGAACCTAGTTCAATTTGCTTTCAAAATAAACACAAAATATTTCGATTAAGTACATATACAGATACATAAATAAAAGTTACGGTTTCAATTTGCATTAAGAATAAAAATAGAATCATGCATCGTTTTAACACTACAATAATGACGTACAGCACTGGGTACTCTGAAACACATGAAATCCGTATTCAAATAATTTTTTTAATTTTTCACACTTGGACAGTTTACAATTTGAAGGTATCCTTAAATTTAATATGATTTTCAGGAATTATAAGCATTCAAGACGCGTTGACTTTTTTTGGATTCGATATTAATCGAATTACATTAAGACAAGGATCAAAGTGATCCGAGAGTACCCAGTGTACTTAATTCAAGTAGAATAGTTCAAATTACATTAATTAGGACCGCAAGTCAAAAGGATCAAGGGGATCAGTGCTAAATATCTGAAACTAATAAGTAAAAATTACTTATTCTATGATAAGATCCGCTGCTGGCCCCACGTTCCAGGCTGCCATTTGTGAAACGTCTTGATGTATGGGAGTGCAAATGCTTGTTAGCAATATCCAAATGAATACAACTTCCTCGATGTCCAAAACCTTTTATTTTTGGGTCGACAGCAGAATGGGCACAGGCAGTGGCGGCGCGAGACCTTAATTTAATTTGGGCAAGACACATTTCGCGAGGCCCTCTGGTGGCGTAAGAAGGTTAATAAAATAAAAAACCAATTTTTATATTCATAAAGAAAAAGAAACTTTTTACTCATATTTATTTGGCTTATTAAACAATAATAAAAAAAGAAAAATTAAAGAAACAGAAATTTTCTACTTTTAGTTTTGCTGAAATCCTTAATGATTGGTTCATAATTTATCTTAGATGCTACATTTGCTTCAATAGATAAAACTGCCAAAGCTGAAAGTCTTTCCTGACCCATTGCATTTCTTACGTAATTTTTTAACAGTTTTGATTTTGAAAAGCTCTTAGCAGAAGTGGTACTTACAGGTATTATTAACAAAATTCGAAAGACAATGTAAATATTTGGGAAAATTTCTTTCAAATCGTTCTCTATGACATATTGGAGCAAATGTTTTACGTCTGTAATGGTGTTGAGTAGATGTGGGATGATATTTTGTAATTCTTCATATATAGTTCGTAAGGGGTTGGAAGTCACTGTTCTCACCTACTTGCAGGACTGTGTGTAAATCTTGACAGTTTTCAGTATTTACTTTTTTGGAATACTTTTTAACTTGTTAAAGTCATAGAGAATACCAAAATTTTCAAAATGTTGATATAAAGACATAAATCTTGAATCCATATTGCTTATCACAGAAACAATCATGGTATTAAAAAAGTCTGTTTCATACCGGCTTTTGACAGACTATAGGTTGATCGCCGCCTTCATAATCAAACATTCTTTTCTTTTTGGCTACCCTTTCATTTTTAAAATCTTTTGGCAAGTCATAACTGCTTTTCCGATAAACTTCCGAGTGTCAGACAAGCAATTTTCGAATCCAGTTTGTCGATACTCTTTGATCCAGCTACAAAATGTACGCAATTTTTCAAGAGTAATGAATAAATATGGGCTTGTACAGATTGCCATAATTTGCTTATGGTATTGACACACGTTAATAACTCATATCGTACAAGTAATGATACGATAAATTCCAAATTGAACACTTCATTTAAAACGGAATCACAATCACTGAGTGTGTCAGATTATTCCGTTTGGTTTTTTAAGTTTTTTTTCTATGCACTGAACAACAACATCATCATCATAATGCTGCCTTCACCGCCTCGATTCTGCTTTCCCTTCCTTGTGTCTGAAAAAGGCTTAATAGTAGGCTTTAATTTATCTTTGATAATTTTTCAGCGTTTGCTGGATCTTGAAAATAGCAAAAAAAAAAAAAAAAAAATCTGAATAAAACTAAAAAAAATGTTGTTGTTTTTTTGTCGTTGGAGAATTAGCTGCTGTTGGCGTCTACCAACAACACATTCCAGCTATGACAACCGCAAGGTGTGTAAAAGGCCATGGGATTTACACTCGAGATTTAACTCCACTAATTATGCCTACCATATTTACACCATTGTCGTATCCTTGTCTACGACAGCTCTGAATATCTAAACCATTTTTTCCAAGCTCTCCCAGTATTGCATTGGTCAAATATTCTCCAGTCGTTTCACAGACAGCAAGAAATCCGATCAAGTTTTTTTTTTCTTCTATACTTCCAGTTGATGTACTACAGTGTATTAAATTCCAGTACGGCTCTAGTGCAGTCGAGTAAAAAATAAAATTTTGTCTCTTTTACCCTGCCAATCACTTCAGAGGTAACTGTGTTTGATATAATTGTAATCAATTCATCTTGAATATCGTGGCTTAGATAATGGTGTTCAAGTTGTTTATTATCAATGCGTTTTATGTGTTCCCGTAACGTAGGATCATATTTAGATATCAATTTAAATAAGTCTATGTAGTTTCCCCTCCCCCCCCCCACACACATAATTCTTAGCGTCTTGGTCTGTTTTGAGAGATTCTGTGTGACCTCTAAACGCCAGATTATGTGTGTGTGATAGGCTAAGAAATTTATTATATCAATTAATCTTTCAATAAAACTTTACCAATGATTTTGAGATTCAAGAATTCACTTTTCGTTTTCTCGGTCCAATGTTTTCCGTGCTTTATTCCCTTTTCTAATGTTATCCATTGGAATATATAGGCTGTATGTTCTTTAGTATTCTTATGTCCGTATAAAATACTAATTAAGTGTTTCTAACCACATCACCCTTCCTGTACCGCTTGAGTTTGTAAATTGACAAATAGTCTGACTGGAAAACAGAAAACTATTTTTAGCGGTGACGCTGTGAGTTTCCCAATTATTTAGTTTTCTTTAGAAATGAAATTTTTTTGGAAAAATGTCTATGATCATTATCTTTAGGATAATATTCATCACTGTTATTTAACTGCTGGTTGGGACCGCTTTGAACTATTTTATGACCGGTGAGCATCTTGCATAGGAAACGTGCACAATCCCGGGTCAAAAAAGAAAAGGCCAGAAAAGTGCTTGTTTCACTACGTCTCTATTATCTTTGTTCACAGGCGAAGACCTAATCCCAATATCTTTTTCCTGATAGTGACTTATGTTACTCAACGTAAACACAAAAATCTCAGCGTCAGATTATGATTGCAAAGTTTTCGATCCTATTTCTATTTTTGTCGTTCTTTATCGATAGTCGGTGCATCTGGAGTATTTTCCAATTTTCAACGGAGACTCGAATACGGATAAACGTTGTTGATAAGCTCGAAGGGACTTTGATTCTGTACCACTGGCGTTGCTAATTTTGAGTGGGCCCTGTATCAAAATTCCTTCGAGGGCCCTTTTTTAGATATGAGAACCCTATCAGTTGGACTGTAGTTACACATGTTGTGACCCCTGTAGCTTAGGGGCACCGCATCATTGATACTGCGGTAGCTACGCCCTTGTTCTGTACTACAAGATTGTCTGACCGAGAAATTTCATCATACTTGAACTTTAAATTTTGGTTGGATATAATTCTTTCCTCTTTCCTTTTTCTATTTGCTGCAAGAGATTTCCATTTTCTCCGTTTATCTCTATCTCTCTTAGTGTCTAAGCCTGACATGATCGATAAATTACGAAAAAAATGCCCAGTACCACTATTATTTATTTTCACATAAAATACTATTAAAATTTATAATATGATGTAGAAATATGAAGCGAGACTGCGTCTGCATACGATACTTTAATTGGCTTTCTAATGATGTGAAGTCCCGAGTTATGCCCCGTCTCTGACCGGGAACTCCCCGCGATAGCAGCTTAACTTCAGCTAATATTGCCAGACTAAATATAAGAGGAAACGACAAAGTTAAGAAATTTTAAATAAAAGAAAATGGAAAACACACACACGCAATATTTCCCCGAATTATTTATTCATACACTTTCGTGCATATCTAATAATAATAATAATTTAAAATAGATATCTTTCTTTTAAAAGTCTATATATCAATTTTTCGATATCTCATGGTGAAAAAAGAATTGAGAATTTTCTAATTTATTAATTATAAAAAAACCCTGTGATGTATACTTTTGGATTTTCCTTTAATTTATTGTGGCTTTTTTGCGCGAGGCCCTATGCACCACAAAGCAGTGGGCAGTGGCCCACACCGCCCACGTCTTCCGCCGCCTTGGGCACAGAATTACATAAAAGGGAACACACGCGTACAACAACAAGACGTCTGCAACACTAACTGAACCGAGGGCGGAACAGACTTCCTAACCAGTTAATCTTTACTGTTACAGCTATCCCAACGATTACAGTTATAAACACAGTCTGTTATAATATGTAATTCAATAAGTTAAAAAAATGCATTCAAAACGATGGATAATTAAATTGAATTTTCTAAAAACTATTACACCTTTTCTAATGATATTTTCCCTTAATAGTATAATAGTTACTATAAAATATAAATCAATATTTAGAAAAGTTAAAAATCAAAGATAAATTTCCTTAATTAACATATATTTTTTCAATGGCTTAGAATTATTACTACATTATAGAACAAATATTATTGCCTTTATTTTTAAGATGTTGGAATCACTTTGTGGTTTAATAGTAAATATCTATAGTTAATTGATTATAATCTGTTTAGAAATAAAAATTTAATCATAAAGCAATAAATAATTATATAATAATGAAGGATTATAATAATGTATACTAACTGGGGGGAATAAAAAATTTAATTTAAATTCAAAGTTGCCTACAAAAATAAGAATTAAATAGTGAGAGAGAGAGAGAACTTATAATTTATATAACAATGTTAACGTAACATATAGAGTATTAACATAATATATACACTTGTAAAGCGAAAAATCTTCTTTCACCAAAAGATAATTCTCGTAATAAAAAAACTTTCGTATTAACTAATATTCTATGTCAGAGGTGTGGTCAACCTTTTTGGGAAGAGTGCCACTTTCTGATAAAGATAGTAAGGTGAGCCACTTTCAACTTTTCCAACAAAAAAAAAAGAGGAAAATGTAAAAAAATGCTACCTATAAGCTTATTATGGGATTTTTATGCAATTAGCACATTTTTTAATGCAAGTCTAAGTAGTTGAAATTTTAAAAAAGTATAATATGTGAAAGACAAAAGTGCAAACTTAGATTTTACTGTCAATAAGCTTTTTACAGGTTCAATCAGTTAAGTATAAAATAAAAAGGAAAAACTTGAAAGATTTATATAATTCTACAGGATTATTAAATAGTCAGTACTTATTGTGACTTTTGAATTTGTAGTTTTCTTACCAAGTCATCTATATTAGGATTAGCTTGAAGAAGCTAACAAAATTAGGTTGTTTCAGGAGCGTTTCAACTAGTTTTGAGCGATATTTTGATTTTATGTTCATAAAAGGAAATATTTATTCACAAACATGTTGATCCAAATTTTTAAGGGTTTTTTTTGTCTCGGACAACCGCATTTAAATAAAATTGTAAAGAAAGAATATTATTTATTATTTGTTTCAATTTTTTAATTTTTCAGTAACTTTTCGCGTGCCACTTTTACAACTCCGCCGTGCCACGGGTTGGCCACCCCTGTTCTAAAAGTCTCTTTTAAAAGTAGAAACAAACCTCTTACTAGTTTACCGTGTACTTCAGAAAAGTCCAAAATCTTCACACTGTTACACAATTTATATCTAATTCATTAATTCATAAGAAAAATAATTTGTAATAAAGGATAATCAAAAATTAAATTTAATCATTATTTGTAAACATTATATATTAATATGATTCATTTCATTAACTTAATAGTGAAAGAATTTATTTTTCTTTTAACTTTAGACAGTTATTTTTTTTAAAAAATTTGAACATTTGGAAATGATAATGGACTACCTAAATGGTAAAATCCTAGGAGAGCCCACACCCTTGGCGACAAACTGAAAAAAGCGTTAAGCCAGAACAAGATGGCGCCAAACGAAACCGACAATGGTGACAAGGGAATATAGCGGGATAAGGCGAATGCGTAATGAAAATATATGTTAACAATACAGAAATTAAACATTTAAGATAAAAAATATAAAAACAGCACTTACTTTCTTACTGCTGATCTTTTCCGAGTGGAGGGTACAGCGTAACAACAGATTTTAAAAAAGCCTTAAAGGTCTCATCGCTCAGCGAATGATCGTGTGAGCGCTGCCATATTTATTCTGCGAGGTAATGGTCGAACATACATTCGGCGGGGCTGGTACGATTTCGAAGAAAGCGTTTTATTGCCGACCATGGTACATCATGCCGATCATTACATTTAGGACATTCATAACTCGAAGCAATCAATCCTTCCTTCATACACCATTCAATCAATTCTTTCTTACCTTTCACATTCAAAGTAAAAAGTTCTAAAGTATATTCCCTCATACACGTAGCCAGCCCGGAGCCCAACAACAAAATGAAATTTGAAATGCGCGCCCATAAAATACGAAAATGCTAGAAATAGTTAGGGTTGCCATATGTAGTATTTAAAAAAAGTAGGGTTACCAAGATGGCGCAATTATCGCCAACCAAAGTAATTCGCGCCAAGGGTGTGGGCTCTCCTAGGAGTGAACCGACTAAATTCATATGACGTCATGATCACGTGATTATGTTGTCGTTTGTTTAATGCCTAACTCAAACCTAACATTTCGTTGCTTACTATTGCTACGACTATTTTGCTCTTGAAGTTAACCGTAAGGGCCGTATCACACGTACAGGTTTCGAGTAATTTTTCGTCCAATGCGTGCAATTTTTACTCAGTTACCATAGCAACGGCTTACGAACAACTTTTTGCTAGAGAGCTCAAAAAGTTGTTTCAAATAAAAGTTGCTGGAAATTCCAGCCAATGGGGTTCTTCGGCGGGCTACGTCATAAACAAGTTGGCGGTGTCGATTTCGTCACAGCTCAGGTGTCATCCTCGTCATTTGACCATGGTTCAAAATTACGAGGTCCACCGCGAAAAGCCCTCGTGTAGATGAACAGTGCGATGTTAATATTCACTCACTCACTCAAATTCAGTGGTCTCAATTCTATACTGTAAACCATTTTTGTGTGTGTGTGTGAATAAACATAATAATAAACTAAAAAATGACTAAATATGAATATACTAAAAAATAACCTAGAACGATGAATTAATATATAAACAAACACCAAGTAACTGCCATCAATAGGCTTCGCGCACTAACACTAAATAACACAAATATACAAAACTTAAAAACAAAAATTGTAGTGAAAAAAATTACTAAAATTACTTCCTACTTAATTATTAAACTAGTATAATGCAAAAATATAATAATAATAATTAATAAATATTAAGAGATAAAGTTCACGCAAAAGATGTATATAGTTCAAATAGAGGAATTTCATACTTAAAAGTGAAGCACGTGGAACTGTTTACCAATAAATCACATGATTTCGACCTGGCGCAGCTTGTCTGTGAAATACGTCCATTGTTCTCTCAAGAGCACTCCAAGTATGTTCTATAGGGTTAAGACCTGGACATCTTGCCAGTTTCTTCACTTTACAAAATTCCGCCGATTACAGAGCACCTTTGATAAAGTGAACATAGGGCTCCAAGACTGTATCCTTATACCTCACTACAGTCATACAAATCTCTCAAACTCATACAAGTCTGTGTATCTATCCAACAGGATGTCTGCTCAAATCAAGCAATCTCCGCCACTGATCTTTATTATACCGATATAATACCAATCTTTTTCTCAAAAATTAATTTTATGTAAATATTGTAACGCATATTTAACCCTTTAACGGGCACAAAACTAAAATACACTTTTCTGTGATAAAGTACTTGATAAATGTAATGTTCTCATCCTCTATAAACGTTATTTAGTCACAAAAAAATATCTGATCGAGGGTTTTTTTCCTGGGTGGTGGCTAGACGTTATAGCCAGTGCGTACTGAAGACATTTAACTTACTTTTCAGGACAGAAACAATGAATCCTATTACAATAAACTTTTTATGAAAAATTAACATTTATGCTAATAAATATTTCTATAACAATTAAATACAAAGTACAAGTGTAATAAAATAATAATAGAATAATTATGCAATATATAGAATACTTACTAAAACATACATTGAAATTGATATATATATATATATATATATATATATATATATATATATATATTTATATTTATATTTTAACACATTATACAAATTATATTTATACACATTATATATTTTATTTAATTTTGGTATTCTATATAGTTTGTCAAAATTATCACTGCCCTTCTTCAGCTGTAAAGAATTATCATTAACATGCAAATGCGAAATAATATATGCGAAACGTTTCACTGACATACACTGGTGTGCAAAAATTAAGGACGAAGTCGAAAAATTAGCATATCAGCTGAACGAAGAGGCAGAGCGGACAGAAAGACCAATCAGGAGATTAAGTAAGGTGATGTACGGTAGCACATGCGCAGATATGCAGGTAGACGTAATGGGGGAGTGTCTGAGTAGTATAAAGCATGTTGTCGGTGTAAGATCAGTATTTCTGGCAAAGAGATTGCACGCCGTATAGCAGTTAAAATCACACCGAGTTGCTGCCTCAGCGAGAAATGGCGAATAATCAATCTGTTAGACGACATCTGAATGCTTTTACCCGAGGTCGAATCATTGGGAAGATGGAGGAAGGCCGCAGTGTGACAAGTGTGGCTGCACAGTTCGGAATTGCTCACAGCATCGTTTCACGACTTTGGAGACAATTTCAAACTACAGGAACAGCTATCCGGGGGTTCAGAAGTGGTCGTCCACGAGCAACCACACCCGCAGATGATCGGTACATTGTCTTACAGGCCAGAAGAAACAGGCGGCAGACAGCGGGAGAAATCGCTAGACACACGACACAGGCGACTGAACGACCGATATCGCGTTTTACCGTGGCCAGAAGACTGCACGGTGGTGGTCTGTTTGCACGACGCCCTGTACGGTGTGTACCTTTAACGCCTGCCCATCGGAGAAAGCGTTCTCTGTGGTGCCGGGAACACCGGAATTGGAGAGGCAATGAATCGGGACGAGTACTTTTTTTTACAGATGAGAGCAGATTCAGTTTGAGTAGCGATTCTCATCGCATACTCATCTGGAGAGAGCGGGGAAGCCGCAATCATCCCTCGAACATCATTGAAAGGGACAGGTATGGAGGTCGCGGTGTTCTCGTTTGGGAGGCATCATGCTTGCTAGTCGTACAGACCTTCACATCTTCGACGCAGGTTCAGTCAACGGGACCCGTTATTGTAACGAGATTCTTCTTCCATATGTGCGTCTTTTTAGAGGCGCTATGGGTCTGCAGTTCCTTTTCATGGACGACAATGCACCATGTCATCGCACAGTAGCTGCCGAACAGCTCTTAGAGAGTGAGGATATTGAACGTATGGATTGGCCGGCACAATCTCGGATCTCAATCCCATCGAGCATGTATGGGATTTTCTAGGCAGACGCTTGGCAGCTCGTACCTTACCACCAGTAATGATTCGGGAGCTTCGATTGGCGCTGCAAGACGAATGGGCAGCAATGCCTCAACAACTCAATGACACCCTCATTCTCAGCATGGGCAGACGCTGTGAAACCTGCCTAGCAGTCAGGGAGATCATATCCCCTACTAAAGACCGGATGTTTCTTGCTGGACACCCATCACAGGCATGTTTCGGCCTTCAGTCGCATTGCGCTCCATGCTACTTTTTCAATCAAGCTTCTTTTTATCCCTCTGATTTCTCTTTTAGTAAGTGTTGCTTACATATTACACATGTCCTTACGTATTGGGGATCTTACGGTATTAAATGTGTTGATTTGGAAAGCTTTTGTACAAAGTTATATTGAAAAAACCGTCTCGTCCTTAATTTTTGCACAACAGTGTATATACTCATCAAGCAAATCAAGAGAATTTGACCAGTAGTCCCCAGAGCTAGGCAAGCGCTTGATTCCCATAACCTTCATCATCAGTATCAATATTATTAGAGACTGCTGGCAAGATCTGATGGCCATTCTTCAAATATAGCAAGAGCCTCTTGAACAGATAAGTTTTTTCTAGGCATTGTTACACAATATATACTCAAATTCTACTTTACGTTGATAATAATAATAATAATAATAATAATAATAATTGTAAGGGCGGCCCCCTCGGGTGCCCTTCTCCTAGATTATCAACGTGAGCTAGAGGTGTAGGAATAAATGAAGAACTAGAAGCTGCCATGATTTTAATAGGACTTTATTAAGATCTTTAACTTAAACGTCTAACAGATTAGATAATAATAATATATGTGAGAGAATCTACGGTGACTAAACACACAATATGTATAATACCGAAATAGCGTAACCCGGACCACTATCAATACTAACTCGTCTAAGCTCAATTCCTAGACTATCACAGATCGGAATATGAAATAGTCACTTCTACTTTAATGTAGAATGAAATAGCGATCACAATAATCCTAGTTGAAGTTGCGGTTCACATTAGTGCAATGGTATGCACCTTGACCTAAGGGCTCTCTGTCACGGATAACTTCTGTTGGCTGTCACTTAACCTTTCCAAAACCTCTTCACGCTTGAATCAGGGATTATCATATCATTCCCCGAATTGCCACCACGCTTACTCTAACTCCTGATATTTAAAAGCTTCCTAATTTGTATCTTTCTTTCACGCTTCACTTCTTGGGTTTGATTGGAAAAGAGTTGCCATTAATTCTGGCTCCAAAGAACATGTTGAATGAAAAGACGCGTGAGCCCCCGCCACATAATCATTGTACAATAATCGAATAAAACGGAAATGCTAATTAAAAATATATACATATCTATAAGCAAAAAGTATTCAAAGTATTTTATGCGCCTCAATAATATACAAACCTTTTCTCCGAGCAGAAAAGCTATAATGAAAGATTTTCGAACCCAAGAATCTCGTACCACATATTGTAAACAAAGTTTGTTTATATTTCCGACTCCCAACATTCTCACGTGATTCTAAGAGCTCTATCTCTCTCGAATAGAGGAAGAGCGAAAATTTCAAGGTCATTTTTCTGTTCAATGTGGGCGATGGATAGAGCCTCTATCCACATATAAAAGTTTTTCAAAAACCTAAATAAAAACTTTTTTTAATTGCACATTTGCTTAATTCATTCAGATGAGAGTAAAGTATACTTAAGACATGTTGAATTTTTTTTCAAAGATCAGAAATTAAATTTATAGCGATCAAAATACAATTTGTAGATTTACACCAAGAAAAACTGTTTTTAACTACCCATCAAATGTCATGAAATGGAAAAAAGGTATCGTTCCACCATCTGTGTTGATTTTTATGCGTTTTAGCTTCAATCAACGCGTGTGGATAGATTAAATATCCATCACACGCTTGGAGGAAAAAATTTTAATGTGTGGCTAGACCTATTAGTCACTGCACGTGAAAGGTTTAAAAAACAAACAAAGTGTTCACATTTCTTAGAAATTATATTTTTTATAATTCTTGAGGTCTTTGAAATTTTTCGTTTCATATGGCCACATGCAATTTGCTAGAAGCTGTCACACTCTTGTTACGTCTTGATGTATGGACAAATCAATCTTCATTGATTGTTATGACTCCATCGACTTTCTCTTTGTGGATATGGTCTCATTCTCCTTTTAAGATGCAAACAACAGCGGGGGTTGCTTTTAAATTATATTGCATTTTTACACTTGTCACTGCATTGCTACCAGTCTCCTGCCATATTCTTCACTTCATTCTGTTATCAAAACATTGGTGGTTGGGCATTTTAACTGTTTGCTTTTCAGTTATGCCGAATGTTGCAAGAAAGAAAAGCACGAAAGTTGCAGAGGTATTGCAACTAACAAGACCCGGTAACTCGTACGTACTCTAAAAAAGCATTTTTTCTCTAAAAGCCCAGCGTACGCGCAAGTGTACGCTTACACAATCGACATTAGCAATTTTTATTTTTGTTTGGAAGAAATATTTTAACCTTCCATTAAATACTTTTGGAGAAATTCGATTAAATATGCAAATTTTCTTGATTTCGAGTCTAATATAGTGCAATTGACTTTAAAAATAATTTTCAATAGGTTGCTTAAATTATCAAAAAAAGAACCATACACTTTTTATCATCTCCCATAAGAAATTTTAACTAAATAAAGATCTCGAAATCACTTTCAATTTGAACAGAGTTCACTATTTTTCAAAGCCAGAAAATTATTTTGGAGACGACTATGCGTAAAAAAGAAATTTATATTTAAGCTAATCAGAATTTTTAATATAAATTTGATACTGAATCTAAATGAAATTCATGAAAATTAATCTAAAATTAATTTTATGTAAATATTTTATAGCATATTTACGAAATACAGTATGCATATCTCTTAGAATTTAAATCTTTAATAATGGATTAGAAATTTATCGAAATTGTTTTTAGATAATAAATCAATTAGCATTATTTTCATTATCAGAGCTTCCTTCAATAAAGGATCTGCAGTTTATATTTCCCTTTCTACTTTTAAAAGAGACTCGAATATATCACACATTCCACTATTTATTAATTTTTCCATTCTCTTTGAGCTAATAACTCGTAGTTACGGCAATAGATGGAAGCACGGTAGAACATCACTCTTGCCATTTTTCTGGAAAAAAAAAATGAATTCAAGCACTTTCAAATTGAATTAGAATTGGATACATTTCGCATTTTGGAAAAAGACGTCTTGGAAAAACTATTTTGAAAAGTGATAGAATTTAAGTTTACTGAAATAAAAAAAAGAAAATTTTTTTAAAGAATTAAATATAAATATTAATTTCAATGAAGTAGTATTCGGATAACATGAATTGGTTAATTATATAAATTTCTCTTTAATAATACTGCTTTATACTTATCTGGCAAAATGAGATGTCATATTGGCAATCGGTGTAACAAGAAATTAATTTCTTTTTTAAAAAAAATTGTATTTGTCTACGTTACTAAATGAGATCCACATAAGAGAAAGTATCAATTTTTTATATGGAATTGGATATTCTCATGGAAAAAATATTCATTATATTTAACTTTTCTTTTTCCTTTTAAGTAATATCTACAACTACTTTATTTTTTTCCTTTTTGCTCTAAAGGTAATGCTATTTAAAACGATGACAACCTTTAAGACGATTATAAGTTGCTCTTTCATGTTAACAATTACATTTATTGAAGGTTATGGAAGTTTTTTTATACATATATATCTTTAGATTTCCTTCAACTTATTTTCTCCTTAGATAACAATGTTGATAACTAAATTAATTCCTTCCAACATTTTCTCTTCAATTTCTTGCTTTCTTGCACTTAAATAAAATATGTTAGTGTGTTATATATACAAGGTGCCCTGAAAATCAAGTTCAAGCGGTCACGGGGTGAAAGGGGGGGATCAAATTAGTTCTGGAAAAAATAAAAAAACATTCCATATCACTTGGTTATAAGAAATAACTATCATATTTTTAAAAACGTGGAAAATTGACACCTTCCATCACATCATTACATACCGAGACCACAAATTTCACATTTTTACAGAGATTTTTTTACTAACATGCTATTCGTCACAGTCATTTATCGAGCAGAAACCTTTGCATGTTAAGTCGAAATTAACGTAGTTTAAGAAAATGATGTCACAAACCTTGGCTCTCCATAAAAATCAAACCATTCCATTTTATCCTAAAAAGGTTATTTCAAAAGATGATCCATTTAGTCAAGATTCCAAATTGGTACACCACTTGCTAATATTTTATGCATAACAATTATTGACTTTTTTTTGTTTTTACAAAATAACTTCATTACCAAAAAAACTTAGTCATTAAGCGTGTAACTTAAATAAGCAATAAATTTTAAAACGAAGTGAAAAACATTTTTGTTATACTTTAATGCAGAAGTATCCAACCCAGATGAACTTGCGGGTCACTTAGGCAAAACGTTATAATCTCGCGGGCCGCACATAAAAATATGTACCTTTATATCAGATTTGAAAACAAAAAAACATTTATTGGAGTGAAAATTTAAAACAGAATGAATTATTATTATTGCTTTCATTATTTTTCATGCATACAGACATAGATAATATAATAATGTTTATATAATATAATGCAATGATCAAATAATGTTTAAAATATTACAGCTGCCATTTTCTTGAAAGTTACGGGGCTCCTTTTGAATTGATCTTTCGTTACTCATTGTTGAAATTTGATTGGGCTGTCATTCGCAAGCGATTAAGTATACATTTCCCTTTATCTTAACGATCCTAAATATTTTTTTTAAACTTAAAAAAAAAATCTCTGACTGCCTCTTGCTTTTTTGGCACTCCAAACAGAAAAGGAAGAGGAGAAATGAAAGCCGCACACACACACAGAGAATCATATATCATCCATAGTAAAAGAAATGCGCAATGCAATTCAGAAATTATTAAAAAAGTAATTTATTATAGTAAAATCAAATTTGATTTTGATAAAATATAAATATATTTTAATTTAAAGGACATTTCTATTATCAAAAAGGATTTATTTTAAAACAAGAATAGGTAACAGGCAAATACATTGTATATATATATATATATATATATATATATATATATATATATATATATATAAATTTCTCCTCAAATAAATTTCAAAATGCAAAAACTTTAAAAACGTGATATTTAAATTTTTTTAAAAAACAGAGTCGGTGGGCCGCAACTTACGTACTGCAGGGCCACGTGTTGGACACCCCTGCTTAAATGAATTAAATATTCGAATTTTTTGCCTTGTAACTTCCTTTAAACCAATCGAAAATATAACAGAACTGCGCCAAAGAATTGCTGACGTAGAGGGAGAAATAAATTTAGTTAGTTGTTCATGATTCATCAAGAGATCACTTTTAAAAAGACGCTGAGGCTGCAAACAGTTTGAGAATAACGAACATTTAATTCATTTAAGTATTATGTTTTATTTTTAAATGTGTTGCTTGTGACTTGAGTTGTATCATTAAGATTAAGTTTTTTAAAATGAAGTCATTTTGTAAAAGAAAACAAAATGACAATGATTGTTATAGATAGAAATGTTGCAAGCATTATACCATTATTTAATCGGTACGAAATGGGTCATCTTTTGAAACAACTTACTTGGAGTTGCATGTAATATTTTTCTTTTTATGAAGCGTCAAAGTTAGGTGAAATCATTTTCTCAAACTACGTTAATTTTAACTAAACCAGCAAAGGTTTTTGCTCTACTAGTGACTGCAATTAATAGCACGGTTATGAAAGATCACTTTAATGAAGAAGTCCCTATGAAGTTGTGGTATCTGCGGTCACAGTACTAATTAATGACGTGATGGAGAGCGTCGACAGAGGTTTTTTTTTTTAAATCAAAATGTTTCCAAATAAAAAAAATTCGCCACGATTGTTATGGTAGAAAAGAACAAGTATTGTACCATTTTTAAATTTTAATTAAATGATTTAACTTTTGATTTAACTTTTATGTAATATTTTCTTTTTAAGGAGAGTCAAAATTAGGAGGCATAATTTTTCCAAACCCGGATTCAAACAAACTACGTTATTTTAACTGAGCCAGAAGCAATTTTAACCGACTTGTGATTGTGATTAATAGCACGGCTATGTAAGATGACGTTATTGAAAAAATCACTGTACAATTGAGAAATTTGTGGTTACAGAACCTAGGGATGAAATGATGTCAATTTTCCATATTTTCAATATATATATATATATTAGTCATCATTTAACTAGGTAATATGGAATTCACCAGCCCCCAGAGCTGATATGGCCCCCTCCCCCTTTCACCTAGTGCCCGCTTGGCGTTATGTGTTTCGGACACCCTGTATATATATATATATATATATATATATATATATATATATATATATATATATATATATATATATATAGTAAAGTTACCACCGAATAGTTAAAAGGCTTCAATACCTTAGGCTTAGGCAATAGGCTGGAGGATTTGTTCAAAAATTTTTTTAGGATTAAAATAAAGATATAGACACTGGTTCCCTTCTTTTTAAAAGCTCTGTATGAACTTTCAATGCTCTTCAGAACGCATTTTACAGAAAAAAAATTCTGGTTATAAATGCCTTACATGAGTTAATAAGTCTAATTTCGCCCCCCCTTAATGCTGTTCTTGTTTTCTGACACAATAATCAATGCTATTGTTCTAATTAGTACCCACACAAGCTTAATGATACAAACATAAAAATGCTTACTATTATTTACAAAGTAATAATATATGAGAAAAAAATTAGTAATTGTTTTCAATAACAGAAGTTGTTTTTTTTAAACTCTTTTGAATTGAAATTAGAATAAACAAATCTTTTCACCTTCGTAGTAGGTGTTTCAAATGCAATATATAAAAATCTTTCTTTCTTTGATTTTTGTAAATGTGTGTGAAGAAAAGGGGATAAATGAAATCTTTTTCGTGAAAGTACAAGACAAACAGATATTCAAGGGGATTATTTAATCAGCAATACAAAGTCGAACTCCTCCATAAAAATCCATTTAAGAAAACTATAAAACACTGAATGAGCACAAATATAAATACATGTAAATAAAATAAAACTGCAAACAATAGCATCGGTTTTTTGTGTTTTCAGGGTTTTCCCTCTCTCTCTTCTTGATATCTGGTTTAAGTTTAACCGCTTTCCTTACAAATTTTTTGAAAAAATTGCAAAAAAATAATCACATTTTTTTTTATTTTATTATTAAATACAAGAAAACAAAACAAAACAAAATATGTAGATTTTAAGTTGAATTTTTAATTTTTTACAGGTGTAAAAGCATTCAGTTTTAATATTAGTTTACTATACCGAGTTATCTCAGGCAAATGGAAAGAAGTTAAATATTTGTCTTTGTATGGGAGTTTTTGAAACAAGGAACAACACAAAGTGATACCTGACATTCTGTACACTGGTATTTGGTCACTTTTCTTACTGGTTTACCTCTGTAATCTCTTTTACGGGAGCACAGAGTATACTGTCTCGTTGGATTTGATTTTTCCTTTCAGTGGCAGGAATAGCATTTGGAAAATGCCATGAGGTTAACCTGAGTGAAAACTCGTCAGGATGATTTTCTGAAATTATTTTTTTCAATCAGTTCCATTCTAAATTGTTTAGGTGTTTGTGAATCTCCTGATTTACAGTACTAGATGTAGGCTACATATAGAAGAATCACTTCCATTATTTTCTCTGTCCACCTTTTCATAATCACTATAAAAAAAAATCACCATTTTAGCTATCTTGCATCATCGCCATTATTTTACTTTTTTTTCAGCGAAACTATTCTTCTTTATACATTACTAATTTACAAGCTGACGTATCCTATATAAATGAGAAAATACGTGACCTGTCCAGCCAAAAGATCCACGAAACCAGCAAAACTTTGTAAACTGCCAATCAAAGCTGAATATTTCCTTTCATTTCCTCCACGACAAGTAAAATCGTGATAAAACAAATCGTACTGACAAATTCTGTTTCGCCCGAGTTTAATCGGGATAGTAATTAACTGCAATATATACGAATCCGAGATAACTTGGAATAATCAGGCACGCGGTTAATGGTTTTAAGTTCAAGAAGCATTAGTGTCCATAACACTAATTAAGAATTGCAGCGTGACGTATTGAGAAAATTGAAAAGTAGCGTGAAACTTAAGGAATTAAATTATTGATTTATTATGTCTAGAGCTGGACACCCATCACAGGGATGTTTCGGCCTTCAGTTGCATTGCGCTCCATGCTACTTTTTCAATAAAGCTTCTTTTTATCCCTCTGATTTTTCTTTTAGTAAGTGTTGCTTACATTACACATGTCCTTACGTATTGGGGATCTTACGGTATTAAATGTGTTGATTTGGAAAGCTTTTGTACAAAGTTATATTGAAAAAACCGTCTCGTCCTTAATTTTTGCACACCAGTGTATATATCTATATATATATATATATATATATTCATTTAAGCAAATTTTAATATATTTATTTGAAGTAAATTTTAGGCGGTAAGTATTGAACAGCGGTCTGGGAAGTCACAAACCACTCGAAAGGCAGCTGTTGTTGAAAAGATTGGAAAATTTGATAATGTAAGATCGTCGTTTAACCGTACGAGAGATTGCTGAGCAAGTTGAAATCACAGCACACGATCACCACATGCAATTTTGTATGATTATGCGCAGAGCGGCTGCGAAATTTGTTCCCAAGCTTCAGTCGGTGGAACAGAAAAACTCCGTCTTGCAGTTGCACAGGATCTACTAGACACTATCAACGCTTAACCTGGCTTCTTGTGGCTTTTGGATGTTCCCATAAATGAAAGTGCCATTGAAAGTATCCCGTTTTCAGAGCAGAGATGAGATGAGGCAGAATGAATGTGGCGGCGCACAGAGAGCAGTTTTCCCAATCTGGCACAAGGAAATTATTTTATGGCTTTAAAAGTCTTCATAATGAAATCATATTAATTAATGTAAATTGGGTATTCTTTTCTGTTTTTTACTAACAAATAAGGTTAGTAGGGTATTAACTAATTAATATGTCAAGTTTGAATTTAATCAAGAATAAATTATTGCTAAGTGGAACTAGTTTTTGAACAAGGATCTAATGATATTAACGGAAGCGGTAATTTACACGCGGGAGAATATATACAGAGTGTTTTTTTTCCAGGTATAGAAGTTTAAGTTGGCATTACTTTCCAAGATGGCGACCGATTTAACAGCTGTCAAGTGATTAATTCTCAGTTTGGTTTGGCAATTCATCATGAATAGACTCACGCCTGAACAACGCTTTCAAGTTGTGCAATTTTATTTCGAAAATAATGGTTCTGTGCGGAATACGTATCATGCACTACGTCCATTTTATCGTCGACAAAATCTTCGCACTTCTGGTTGAATGGCTACGTCAACAAACAAAACTGTCGCATTTGGAGTGAAACTAATCCACAAATGTATGTCGAAACACCGTTACATCCAGAAAAACTGACTGTTTGGTGCGCTTTATGGGCTAGTGGAATCCTTCTTCAAAAACGATGAAGGCCACAACGTTACAGTCAATGGTGATCGGTATAGAGCCATGATTACTATCTTTTTCATTCCTGAATTGAACAATCATGATGTCCAGGAGCTGTGGTTCCAACAGCTCGTGCCACAATCGATTTATTGAAAGACACGTTTGGTGACGCCTAATTTCACGTTTTGGACCTGTGAATTGGCCTCCAAGATCTTGTGATTTAACACCGCTAGACTATTTTCTGTGGGGCTATGTAAAGTCATTGGTCTATGCGGATAAGTCACAAACGCTTGACCATTTGGAAGACAACATTCGCCGTGTTATTGCCGATATACGGCCACAAATGTTGGAAAAAGTCATCGAAAATTGGACGTCCAGATTGGACTACATCCGAGCCAGCCGTGGCAGTCCTATGCCAGAAATCATATTTAAAATGTAATGCCACAAGATTATCTTTCGAATAAAAAAACATTCATGTCAATCGAATAATACATCGTTGTTTTATTGCAATTTAAAGTTCTATACCTCTCAAAAAAACACCCTTTACAAGAAATAGTGTGGCAAGTTAAAAAAAATTTAATTTAATAATTGTTAAAGATTAGGCAAATGCAATCATATATAACATTTTACATATACAATAAAGGATAATAGGTAGTATAAGGGGTGTGACCCAATGTATAAAGGGACACGCGGGGAAGGGGTTCTTAATTAAGTCCACTAGTTAATTAAACACGTTTATTAGACAAAACAAACATTTACATACATAACTAGAGAACTAACAGTTACAATAGAATTGAAAGGGATCGGGGAGCGCATGCTCGTACGTCCTTACAGTTCCGAAGCTTGGCCATTACTGAAGATTGTTCTAGCCGCTAGAGGGCGCGATAGTCTTTCTACTGTTCATATGAGAAGAGTTTAAACTACGGGGGTTACAATCTCCCCCTATGGATCCGACGACGTCCCGGCGAGGAGACATAATTAGCTGTTGTAGTAGTAGCTCTTGTTGAGGGATGGATGGTTCTGTTGGAAACTGCTGTTGTAGCAGTCGACGGGCTTGGAACATGTTTATTTTGTGATGTGGATGTAACTTTTCGTGGTCGGCCTCTTTTCCGAAGTGGAGCTACCGGAGAAGTGTTTATGTCTTTAACAGGTGTTAAAGCAGAAGTATGGTAAGTAGCAAAAAAAATCGGTTCAGATGGATTGGCAAGACTTGCGATAACATAAGAAGTCGGTGACTTTTGGGTGAGAATTAGATATGGACCGTCACGCTTTGGCATGAACTTGGAAGTTTTCTTGTTCTTTGCACTACTGATGGGATGTAAAGTAACCCAAACTTTATCTCCAGGAGAATAATAGACTGGACGGCGATTTTTATCATATTGCTTTTTTCGTTGATCTTGGTTTGTTTCTATTCTTTCTCGTATGTCTTCAATAATAGTTGCAAATTGTTTTAAATAAGGTGTTATTTCGGCAACAAAATTGTCATTGTGAACGACGCTTTTGAAATCTTGCACCACATCGTCTACAGTTCGTAGCTCTCTCCCGAATAGTAGGTAAGCAGGAGTGTGACCTGTAGTATCACAGACAGTTGTATTCATGGCAAAACGTATGACTGGGAGTTTGGAATACCAACTAGAATGATCGTCTCCAACAAGTATTGCAAGTCGGGGTTTAAGGTCTCTGTTTTTTCGCTCTACTGGATTAGATTGTGGTGAATAAACTGGTATGAAGTTTTGACTTATATTTAAAGTAAAGCAAATCTGTTGTAGAACAGCACTGACAAACTGCGTTCCATTGTCACTGATAATTCGTCTTGGTATGCCATGACGCATGAAAACTTCTTCTATCAGAGTTGTTGCACATTGACGAGCACTGGCTTGAGAAAGGGCAAATAACTCAACCCACTTCGTGGCACAATCCTCGACAATGAATATCCCTTGTTTACCTGTGTCAGTTTGAGGCAATGACCCAAATAAATCAATAGCAATGACTTCAAATCTCTGTGAATAGACTGGAGTTCTAAGCAAACCGGCAGGTTTTTGGTTTGTAGCCTTAAAACGAGCACATTCTGGACATTTCTTAATATAATCGGATATGTACTTTCTCATGCCTGTCCAATAATATCGTCTGGCGATTTTCTGGAATGTTCCCTCTTCTCCATAATGTCCAGCCATCGGATCATTATGATGTCTTTCCATTATCAATTCACGTTCAGCAGTTGGAATGACTAACTGAGCTTCTGCAGAATCAGCATCAGGAACATAACGATACAAAACACCTTGATTCATCAAAAATCCACGTTCAGTCCAGTTTGCATATTCTTCAGTTTTTTGAGGGGATTCAAAACTGCCGATGATTTTCTTTAAATTATCATCTTTAAGCTGCGCCTCACGCATGTCCTTACAACTTCGTGTAGGCATATCAGCTATCGTGATATTATTTTCTTCGCAAAAGGATTCTTCTTCTTGAGTAACTGGGCAAGATAACATGTCTGCAACGACATTTGATTTACCAGGAATATACTGTACTTTCAAGTTGAAAGACTGGATATCAAGTGCCCATCTTGCAAGTTATCCGGTTGGAGATTTGAGGTTTAGAAGCCATTTCAGAGGTTGGTGGTCGGATGCCACGATTATTTCTGTTCCTTCAGTATAACCACGAAATTTCTTCAAAGCCCATACCACAGCAAGGGCCTCCCTCTCTGTGGTGGAATAATTGCGTTCTGCTGGGGTTAGCAGTCGACTAGCGTATTCTATAGGATATTCATCAGATCCTTCTCCTTGAAATAAAACTGCTCCAAGGGCATAATTGCTAGCATCTGTTCGAATAATATATGGCTTAGTACCATCTGCTTGCTTTAACACAGGATTTGTTGTAAGACTGTTTTTAAGGGTTTGAAATGCATTTTGTTGGTCAAATCCCCACTGCCACTTGACTTTCTTCTTTGTAAAATAACTTAGTGGACGTGAAATCTTCGCAAAATCTTGAATATATCTTCGAAACCACGAACAAGTTTGCAGAAAAGATTGTAGTTCTTTGACGTTTTTAGGGGGTGGAATATCCAGTATAGACGCAACTTTTTCTGGATCAATTTCTATTCCTTTTTGGGTAATCCAAAATCCAAGATATTTAACTCGAGAAGAGGCAAAATGGCATTTTTCTCTATTTTCTTTAAGTTCGAAATGTAAGAGTCTTTCAAAAATAGTTTTAAGATCAAACAAGTGTTTTTCAAAAGTTTCTGACACAAAACAATTATATCATCTAGATAAGGTAGTGCTAGAATGTCTTCCAGACCATTACAAAAACGGTTCATCAGTCTTTGAAACGTAGCAGATGCGTTGCGCAAACCATATGGCATTCGTAAGAAACGGTAAGTGCCAAAAGGACATACAAATGCTGTCTTGTCTTGATCTTCAACATGTACTTTAACTTGATGGTATCCTGCTCGCAGGTCAAGTGTAGACATGAAAGGAGTGAGTTTTGCTTGATGTAACAAGCCATCCATTCTAGGAAGAGGATAGGTATCTGCGACTGTAATTTCATTCAATTTCCTGTAATCAATACAGAGGCGAAATGTTCCATTTGGTTTTGGTATAAGTACCACTGGGGAAGCATACGGGGATTCACATTCTTCAATTATGCCTTCTGAGAGAAGTCGATCGATTTCTTGTTTTAATATTTCCTTCTTGGAAGGATTCATCCTATAAGGTGGCACTGCAACTGGAAGATGGTTTCTTGTATTTATACGATGTTCAATAAATGGTGTAGGCTCTCCCCTGGTTGAAAGCATTCTTCATACTTTTCCAATAGTGAATTTATTTCTTCCCGTTGTGGAAGTGAAAGGTGAGTACCATCATTTTTCCGAAGTTGACAAAGATGTGGTTCAGGGTCAACAGTGAGCAGAGCATTGATATTAGGAGGCGCTTTCACAAAATTATATTTTCTGTGAGACGTTTCAGTGAAGTACCATTGTTTTCTTTGGAGATCTAAGACGATCCCTGCAGCTGTTAAAAAGTCTATGCCTAGAAGGGTTCTGTTACCTCTAGCATTTTTCAAAATTAATAGTTCCGTGGGAATGACTTTTCCTTGAATACTAATGTCTACAGAAGTTGTCAGTATTTCTGTGGTTTGAGTACGACCGTCAGCAAGAGTCATCTGCATGGTTTTCTCTTCAAAATTCAATCCTTTTTGTTTAAGTAAATGGTATAATTTTTCACCAGCCACTGAATGTGTAGCACCAGTATCAGCACAAACTGCTGCTTCTGTATTACAAATGGAAATTTGGATTATACTAATGGGATTACTTTCACTAGAAAAACTATAAAAGTTTGATTGATTCAGACTTGATGACAAGGCATCATCTTTTTGTCAAACTGGGTTGCAAGTGTGGCATCTTGATCGAATGATTCCAGGAGCACCACATCCATAGCAAGATACAGGAGTTCTGTCTTTTGTATCAACGATTTTCTTTTCAGGTATTCTGTCTTTGGAAATGGGATTCCGCCTACTGTTACTGGGAATCCCGGTTTCCCGCCTACTTTGACTGAGGAAACCAGACAGAGAATGTTCATACGACAACTTAGGATTTTGTGTGTAGTTACTTCTCCAGGAACTGGAATTCATTTCTTTTTGTTTCCAGCTAAAGTTTTTATTGTTTTTATTTCTCATGTTTTTAACTTCTTCATACGAATCTAGCTTATCCACTAGTTGTAGAGGATTGTTCCAATTACACCACTGGTCCAAAAAGTGATCTTTGTAATCTTGAGGGGTTTTCTTTTTCATTTGGTCCGCCACAATCAAATCTTTCAATTCTTCAAGCGTCGTAACATTTGATTCTTTCTGCCACCCATCAAAATATGTTTGCAAATCAAAATAGAAGTCACGCCAGGTTTTCACAGGATCTTTAGTGTGTCGGGAAAACATCTGCCGAAATTTTTCTGCACTTAATTTAAAGCGTTTTAGAAGAATTTGTTTGACTTTATAGTAGTCTTGAGCATCGGCAAAAGATTCTTTAGTGATTAAATTTGAAACTTCAGTCGGTAAAAGACCAACAAGGTACACCACCCACTGAGAAACTGGTACTTTTAAAAATATTAACTGCCTTTCGAAGAGGTCTAGAAAAATTGTTACATCAGTTGTCTTTGGATCAAAAATCGGTAATAGCTTATGGAGTTCTAACTTTGGCATATTGGAGTCTGCAGTTGTAGAAGTATCAGTTATAAGTTGAAGTTTTTGCAGTTCAAATATTCGTTGGTTTTCCCTATCTCTTTCAGCTCGCAATTCGAGCTCTTTTCTATCACTAATAATACGATTTAAACATTCTTTAGTAAAATCTACATCATACCCTTCACTTTTTAAGACTGCGTCTTTTATGTCAAGAACTTTGAAATTATCTGGTATTGATATGTCTAGCGTTTCCACCAATTCAAGGAGGTCCTGCCTGCGACCTTTTGCTAAATAGGCCATCGTGAAATGTCACTTCAAATTAATTACAAATATATTTTCTTTGAACTTTAAATTAAATTTAACAAAGTGTTATTAATGAAATAATAATACAGTATTATACCACATAGAACTAATATCTCAATTTCTTACAATATGCAATTTGAAAAAAAAAATTTCATGAATCACAAAAATGAAAAAATATATATATTTTCGTTGTTTTCAAGTTCAATACACAATCAAAGTAAAATTACTATCAAACTTATATAGTTAAAAAAATCATCAAAATTATCTGAAAACACATTTGAAATATATCATACCACAAGTAAAAAGAATCATATACGTACTCATAAATAAAAGTTCTACTTAGCCGAAACAAAATTTCCTATTAGTATTCAAAAAGAAAAGTTATTAGAACTCAGAGTTATAAGCAACCTTGAACTGTCTATTTCTCCCTATTTTATTTTCGCTTACACAGCATAAAATATCTCATCAGTTTCATAAATGAATCATAGCTTAAAAATTAATACTAGCAAGAAGAGAAAACGGAGATATATATATTCTTTTTTTCTTTTAAACCACTAAATATATTATTTAACTGAGACAAATCTTTCAACATATAATGCACATTTTACACCTAAAATTATACACATAAATGAATATTTTTTAAAAAAAATAGCATATAACAATACAAAAAATTTTCCAGCTTAAATGCTTTCGAACAAGAATTGTAATTATTCAGAGAAAATAATACACATAAATACATATATATTTGGTTTTGTGTTCTCACTTAAGCTTTCAAGTAAACAACGTTATAATTATTAGTTTAAACAATACAGGAAGTATATTTTAAAAACACATTGATCAACACACTGTATATTATGCTGTTTAGCAAATTACACAATTACATTTCTTGAAATAATAAAAAAAGATTTCTTAATTTAATTCGAACAGGACGTTCTAAATTTAAATCAGTAAAGAATGTTCTCTATGTCAGAACGATGAAGTCAATTTTTAAGAAATTAAAACTTACACAATTCTTTAGGATATTAAATCCAATTTGCATTTGGGCATGCAATGGTTAATTTAGTATTATAAGGTATAATACTTAAAAGAAAATTCAAAGTAAAAACTTTACTTGTTCTTCAGGTGAAGATAAATCCAACGATTTTGTTAAACTTGCTCATTCTTCAGGTGAGAACGGAACAATAGCGGTTAACCTGAAAATTAATAGCGAGCAACAGCCAAGCCTCTTTAACTATAAAACACGTTGGGTGTCAAATTATAAGGGGTGTGACCCAATGTATAAAGGGACACGCGGGGAAGGGGTTCTTAATTAAGTCCACTAGTTAATTAAACACGTTTATTAGACAAAACAAACATTTACATACATAACTAGAGAACTAACAGTTACAATAGAATTGAAAGGGATCGGGCAGCGCATGCTCGTACGTCCTTACAGTTCCGAAGCTTGGCCATTACTGAAGATTGTTCTAGCCGCTAGAGGGCGCGATAGTCTTTCTACTGTTCATATGAGAAGAGTTTAAACTACGGGGGGTTACAGTAGTGATTAAAAGGATTCGGCACCCTTTGAGCAATACTATTTATTTATGTATTTAAAAATTACATTTTAGCATTTCATATAAAGCTTATTTAAGAAAATGATACGAGATAAAAATTTTCACATATTATTCACGTAGTTTTACAATTTAATTTCTTTTAAGAAATTTGGAAATTTTTAAAATTCTACTCTTTTTGTGTTAATTAATTTTTTGACATGAAATTTTTGTAATATTTTTGAGGATGTTTTAAACACCTTTAGGGATCGATTTTACAATACCTTAATTATTTTTGGAGAAAAAAAATAATAAAATGTTGACATATATATATATATATATATATATATATATATATATATATGCTAAAATCCAACCAAACGCCTACTATTTCCCATATCTAATATTTTTTTAAAAAAGAAGTATTCAATTTACAGGAAAATGGATCCTTAATTTTGTTTCATGCATTACATATAAGACACAGGGAAAAAAAGGGAAGTGATTGGTAAATAATTGTGGGAGAAGTGGTATTTTGAATGTGAAAAAACACAAAAGGAGAAAAACAATTTTAAAGTTTATAATTCTGAAAAATAATTGTTATAAGCTTAAATAAATATAAAATACCACACTAGTACATATTTTTCTTAAAGATAATAAAATATTATATAAATCTTACTCCCCCGACAACCATGCATCATTCGACTTCGAGAAGAACATTTCATTTCTATGGCATCTCATCCATTTCCCCCCTACAAACGAGCAGAAATTTTTAACAATTTTTCTAGATTTTAATTGCTGCTGGTCCTTATATTTATCAAAGTCCGTTGTAGTCCTAACTAAACTGAAAACAACATAAGTTTTGCGTTAGTATCTTGCTCTTCCTTCCATACATTGAATAAGGTACGCCACGTAATCACCCTCGGGCAACGCTGAAAAAAAAAAACTTTAAAAGTAACAGGAAGTAACAGCTAAATTTGATAATAAATTAAAGGTCTATATCTATTCTATGTGACTTATGTGTTACTGTGATCAATCCGTGTCAATCCCAAAAGTTCTACTCCAATGAACACAGAAAAACCGACATATGTTAGCAGGAGTTACATGCTGTGCTAAATGTTATGTTTTACAATTTTTAATCAAAATTGAACCTAATTTGAAAGTCAAATCAAAAAAATATTTACCCATGGCATGTATTTAAAAAAAACCCGCTTAAATCTGCAAAATCTTTTTCAGACGAAACGATTGAACTTCTTACTAGAAAATTACGCTTGCAAGTGTTTCTTGCAGCAAAAAGAAACCCGATCTAAACCTCTGACTGAAGAATATTTCCATTCGCGTACTAACGAAAACTGTTTACCACGTGGCTAGGGAACCTATGAGGACCATAAATAGTGGGTTGTTTTTTTATTTCGCGCAATTTAATTGTTCGACTTTACGAGCGCTAGATTGGGAAAACTGCCCACTGTGAGGCGGAGTTGAACACCATTTCAAAGAAATCCTTTCAGAAGTGTCTTCGACAGTAGAAGAAATGTTAAGCTAAGTGTGTGAAGGCACAAGGGGCCTATTTTGAATTTTATTAGTATTTTAAAATCTCATAAAGTAACAGATATTTTTTATGACCAATGGTCGGATACTTTTTTAACAGACCTTGTAGCTTGTATTGATTACAATAGCGTTGTATATGAGGAATTATACATTAAAAAATGTCTTCATTTTCTATGTGTTGACATTTCCTGAAGATTATTTGTAAATCAATCGCTTTTCGTTACATAATGACATTTCAAATTCATAACGTACTTGAAGCGATTCTCACCACAAAGTTATTAAATATTAATTTTTTTATTGATAACTACTGCTGATTCTATCTTAAAAAGAATTTAAGAATTAATGAAAATACAGATATTTTAACTAAAGCTGGAAAAAAGCATAAGAGTAATTTAACAGTCACATACAAGTGAGGTTAATGTTTAGTTTCAATCATTTACACTAGATGGCAGCACCATTTGACTAAAGCATCATATTGAATTCTTAAAAATTTTTATGAATCAGCCTATTCTTAGAGCATAATTTCCTATACTTTTTAGAGTATGTTTCACTTTTTGACTACATTTTTTGAAAGAAAGGAAAATAAATTTCACAATAAATGAATGATAATTTATTATCGTTGATGTTTAAACTTTTTCAAAATTGGGATTTAGAGTTTCAGAGAAAAAGTTCCAAGATTAAAAACTGAATAATATATATATGTATATATATATATATATATATATATTTCTCTCTCTCTCTCTCTCTCTATATATATATATATATATATATATATATATTGACGGGAAAAAAAGAAATTTTGAAAAAAATTATAAGTTATTTGAAAAAGAAAAAAATATATTATTATCACATTTCATCTCAAATAAGGAATTCAAAACATTTAACCATGCAACCAGAGAGAAATTATATGGAAGATAAACTGTAAATATTCTTCATGAATGTAATTAATAAATATCCATAGACTCAGTGGTGTAATAAATACCCCACATCACGCGGGGAGGGGAGGGGGCAGTACTCTAGGGAGCCCAATGGTTATGCTTTTGCTATCCTTTGTAAGATCTGGCTTGTGGGGCCCAAAACCTGACTTTGCAGGCACGAGGGCTTAAATCTCCAGCTTCTAGAACCACAGAAACAGATAAGAAATCCATACAAACTGATTCAACCTTGTCCTCTTAAAGGGCCCTTAAGTATTTAAAAATAACAATTTTTTTTAACTTTAATTTCTCTCTGTACATATTCTTCCTGCGGTACTACCAACTCCTATGCTGCCATTTTTATTTTTTACTCCCTCCCATCTAAGAAATGAATATCTTATGAATTTGAGCATAACCTATACGAAAAGGAAAACTTCCCATTATTCTTCGGTTTTTTAGCTTTAAAAAAATTTTGCATATGCAAATATACACACACATATATGTTTTTAATGCTTTTAACATAGTTATAGAATATACTTTTTAATTGTTTTCATATTTCTGAATGTGAAGAAAAATACTATAATCGATTTTTTTAAAAAAATATATACATTGGAGTTGAAATATTTAGAGTTGTATAACAGTTGAGAATTTTTAAATAAAATTTTATCCTTTGGATTAAATATAAATCAAAGGGGAAAGTTAACGTTTTTATCGGATTTTTACCAACTCTTCCTAATCGAAAGCTGCGAACGAAACTCTGACTTTCTTTTTTGAAAATCTTGCTTCTTTCATTTCGAATATTTAATTTTTGGTGAATGCTTTAATGAGAGATTATATACGCAAAAAAAATAAATTTTAAAAAATTAAAATAAAAAAATTGTTTAATGATGTATAATGATATGTACTTTAAGCGAGATGGAAATTTTAAAAAATCTTCCAAAATGTGTTATTCAAATTTATACAGGAACGAAAGATGGGAAATATATATAACATAGTAATTAATTAAACCAGATTCTTGCAAGACAATAAGCAAAGTCAGTAATTAGATACTTAAATTAAAACAAACACTAAAATATTTTAATTTAAAAGATAACTTATTGAAACAAATAATATAACAATTTACCTAAATATTTAAATTAAGTATAATTAAAGTAACAAAAACATAGAATATAAATTTATATAAATAGCTATCCCATTTCCAACATTGAACTAAATTTTAAAAGTTAATTAGACTTGATATGTATTAGATTTATTGAGTGACAAAAAATATTTTCCAAATTTTGTTCTAAGTCCATAAATTTAATGTAAAGTAAGGAAATGTAAAAAATAATCAAAGATATAAAATCAATTTAAAGAAAAGCCAGTTCATTGCATCCTGAAATTTAAAAACTTGCTGAAAGAAAACCAAAAATAAAAAGAAATTGTTCGAAAGCCTTACGACAAAATTGTTAGCCTCAAAAGTGACTTAAAGATCTGATTATTTTGATCCTTGAGTTTTAGTCATTTCTTGAATTTCTGATTACAAATAGACAAAAAAATGTACATTATTTGACAAATAAAAAGAGCTTAGTTTTTTTATGCGAATTTCACTTCAATTCAAACAGAATTCTGATAGAAGTTTATCATTTGTATAAAAAATTTTGAAATTTAAGTTCATTTTTCTGGTGAAAAGAAGCATGACGATAATATAAATACTTGCTCCGTGTATATAAATGAATTCAAAATATCTATCAGTTATTCAAAATAATATATACATATATATACATAATTTCTGAGAATATTAAAAGCATTATATGAGGTGTAGTTATTATATAAACATCATGACTACCATGCCATAAGCTTAAGACTTAGTGGGGAGGAAGGAGATAGGAATATAGCTGACCTTAACACTCCTTGCTATTGAATCTATATTGTCTTTTTCTCTTGTTTAGTAAGATGTTGTTTTGTCGAAGAGACGCTGTCATGGAAGTGTGAAAATTAAACAGTATATTATTCTCACATTCTTCGTTAAGTTTAAAAAAAAAAACCTCAGACTGAACAAAAAAGTTCTTAGCGGTATTTGCATGTTACGCATTAGAGTTTTTGAAGGGCACGGAAGATATTTGAAAGGTGGAGAGGGGGAGGTTGATGATGAACCCTGTAATCAATCTATGACATTGAGAATTGAGCAAAACATTCAGGAATTTAAAGTAATCGTGAGAAAAGTTCTATGTTGGGAGTATAAGGATGATTGGAGACATTTCGAACAATGGCAGGGAAATAATCCATGAAAAAAATGTGCATGAGAATTTGCAAATGACGGAAGTTTGTGCAACAAATGTTTCCAAAACATCTTGTGATGTTCTTCCCCTTGGAAGAACATCTCTCGAAGTATCTGCGTGAGCTAGATGTGTAGGATTAGCGAAAAGATTTGGATCAAACATTATCTTAATATGACTTAAGATATTCAACTTAAACCTTTAACAAATTAAATTGTAATAATTAATATGAGAGAATCTACGATGGTAAAAATACGCAACACACAATAAGACTTAATCTAATTCAGACCTCTATCAATAAGCGAACCGCCTTATTCCCGATTCTAATATTAAATAATCAATCCTACCTTATTACAGCTTGGAGTAACGATCAATCTTGTCTTGGTATGCAATGGAATGCAACTTGGCTGATTTCTTCTATTCGATCACTAATAATATGTTTTCACGTCACGCAAAACTCATTCAGACTTGAACCACGAACTGTAATAACCATCAACTTCCACAAACTAACATCAATTGTCAAATGTTACCTTGCATTGCCATATCACTTACTCTAAGATCCGATATTTAAAAATTTATTCATTTGCATCTTTTATTCACACTTCACTTCTTGGATTTGGTTGGAAAAGAGTTGCCATTAATTCTGGCCCAAAGAACCCAAAGGACTTGTTAAAGAAAACACGCGTGAGACATCAAATCTCTCTCTAGATCAAAAGGAAAACAGGAGAAAAAGTGTGTTCCCACATCATGGAACAATGCACAGCACAGTTTGAATTGCTGTGAAAAGTCGTCACAGTTGACAAGACATAGATTTTCCATTTTCCCATACGATTCTAAAACAAAACACCAATCCTTGCTCTAAAAGACCCCCCATTTCGCTAAGAAGCAAAAAAAGCTCGAATGAGCAGGTCGAAAAGGAAAGTCATTCTCATCGGTTTTTTTCTCTGATATTAAGGGTGTCGTCATGATTGAGTGGTTACCTCAAGGCCAAACAATAAACCAGAAGTACTAGATTGATGTTCTGGCCAGGATGAGAGAAAGGTCGAGGAAAAGATCAGATATGTGAAACAACTCATAAATGCTATATCAAGACAATACACTAATACACAACACATTCTCTTTGAAGCAGTTCTTAATTGAGAAGAAAATTACACTGCTCAAGCATTCGCGGTGTTCACTAAATCTTGCAACATGCGACTTCTACTTGTTCCCCAAAATGAAAAAAATTGTTGGATTTGAAGGTTCCATAATAGATTGTCAGGGCAAAATATGCATCTATTTATATTCATCATATAATGTTGCAAGGAAAAATGATAAAAATAAACAACACACACAAATTTGATGGGTACTATTGCATTGATTTTACAATATTTTTAGTATTTGGTTCCATTTTTCAAAAGCCTTGTGGAAAATTGAATCTTTATTTACATGGGTCAAGAAGTTCTTATTTTTAATTTTTTCATACACTCGAAGGAAATTTTCGAAGAAAATTTTTAGATAATACTTATTGATTGTCTCAGTCGGAGGCTTTAATTTTTAATATATTATTATTTACTTACGATGAACCATTATTCATATTGACATTAGGAATCTATCTTTCTTCGTTAATTCATTTATGACTTTTTACTAAACGCTGAAGTTGTGATAATTTGAATGATTCTTTGTAAGAAAAGTAAAACGGATTAAGACATAAATTTAGCAGTGGTTTCGTTTTTAAATCAGAAAAAAACCATTTCTTAAGACAGATATTAAATTTCTTAAGCTTTTTTAAATAGAGTTTGAAAATATATATTCGCATTGAATCTTTCGAAAATTTTCTAGTGGATAAAAAAATAAATCAGCTAAAAAGAAAAAAAAAAGCGAATTTATACAACTATTTCGTTGGACGCACGTAAACTTTCACAACTTGTCGAATGAATTAAAAAAAATCAACTTGTTGAAACTAAAATGTGTTATAGAGGGTTATGTATTCATTAGGGAATAAGTCAACCCACAATTCAATAAAACATTGGTAACAGTATTGAAAATGCTAAAACCCAACAAAACTTCCAGAAATAGAACTTCACTTGACATCTAATTTCAAAAACTTTAAAATTACTTTGTATGGAGAGGACATTGATATTCTATTAAATGTGATATGTATAGTAGTCATACTAGTAACACTTTGAAGAATTTGAAATGAAAGTTATATTACTATTAATTTGTTGTGGCCTTCTTTCTTAATTAGAAAATACATTCATTCATTTGATGTACATATTACAGACGAAAAGAAATCCAGTTACAATGTGGACAAAACTAAGCATTTAGCAAAGTAGAAGGCATTCATATAAAACCGTTAAAATACATTATCAAAAATGTATATTAAAATACTATACATTCAAGGTACTAAAGTGAGAATTTCAAACAAATACCATACACTCATATGTAAAAAAAGAGGTTGATTTATTCTTCTTAACCAAATGTTAAATTTTTAATGCCTAATAAATGAAGAAATGACGTTCCAAAGCGAAAACTAAATTACTGCGCAAAAAATATAATTTATGTAATTCACAAAATAAGGCTTACAGAAACGAAAATATTCAAAACTATATAGCCACTACTTGCCCAATTCGTTGGATATTTCATGATGGTGTATGACAGCATATTGTTTTTAAGTTATTGACATCTAAGTTCTATTATTAAGCTTTTGATTGTTTAAAAAAAGTATTCTTATAGCCCTCACAGCTTGATTTAAAAAGTACAGGGCTTGAATTTCTAAAAAGGAAGTATATTTATTTTTTATCGGAGTTGATTTCCTCAAAATTCGTTCTTAGCGAATATCTACTCAACAAAAGAAGAATGCTTGCAGAATTTCAACTCTGTCAAAAACACCAATTTTTTTCATCATAACTCCCCCATAACCCTCCACAATCTCTTTTGAGAATGAACTTCCACATATCCTGTTCTTAGCGGGTCTCTGCGCAACAAGAGAGACCTGTTCACCAGATATCAAATTTGTAGATCTCATAGTTTATATATAAAAATGGGAAAATTTTATATCTTTAGCGTCCTTTATAATCCACAACATCAGTCCATTCCGAATAAAACTCATTCTTAGTGGATCTCTACATTACAAAATAAACATGTTTTCCAAATTACAAGTCTGGATATTTTATAGTTGAAAACCAGGAATTACTCAAAAACTGAAAAGTACCTGTAACTTCTCTCACTCTCCTTCCTGGGAGTCGATTTCAACTAAACTCATTCTTAGTGGATCTCTTCTCAACAAAAAGAGACATAGCTGCCAAATTTCAAGTCTGTAGCTCTAATACCTCAAAGGGGGGAATTATTTGTATCGCCACTATAAAACCTCGCAACACCCTTAAGAGTCGATTTCCAAAAGACCCATTCTCAGTGGACCTCTATTTAATAAAAGAGACAGACACAGCTATCAAATTTAAAGTCTCTAGGTGCAGTAGTTCAAAAACGGGAATTTTTGTTTATAACGCCTCCGTAAGCCCCCTTGGAGATTGATTTCTGTAAAGTCCATTTTTAGAGGATTTCTATTCCATGAAAGAAACATGCTTGCCAAATTTAAAGCTGTAAGTTATACAGATATCGGGGTGAGGGAGCGATTGACTCTTTTCTCCTATATACATAGATAGATAAGGCCCAGGGATCGAGTGGTAGCGTATCGCGCTTCCACACCACAGGTTCGAGGTTCTATCCTCAGGCTGGGCAAGGTTAACTCAGCCTTTCATCCCTTCTGCAGTGGGTCGATAACTGAGTACCAAGCTTGATTGGGGACTTAAACCCTGGGAGTCTCGCTTCAGACTGAGCACCTGATCGGAACATATTCTCATGCCCCTCAACGCCCAATGGTCACGTATACTGGGATGGGTGCAGTAGGACCTGGCTTTCATGGAATGTTGCGCCAATGAGTTTGAGTTTGAGTATACAGATAGATAAATAAACAAGATCTAAATCTATATAATTAAAAGAAAAAAAGATGCTTAAATAGCAATGAAATTTGATATTCTAATAAAAGCAAGAAACAAACACTGACTCCCTTTCAAACATGCAAAATAACAGACATACCCTAGCAAACAATCAACTCACTCACTACCAACTATGAGGCATCTCGTAGTGTGAGCTGCAATTTTAGTTTGATTACATATATCCATTTGAGATACAAATGATTAGAAAGGATGAATGAAAAATTTATATGGTGCAAAAAAATATATTAATTATTGTAGTTTTTATTTTAAAAATTATTACTTAGGTAATTATATATATATATATATATATATATATATATATATATATATATATATATATATATGTGTGTGTGTGTGTGTGTAATAATTCCTTCTTGCATCCTTTTAATTAACTCTTTTAAATAATATTTAAGCAAGATTTAATTCTTTGGTTAAAACTAACGTTTTAATCTTAATCGTAATCAACTAGTATCCGAAATCCCTGTCCCGCCCATTTTAACCAATCAGAGCTACTATTACATAATAGTCACCCGATTGTCACTGCCGGTATATAAAGCGAAAATCTTGTATGATCACTCTCTTTGTCTTTGTGTTCGTCTTGTGGAATGTCGCTGCTGCTTGTCGCTTTTTTTACTTTTTGTGTCTGCTTTCTTGTTCTTATCAGATGTCTGTGAAACACAACTGTGAATTGTTCACCTACATTATGTGTGTGTGAATAAAAATATGAACGTCCACTATGAAGATGTTTTCTGGGAAACTCTGGGTAAATAAACGAAAAAACCAACACCAGCCCACGATACTATATATATATATATATATATATATATAGTATAATAAAATAAAAGTGAAGAATAACTAGAACCCACAGTGCTAAAGAAATAAGAAATTGGAATTCAGTAAACACAACAAATGTAGATACAAAAAGTCATTGGACTAAACTGGAGACCTATTATGATTTCCAAAGCTGTCGCTGAATTAGGCCAGCGAATTAGGGTTAGCAATGCTTTATGGATCCAACCTTCCCCGTACAGCAGAAATTTTCGACATAATAGGAAAAAAAACCAAGTTGAAAAGTTAACATATATATATGTATGTTCCAAAATTTAAAAAATATTTTTACTGTTGTTGCAGCATATGATGAGCTTTAAGCAGGGATCAGCACAAAATTCTACGTTGTTGGAACTCACTAGACAAAAATACCTAGTCTCCTTACATTTTTTTTTGCTTTGTACACATTTGACATCTTTTTTTTGTGGGAAGAAGACGTTCTAAGTAATGAAAATCAGTTGTGTTTCTAACTCGTAATCTTTTTATCTCCTCTATTTTTTTATTATAGAACATGCATGCGAAGTCGCCCAGTTACTGAGTGGTAGTGTATCGCGTTTCCACGCCACAGATCCTGAGTTCAAATCATGGCATGGGCAAGATCGACTCAGCCTTTCATCCCTCCAGTGGGTTGATAAATGAGAACCACGCTTGCTTGGGAGCTGGACACTCTGGGTTTCACGTCAGAATGACCATTTGACCGAAACATCTGCATATGCACTCCAGCGCCTAAGGTCACTGTATTAAGGCCTATATATTTAACTTAAAAATTTTGAAATATTTTTTGGTGTATGCTTGGTTATATTTATTTAAACTTTCTTAAATATTCGAAATAAAACATTCAAATAAGTAATTCAAAAGTTAAAGAAATATTTTTTTTACAAATTTATTAAAGGAGTCATTGTTTTAAATTAATAACCTATAAAACAACATTAAGAATTTCGAATTATATTATCACACACACGCGCATGCACACAAACACACACAAAACACATAGACGCACGCACGTATATATTGAAATAATTATAACAATTCATCAAGAGAAAAAAAATCTTTAACACCATGCAGAAAAAAATTTGTTGTTGTTTTGAATATGATATTCTTTTGTGGATTATATATTACTAAAATATTTTTGCCCAGAATGATTTGTTAATCTTTTCAGCAATGACTACCATTATTGAGATAAAGTTTCAAATTAAAAAATTATTAGTAAGTTGAAACCTTATTTTTCAATTTTAAGTGTATTATATAGAATTTATTGTTTTCAAAAAAAGTGCACAAATAATTACTATATTTATCTACAGACATGGATATTGAAAGGATTCTGTGTAACACATGATATAACTCTAGATTAATTTTAAGAATGCATATTTTTGATCATACAATTTTTAAAAAGCTCGTTAGTTCATTTTAAATTCTAAACACTAATAAAGAGTATGCTTTTGAAATTAACTTTGTAATGGTTATTATATTCTAGCTTTAGACAGAGAAATAAAAAATGTTTTTAAAAAATAAACACAAAATGCATTTTTTATTGTAAATTTAATAATTATGTAGCAAGCAGTACGATTAAGACAGAAAAGAGGGATTTATAAAAAGTAGAAGGAAAAGTAAATAAATATGTATAATAAAAAATATTTAAATATATACTTTCATTAAACTTTAAGCAAAAACAGAGGGATAAAATTTGTATCAGTTTCAACACCAAATTTTGCCGTGCAATTATTTTAAGCAAAAAGTAAGAATGATAAGTTAAACAATCTTTCACGTCAAGTTATAATGAGCAATTCTAGATTTACTTCAAAAGTTCACCAAACAATACTTTCCTTTACTTATATTTTTGGACATCTCCCCATCCTGAAAAATTCTATTACAGATGAAAAAGATCGGCTTCGTTCGTTTCAGAGATCAATTAGTTCCATCATATAGTTTCCATTATCGCGTGACAATTAGTAAATTTTGAGTCAGTATTATTTTTATTACTGTTATTGCTTATTCCAACAAACGAAGTGAGGGAAGAATGAACTGGAATTTATTGTTGCTCGTAGGACAATGTTTATCAAATTGTGGGGCGTGCCCCTCTAAGGGAGCGTGATAACCCTACAAGGGGGTGCGAGCATGTTGAAAAGTCGAAAAGAAAAGATTATTGAAAAAAATTATTAATTTACTGAAAGTGTGTAAACTAGCAAAATACAAACTGGCGTGAAAAGAAATAAAATACACATTTACACTGATATAATTCACCTATGAAAACATATCAGTATTGTACAATGTATTTTATAATTAAATTAACAATACTAAGAATAAGTTTAATAATTACCAGTTTCCCCATGGGCTTGTCATATATAAAATTACATGCAGGAATTACCCCTTATCTTGATAATTTTACGGTTTATAACTTAACTACCGATTAAAATTTACGTGATTAGCTCCCCATTGCTACCGTTTAACACGTAGTATGTGGTGTATTGGGGAGGAGAGGTAGAAAAGAAATAAATAAGCAAATTCTCTTTGAAAGTAAATCCTTTGCAAACACTGTCAAGATCATTTCATTGCATTCCAAAGCCTTCGAAATAATCTAATGAACAGCATTGGACAGAAAATATCGAACTTCGGAAAGACGTATATATACGTACAAGGCAATTAACGCACTGGCTGAGCGAGACATTTATATACGCCGGTCGTACTTAGCAGATTAAAGTCGTACTGTTGGTTAAACGTCAAATTGAACGTCTTAATGAATTCAATACATTGTTAATGTTTGAAAGGAAAGGGGGCGAGAAAAATTATGATTGAATATTGGGCCCCAAGTATTGAAAATTTGAGAAGCACTGTCGTAGGACATGTTCCCTATGCAAAGACTCAAACGAGCGGCCTTCTTAGAAGTAGAGTGATCAAATGTGTGTGTGCGCTTTCGTTTTTCACTTTTTTTTTACCTGACATCTGAAATGGGGAAACGATTCAGATACTGTCGAACCTCCATATAACGAACCTCTATTTAACGAATTTTTCTATTTTGTGAACATTTTCTGGAACCAATAACATTTTACTATTTTACTTGTAAAATAACCCCCAAATAGCGAATTACATTTTTTATATAATGAACTTCTGTTGTAATTCGATCTTTTTTCATATTATTTTAAAAATATTTCAGGACATTTTTTAAATTATTCTCTCTTTTAGCACATTATATAGTGATTAATGACCTTGAACTGCTATTACCAGGTGCCTAACTCATCTAAAACAATGCAACGGCCATAATTTTTTAAACAAAAAACTCAAATAAAACTAACAGATTTTATCAGTAACACTGGCGTAGCTAGTTCTGAGTAGGCCCCGTATCAAAACTTCTTCGGGGGCCTTTTTTTTAAAAGAAAGCCCTGTTAGTTGTACTGTAGTTACAAATGTTGGGGCCCCTGTAGCTTGGGGGCCCCGTATCATTGATACGGCTGATACGGTGGTAGCTACGCCCCTAATCAGTAATCAAACTTAGATACGAAAAATACATGCTTAAAATTAGTGGTTGTAAAATAATGTGCGTTTAAAATTACTCGTAGAATTAAAATTACAAAGTGTCGTTAAAAATTCAATAGTTTTAATGTAAAATTATTTTTTAAAGTTGAAAATACACACAGTGTATTCTTGGACAATGTCTTTTTTTCTTTATTCCTTTTTTTCCTTGCAGATTTCTTTTGATGGGTAAGATATATAAAATGAATAGAGATATTTATTTTCAAAAAAAGTGTGAATAATTACTTTTTAAGTAATATATAGTGTTTATGAATTTGTTTTATGTGGTTTTTAAAGTATATTAAAAAATTATCTCTAACGAATTTTTTTTTTTTTTTGGAATTTAGTGATTTCGTTAAATAGAGGTTCAACCGTACTTCTAATCACATGTCCCTTATCCACAGCCATCAAGTAACGTTATTTTACTCTTTCTTATCACTTCTGAAAAGTTCTATTAGTGAAGGTAAAAAATAAGTTGTTTAGAAACAGAAATGAAAAATTGTCTTGTATAAAGCAATTGAGTCTTCTTAACCTTAAATAAAATTAAAAGGCCAAGATTACTTTTAAAAGCACAATATTTAGAAGTTTGTTTTTATCTTAATAAATCCCTAAAAACATTGGTTCTTAAGGAAAGAATCAATAAGACCAGCGGCCCAATAGAAAGTCTTCGTGAGTCTTCGTTACAACAAATAACAGTTTTATATACATATCTATAAAAATTTCACAAATTTCAAAGTAAAAAAATTTATGACTATAAATTTAATTTTAAGAGAATCTTTATACGTTTTTTGTTGAGTTCTACTTTAAAAATCCTGGTAAGAAAAAAGTTTTCAAAAATATCGTGCTTTAGAATTGACATATTAGTAATTAATAATAAAACAGTTTTGAAAGCAATATTAAATAAAGAGATGATATATAAAAGAGAGACATAAAATATAATAAGCACAATCTTCTAAGCTGTGGTTTTACTTCACAAATATGCTTCAAAATATATAACCTTGATTTCAATGACAATCTGTACAGTCATATTTATTTTATTTTATTTTTCTTCCTTGATACATGCTTTTTCATTATATTTCCAGAAAACCCATGCAAAATGCTTAATAATCTAAAGATTAATTTTGTACCACAGACATATAAATTTATAGCCACACATTTTGCTTTAGTTAAAAAAATGAATTTTCTACATTTTTTAAATTTATTTTGCATTCATATTCATTGAATTCAACATTTTACTGTTACATGGTTGAAAGGATATCTTAAGTACAGTGGCGCACACAAGGGGGGGGTCCTAGGGGTCCAGACCCCCCTAAAGCCCTTAATTTTTTCCCTATTGATTATAATTCTAAGTATATAGTACGTAAAATTTAATTAAATATGTGTTTTTAATGTGATTAATTTTATTAATTAATACTAATTAATTATTCAATAATTAGTTTTTTACTGTTTTTTGTTCCCGAAAATCGACAAAATCAAAAGTAGTATGATACAAGAATGGTAGACTTTCGACCCTGGACCCCCCTTTGAAAAATTTCTGTGTGCGCTACTGCTTAAGTACATAATCAACTCAAATATGGTAAACCCAAAGCTTAAATTATTTTCGAAACTTGTAATTTCAAGATGGCGAAAGTATTTTTAAAACATGAAAGAATAAAAACAAAAGAAAACTGCGAGAATGTAAAATGGATTCAAAAGTTAAAATACTGTGTTTTATTTCATTTATCAATAAAATTTTTATTTATTTATTTACAAACATATAGCCATGCAAATGGAGAAAAAAAACATAATTATCAAATATATTCAGAAGGATTTAAGAATTATGTTAGTTATGAAATAAAAAAAAAATATAAAAATCTGGCTAATCCCGAGTGTTGCTCGGGCACTGTGACAATTTAGGCTGTGCAATGGGTCTTTCCCAAATTATTTCACATGTGCTTTTTATGGTTTCAAATAATTGAAAAGTTCCTCTCAGTGGAATTTTCTACAAAAAGAGAACGTCCTTCTACTAAGCATCCCCTTTTATACTTGTCTGAAAGACACTTTGTTGACTACATTCCTCCAATAAAAGAAGGAAACTAATACAACACGACAGTGTACTATTTTATACTCAAGAAGAGACATTAAAAGGAAGAAGGTAAGAAGAGAAACAAGATCCTACTGTCCAGATTGTGATGTTGGGTTGTGTGTGCAGTACGTGTTTTTGAATTTTTTCTACACGATCGAATTTTGATTAATAATTTCATAATCATTTATGTAAATGCGAAAGATGTAAATAAAATTAGTAATTCAAAATAAAAGCTAAGTATTCTAAGCTTTATATTTATAGTTAGTTCGAAGAATTATTTCAGCCGTGCAGAAAGTTAACTTTACAGGTAAATTACTCATTTATTTGAATAGATTTTTTTACGTTAATATTTAGGAAATTAAATGAGAATGGTGCTAATATGATTAAAAAGATATGTATATTTGAAAATATGCATGCAAAAATTGATAATTTATTTATCCATAATCCAGAAATAAAATGAGCCTGGAAGGGGTTAATTTGTTTCGAGATAAGAAAATATAAAAAATGTTCAACTAGATATAACTCTTTGAGTTTAAAATTAGATAATTCAATTTATTTACACATTTTTATAAGGTAATGAGGTTTTAAAAAAGTGTAAAATGTTTAAAATATAATCATTATTTTAAAAATTATAAGAACATGAAAATAAGAAACACTTCTGCAAGAAATATTAAGTAAATTTTACGTTGCGCATAATATTATTAATAGCTACTGTGTTGTAAAATAGCAGCAATACGTTGATTTATAAAGTCAAATATATCCTGTAGAATATTTTTATATGAATAGAATAATAAATATTTTTTTAAAAAAAGGATGCATAATACCAAAGTTAGGTTGAGTTTAAAGAGTATGAGACATTTTATAATTCTTTAACATTTTATACATCAAAGGCTACTATTATAGAAAATACCATGCGCAACGTAAAACTTACTTAATATTTCTTACAGAAATGTTTCTTATTTCCATGCGCTTATAATTTTTAAAATTATGATTATATTTTAAACATTTTACAATTTTTGAAACATCATTCTCTTATAAAGAACGGATAAAAGAATCGAATTATTCAATTTTAAACTCAAAGAATTATATGTAGTCGAAAATTGTGTATATTTTCATATCTCGAGACAAAATTAAAACCTCGAGACCCGTTAAGTATAATACAATTAGTGCTCGCTATTTGGAAACTGGATTCTTTTTCAACTATCCATTATTTATATTTTTAATTATCTGTTTTTATCAAGCAGAAAAAAACATTTCGCCAATAATATGTTATTTTTGTTATTCTGAATATTATATAAAAAAATAGTCATTCCATTTTTTGCATAACTGAGTAGGTGGACAAAGTATAAAAAGGAATATTTCTCATAAGATTCAAAAGGTGTCCACACTTAGAGACTTCTATGTATATCACCAGAAAAATTGCATTTCTCAACAAATTTATGTATACTTTTTTGGATTCTACAGTGTTTTTATATAGAAATATTTTATTGAAATACAAATCTATATATAACTGGAAAAGAAAGAAAGAAATATCTTGGGGATTCATTCTTGCGCTTTACTGGTAGATAACAATAACGTTGAAAAAGTAAAATAAGTGTTTTCACACATGCACTTTCATTTACATTACTGCTGAAGTAACTGGTAAATGAATTCAAATGATTCATAAAAGTACTTACTGTCTCCATTAAAAGCGCAATTTAGCATGTTATTTTGATAAAGCGTATTGTAATTTGCCTAAATTGTTATATTTTCGAGTTCTTTGAGTCTGTTCCAGCTGCTTTTAGTCAGTTTTGAAACGCTTATAGCTGCTTTGCAATGACGTGTGTGTACACTTCATTTTGTTGTTTTTAGATGGTTTTATATATATATATATATATATATATATATATATATATATATATATATATATATATATATATATATATATATATGTATATCTATATATATATATATATGTATATATATATATGTATATGTATGTATGTATATATATATGTATATATATATGTATATATACACTGCTGGACAATTGCTAAGGACGGATCACAAATTGCTATGTAGCATAACATTAAGCGAGACACGAGGCCTAGTAGGATAAAATATAGTTGCCACACTGTTCAGACATTAGAATAAAGAATATTTATTGTTCTGGAAAGTACAAAATCTGTGAAACATCTGAAAGAAAAAAATATTTCATTTGATCTGCGTACGGAGAAATGGAACAATGCATCTAAAAGTCAGCAGGCACCTTAAAGAAAGGTATCAGTACGGGATATGCCCACCGTGGAGTGTGATGCAACATTCCACACGTCGTACCATACTTTGCACAACATTATCCAGCAGCTGTTGAGGCAATTTATCCCATTCCTCTGTGAGTGCATGGATGAGGGTGTTCTTGTTTGTCGGAGGATAGTTTCGACCAGCAACTTGCCTCCCCAAAGCATCCCACACATTTTCAATGGGGTTTAGATCTGGAGAACGCGCTGGCCATACGAGACGTTGAATACCCTCGCTGTCTAGACAATCCTGAACAGCGAGTGTTCGATGACATGTTGCGTTGTCGTCCATAAAAACAAATTTATCACCGACAGCACCACGGAAAAGACGAACATGAGGAAGTAGAACTTCATCAATGTATCGTTGGCCCGTCATAGTCCCATTCGCAACCACATGTAGGCGCGTGCGGTGATGCCGATCCACACCATGATACTGCATGTCGGATATCGGTCCTTTTCCTGGATATTTTCTGGACGATAAGCAGTACCACTCTCGCGCCAGATCAGTTGGCGTCTACAATCCGATGACAGACTGAACCTACTCTCATCTGAGAATAGTACGCATGCCCAGTCCTGTTCAGTCCAATTGTGATGCTCACGACACCATTGCAAACGGAAGTACGGTGCTGTCTGTTCAATGGGACACACACAACAGGTCTGCGTGCGTATAGTCCTCCTCCCCTCAAACGTCTGGCAACAGTTTTTCGGGAGATCTGCTTTCCTGAGGCAGCAAGAAACTGATTTGCCACCTGCTGAGCTGTGGTGCGCCTGTTCCTTTTTGCTGATAGGACGATATATCTGTCTTCTGCAGGCTTCGTACTTCTAACACGACCTCCCCCGTGCCGTCTACTACACATTCCAGTAGTTTTAAATGACTTCCACTGCCGTGAAACAACGCTGTGAGCGATGTCGAACTCCCTGGCAACATCCGTTATTTTTCGCCCTTCTTCGATCTTTCCAATAATTCGGCCACGCATAAAATCATCTATGTGATGTCGGGAAGACATGCTAAAAATTTTAAGTTCGTCTATTAAATCTTTCCTATAAAACTTTGACTTGAAACAACAATTGTCCACACGCGTCAAAACCTTTAAAGCTCTTATGAACGCTATCACGTGATGAAAAGACGTGGAAAAAAGTTTGCATATACTCATACTTCTTCTTACTAATATCCCGCGCTTATTCTAATTTTCCACATTTTGCTTCCTTTCATTTTGTGGTTACTATGGATGATAGTGTTATCCGTCCTTAGCAATTGTCCAGCAGTGTATATGTATATAAGTATATATATATATATATATATATATATATATATATATATGTGTGTGTGTGTGTGTGTGTGTGTGTGTGCTTTAAATTTGAGATTGCTTGAAAACAGTTTGCAAATATATGTAAACAATGATTTCTGCAGGAATGGGATACCAACATATAAACAAGAAAGATTGAATGAACGAGAGGTCTGAATCTTTATTAAATAAGCGTGGGACATAGGAAAACAGTTTGCAAATAGATGTAAACAATGACTTCTGCAGGAATGGGATACCAACATATAAACAAGAAAGATTGAATGAACGAGAGATCTGAATCTTTATTAAATAAGCGTGGGACAGAGGAAAACAGTTTGCAAATATATGTAAACAATGACTTCTGCAGGAATGGGATACCAACATATAAACAAGAAAGATTGAATGAACAAGAGATCTGAATCTTTATTAAATAAGCGTGGACAGAGGAAAACAGTTTGCAAATATATGTAAACAATGACTTCTGCAGGAATGGGATACCAACATATAAACAAGAAAGATTGAATGAACGAGAGATCTGAATCTTTATTAAATAAGCGTGGGACAGAGGAAAACAGTTTGCAAATAGATGTAAACAATGACTTCTGCAGGAATGGGATACCAACATATAAACAAGAAAGATTGAATGAACGAGAGATCTGAATCTTTATTAAATAAGCGTGGGACAGAGGAAAACAGTTTGCAAATAGATGTAAACAATGACTTCTGCAGGAATGGGATACCAACATATAAACAAGAAAGATTGAATGAACGAGAGATCTGAATCTTTATTAAATAAGCGTGGGACAGAGGAAAACAGTTTGCAAATATATGTAAACAATGACTTCTGCAGGAATGGGATACCAACATATAAACAAGAAAGATTGAATGAACGAGAGATCTGAATCTTTATTAAATAAGCGTGGGACAGAGGAAAACAGTTTGCAAATATATGTAAACAATGACTTCTGCAGGAATGGGATACCAACATATAAACAAGAAAGATTGAATGAACGAGAGATCTGAATCTTTATTAAATAAGCGTGGGACAGAGGAAAACAGTTTGCAAATATATGTAAGCAATGACTTCTGCAGGAATGGGATACCAACATATAAACAAGAAAGATTGAATGAACGAGAGATCTGAATCTTTATTAAATAAGCGTGGGACAGAGGAAAACAGTTTGCAAATATATGTAAGCAATGACTTCTGCAGGCATGGGATACCAACATATAAACAAGAAAGATTGAATGAACGAGAGATCTTAATCTTTATTAAATAAGCGTGGGACCGAGGAAAACAGTTTGCAAATATATGTAAGCAATGACTTCTGCAGGAATGGGATACCAACATATAAACAAGAAAGATTGAATGAACGAGAGATCTGAATCTTTATTAAATAAGCGTGGGACAGAGGAAAACAGTTTGCAAATATATGTAAACAATGACTTCTGCAGGCATGGGATACCAACATATAAACAAGAAAGATTGAATGAACGAGAGATCTGAATCTTTATTAAATAAGCGTGGGACAGAGGAAAACAGTTTTCAAATATATGTAAGCAATGACTTCTGCAGGAATGGGATACCAACATATAAACAAGAAAGATTGAATGAACGAGAGATCTGAATCTTTATTAAATAAGCGTGGGACATAGGAAAACAGTTTGCAAATATATGTAAACAATGACTTCTGCAGGAATGGGATACCAACATATAAACAAGAAAGATTGAATGAACGAGAGATCTGAATCTTTATTAAATAAGCGTGGGACAGAGGAAAACAGTTTGCAAATATATGTAAACAATGACTTCTGCAGGAATGGGATACCAACATATAAACAAGAAAGATTGAATGAACGAGAGATCTGAATCTTTATTAAATAAGCGTGGGACAGAGGAAAACAGTTTGCAAATATATGTAAACAATGACTTCTGCAGGAATGGGATACCAACATATAAACAAGAAAGATTGAATGAACGAAAGAACTGAATCTTTATTAAATAAGCGTGGGACAGAGGAAAACAGTTTGCAAATATATGTAAACAATGACTTCTGCAGGAATGGGATACCAACATATAAACAAGAAAGATTGAATGAACGAGAGATCTGAATCTTTATTAAATAAGCGTGGGACAGAGGAAAACAGTTTGCAAATAGATGTAAACAATGACTTCTGCAGGAATGGGATACCAACATATAAACAAGAAAGATTGAATGAACGAGAGATCTGAATCTTTATTAAATAAGCGTGGGACAGAGGAAAACAGTTTGCAAATATATGTAAACAATGACTTCTGCAGGAATGGGATACCAACATATAAACAAGAAAGATTGAATGAACGAGAGATCTGAATCTTTATTAAATAAGCGTGGGACAGAGGAAAACAGTTTGCAAATAGATGTAAACAATGACTTCTGCAGGAATGGGATACCAACATATAAACAAGAAAGATTGAATGAACAAGAGATCTGAATCTTTATTAAATAAACGTGGGACAGAGGAAAACAGTTTGCAAATATATGTAAACAATGACTTCTGCAGGAATGGGATACCAACATATAAACAAGAAAGATTGAATGAACGAGAGATCTGAATCTTTATTAAATAAGCGTGGGACAGAGGAAAACAGTTTGCAAATAGATGTAAACAATGACTTCTGCAGGAATGGGATACCAACATATAAACAAGAAAGATTGAATGAACGAGAGATCTGAATCTTTATTAAATAAGCGTGGGACAGAGGAAAACAGTTTGCAAATAGATGTAAACAATGACTTCTGCAGGAATGGGATACCAACATATAAACAAGAAAGATTGAATGAACGAGAGATCTGAATCTTTATTAAATAAGCGTGGGACAGAGGAAAACAGTTTGCAAATATATGTAAACAATGACTTCTGCAGGAATGGGATACCAACATATAAACAAGAAAGATTGAATGAACGAGAGATCTGAATCTTTATTAAATAAGCGTGGGACAGAGGAAAACAGTTTGCAAATATATGTAAACAATGACTTCTGCAGGAATGGGATACCAACATATAAACAAGAAAGATTGAATGAACGAGAGATCTGAATCTTTATTAAATAAGCGTGGGACAGAGGAAAACAGTTTGCAAATATATGTAAACAATGACTTCTGCAGGAATGGGATACCAACATATAAACAAGAAAGATTGAATGAACGAGAGATCTGAATCTTTATTAAATAAGCGTGGGACAGAGGAAAACAGTTTGCAAATATATGTAAGCAATGACTTCTGCAGGCATGGGATACCAACATATAAACAAGAAAGATTGAATGAACGAGAGATCTTAATCTTTATTAAATAAGCGTGGGACCGAGGAAAACAGTTTGCAAATATATGTAAGCAATGACTTCTGCAGGAATGGGATACCAACATATAAACAAGAAAGATTGAATGAACGAGAGATCTGAATCTTTATTAAATAAGCGTGGGACAGAGGAAAACAGTTTGCAAATATATGTAAACAATGACTTCTGCAGGCATGGGATACCAACATATAAACAAGAAAGATTGAATGAACGAGAGATCTGAATCTTTATTAAATAAGCGTGGGACAGAGGAAAACAGTTTTCAAATATATGTAAGCAATGACTTCTGCAGGAATGGGATACCAACATATAAACAAGAAAGATTGAATGAACGAGAGATCTGAATCTTTATTAAATAAGCGTGGGACATAGGAAAACAGTTTGCAAATATATGTAAACAATGACTTCTGCAGGAATGGGATACCAACATATAAACAAGAAAGATTGAATGAACGAGAGATCTGAATCTTTATTAAATAAGCGTGGGACAGAGGAAAACAGTTTGCAAATAGATGTAAACAATGACTTCTGCAGGAATGGGATACCAACATATAAACAAGAAAGATTGAATGAACGAGAGATCTGAATCTTTATTAAATAAGCGTGGGACAGAGGAAAACAGTTTGCAAATATATGTAAACAATGACTTCTGCAGGAATGGGATACCAACATATAAACAAGAAAGATTGAATGAACGAAAGATCTGAATCTTTATTAAATAAGCGTGGGACAGAGGAAAACAGTTTGCAAATATATGTAAACAATGACTTCTGCAGGAATGGGATACCAACATATAAACAAGAAAGATTGAATGAACGAGAGATCTGAATCTTTATTAAATAAGCGTGGACAGAGGAAAACAGTTTGCAAATAGATGTAAACAATGACTTCTGCAGGAATGGGATACCAACATATAAACAAGAAAGATTGAATGAACGAGAGATCTGAATCTTTATTAAATAAGCGTGGGACAGAGGAAAACAGTTTGCAAATATATGTAAACAATGACTTCTGCAGGAATGGGATACCAACATATAAACAAGAAAGATTGAATGAACGAGAGATCTGAATCTTTATTAAATAAGCGTGGGACAGAGGAAAACAGTTTGCAAATAGATGTAAGCAATGACTTCTGCAGGAATGGGATACCAACATATAAACAAGAAAGATTGAATGAACGAGAGATCTGAATCTTTATTAAATAAGCGTGGGACAGAGGAAAACAGTTTGCAAATATATGTAAACAATGACTTCTGCAGGAATGGGATACCAACATATAAACAAGAAAGATTGAATGAACGAGAGATCTGAATCTTTATTAAATAAGCGTGGGACAGAGGAAAACAGTTTGCAAATAGATGTAAACAATGACTTCTGCAGGAATGGGATACCAACATATAAACAAGAAAGATTGAATGAACGAGAGATCTGAATCTTTATTAAATAAGCGTGGGACAGAGGAAAACAGTTTGCAAATATATGTAAACAATGACTTCTGCAGGAATGGGATACCAACATATAAAAAGAAAGATTGAATGAACGAGAGATCTGAATCTTTATTAAATAAGCGTGGGACAGAGGAAAACAGTTTGCAAATATATGTAAACAATGACTTCTGCAGGAATGGGATACCAACATATAAACAAGAAAGATTGAATGAACGAGAGATCTGAATCTTTATTAAATAAGCGTGGGAAAGAGGAAAACAGTTTGCAAATATATGTAAACAATTACTTCTGCAGGAATGGGATACCAACATATAAACAAGAAAAATTGAATGAACGAAAGATCTGAATCTTTATTAAATAAGCGTGGGACAGAGGAAAACAGTTTGCAAATATATGTAAACAATGACTTCTGCAGGAATGGGATACCAACATATAAACAAGAAAGATTGAATGAACGACAGATCTGAATCTTTATTAAATAAGCGTGGGACAGATGAAAACAGCACTGCACATATTCGTGAAAAATTATTACCTTTAGTAAAAAGTGCTAAACGAACACAGAAAAAAGTACTACGTGACTATTGGTTACTCTGGCATTATGATATCTGTGTGAAGTTCAAGGAGAAGAAGAGTTTGTTGTACCAGTAACAGATGCAAAACACACATATTCTTTTTTTCTTTCTGTTTAACTAATTTTAGCAATATGAGCAATAATAAATTATACCATCTGCTTTTCCTTATATAATTTATCAATTAATCAACTTCAATAGGGATAAAATGTATTTTTCGAGAGGTTTTAGCTGCTTATGATCAATTAATTTATAAATTAACTTTGAAATTGTTTACTTTTTCACTTTAACGGTCTTAAATTAGTTATTTCATAGATTAACTAGTTATTTCACAGAATAACTAGGTAAAGCACGACGTTTTTCATCTATTATATGCTTTAACTGACTTATCTAGTTATTTCATGAAATACCTAGTTATACTATGAAATAACTGAATCGCACTTTAATGGTAACATATACATAACCTCTCCTTTTCTCTACTAGACAGTTTTTTCATCTTCATAAAAAAAATACAGTCTTGAAAAAACCTTTTTTAAATTATTGATAACCATTTCGTTGTACTATTTAAAAGAACATGACTTAAATTTTTTTTGCTGCATATAAAATTTCAAGCAGCTACATTTCTCACCCTTTTAATGGCCTTTAATAAGATTTCATCGGAAACGAGAAAAAAAATAATAATCTGTAAAAATATTTACTCCAAAACGGCTCAAGTGACGATCAAAAACTTTTTTAACCCTCAACCGAATCAATTTCAATCACTCCATCCTTCTCGAAGCAAGCTTGACAGATAAATTTATGTAACGAGACAAATAAGCAATTAAAAATAACACCAAAGAAGAGTCTTTGCCTTCATTCCTCCTCCTCCTTATTCCTCCTTTTTCTTCTCTCTTCTTCATCTCTTCATTTTTATTATTATTATTTTTACTTTTTACAGTCCGTTAAGTACTGTCGTTTCTGCAGTTAAATCTCCTGCTTCTGACGTAACTCGCAGACCTACCCACGGCACGAAGAAAAAGGAGAGAGAGAGAGAACGCGATAAAAAAAATCGTTCCAAATGTTGGGAGAAGCGAGTTAGAGCTTGATACTTCGCAAGAATCCTCAATTGGTGAGGGATGTGAGCCCTGGGTCAGCAGCTCCGCCATCCATCACTGTCAGAAAGAGGCCAGCTGCCAGAACGCATTGGGGCCCACAATTATTCTCTCCAAATCCCTTTAGCAGATGAACTACATGACACTCTTTACAACTTTACTTTTTAAACTTTCCACCAGATTACCGAGACTCTGAGATGAATGACGCCATCAATAATTCCTGCGATTCTGCCTGGATATGTTTTCGATTCTTTCACCTCCCCTTTCCTTTTATCATACCATCCCGAACACACATATATATATATATATAGGTGTAGAATGTATCGGTTCTTAGAGTGGAGAAATGCTTTTTTGACATTGGAGAAAATCTCGTCGAAGATCTTAGGGTAATTTAGAATTCAAATTTTCGTATACTTGGATGCGATGTGAAATCTCTTGCTTAAAGGTTTTTCTTCAGTTTTTTTAAAGCAACAAATATGCTTTAAATTATGCTCTTTAGATTACATGGAACAGAAGACTTCGTAAAAGTTTTAGCAGGATGAAAGCCAGGAATTGAAAATGACGAGACGTTAAGATTGACTGTTAAAGTTATAAATTTGGATTATTTAACATAACATAAACGAAGGAAAAAATCATAAAGGATTATAATTACAATAAGATAAGGCTTAGAAGCTCTCCAAATATATAATGGAGTTTTCTTTATCTTCTTTTCATATTGAATGGTTATCGGTAGGGTGGAAATTTTACATCGTTTCTTTTCCTTACAAGTTTATATTTTAATACATTAAAAATACTTAACATTTAAGTAATAATTACCATTTTTAATTTTTAAATTAGACGCACAAGATCGGTTAATTTTTTTAATTGGTTCATTTTCTCAATTCTTATAATTTGAAGAATAGTAAAAATGTTCTAAAAGGAAACACACAAAACACACGTAAGTATTTGTTTAAATGGAATGTTGCTCTTAACCGGTCAATTTTTTTACCCAAAATGTTTCAAAAAGAGGCATATTTTTTACTGCATATAACTAAGTATAATAATTAGTAAAATGAGAAAAGGAAGAATTTCATTTTAAGTTTTCGTGCTATTTTTATTTAATATTCCTGGAACACAAAAATCCCTGAATGTTTGCTTTTTATAAGTACACTCTGCATGCTATGAAGAATGTTTTATGTATCTTAAAAGAATCTCTCTCACCAAAACTTCGTACTTCTTTTTCAAGCGGTTGTGGGTTTTTTGTGTGCATACATATTTGTTCACACAATTTGAAGCATGGTGTAATACAAAGTGTCTTACATTGCAATCGAGACAGAAATATATCGGCCTTTTTTCGACTATCCTCCCATTTTCATTTCTTATGCAATAAACTGCACTCTGTCTTTCCAATCCGTGTTCCTTTTTGAAAGTTTTCAAGAATCTAATATACTGTTTTTGAAGAAAAATTTCCGCCTTCCCCACAACAAAAAAAATCCCGTATGAGAAGCATTTCAGTACTATCTCTTAAAAAAACTGGCATTAACACTATAAGAATTTAAAATAGTGCAAATCAAAGACAGAAAAAAAAAAAAATAACAGTACCATACATCATTCTGGCAAACTAGTTGCGGTCAAATTTTAGTGGCCCGTACGGTGTACGGGCCACTAAGGGGTTAAGGAGCCAATACTAATGTATTTTTATGTTATATTATTAATTTTATAAAGGGAAATTGTCTTACATAAGTTAAAGCAATTCGGATTCGATGTATTAAAATTATGAATTACTTAATTTTGGTGAACTACTTGACAGATCTAGAAAAATATCAATAAACTGAAATATAACTAAATAAAATTATTTATTTTTTATTAATAAATAAAATAAAAACTTCTGTGACGCTTTAGCAAAAATAATGCTTTTTCAAATTGCTTCAATCTATTCAAATTTTAGTCTCCGAAAATGAATGTCTGTGCATTTTCAAATGTGTTTCTCTATCTGCTTAAGTTTCCATTACATTCAATGTCAGAAGATGGCACTCCAATAAACTCACTTTTTAAACCACGCCAATTTATTTAAAAATATTTTAATCTAGATTAATAATTAGTTATATATACGTATTTAGTGTTTAGAATTAAAAAAAATCTCATATCTTCGCCTCACTTCATTCATGGGACTGAAAGGGTTAATTGAAAATTGGAGGAATAAGCTTCAAAATAAAAATAAATGAATAAAATTGATGGGACAATTTTTCATTTGAATGTAGTGGGAAAATATCTTATTTAATTTATCAATAATGTAAATAGTAAGGGGTATTATTGATATTTATTTAAAGATGACTTAGTTAAAAATTACGGATCATTTAACTTTGCGGAAAAATATGAAATAAATGGCTTACGTATTTACAACCAAAATGTATTATCTAATTTTTACTGTTTCCTGAATAAAAAAATTAATAAAAAGAAGTTTTTTTGGATATTTTTATGATATTCTGAGTTAAATTTCATTTACAAACTTTGTTGCATAAGAGCTCTGAAATACAATTTTGAATAAAGGCATCTCTCACTTGCCTCTCCTAAGGCTCCTTTTCTTTTCACATTTCAAGAAAATTTTCTCAAATAATATTCTGAATTGAAGAAAAATCACTGGAAATATTGGTATACGGAAAAAAGATATTAATCTGCACGTATTTCTTACTATATAGACACAATAATAATCTCGCAGACTATGTATAAAAATTACAGTTTTTAATTTGACGAGATATAAATGAAATAAATTAAAATACAAAGATAGTGTGTGTGTGAACCAATAGCAAATATGAAACAAAGATTTAAGTGAAATTATATCAAAAATCAATATTCGAACTTATAAAAAAAGTAAAACACACACACACATAATACAAAGTAAAAATATTACTTAAGAGTTTTTAAATATTTGAATTAAAAATATGAAATTTTAAAAAAATTATGAAAGAATCAGCGCAGTTATTCTGAGATAAATTTCAAATATTTCTCGAAAAATATTTGCTTTACAATGCTTCACTTTGTTTTTGTGTAATATCTTACAGTTTAAAGAGCAAGCAATAAACGAAGGAGATTTAATTTTTTGAGGATTCTTATGTTTACAAAATATTTATTTACGCTGGAGTTGACAAATTAATGAAAATTAACTACTAAAATTATTAAATGGTTGTTTTTAATATTTAAAAAACTTTTACAAACATAATTCTTTTGCTTAACGTCTGTTACAAAATACATAGTAAAAGTAAACAATCTTTCAGGTTCAAAACACTATTTAGTTAATCACTCTTTCACGTAGATAACTAAAAATACTGTAAAAATTAGTGCACATGGTTAAAAAATGCTGTGAATATTTATGTAGATATTTAAGAAATTCTGTAATAAATAGACATGGGGGGATTTGCTTATATATAGGGTGTCTCAGGATTATTGGGACTAACTTTATGGGGAGGTCCGGAACATCCCAAGGATTCAGATTTGTATAGCAATCCATTGTTGGAAACGTCTTCGTTAGGCGGTAGGTGGGCTTGTGTGTTCAGAAGAGCATTTAAGGAAAAAGACATGTATTACCGCTGTCATTTGAATCGTCATCAATTTACAAATTTTTTTAATGCAGCAAAGGGCTAAGGTAAAGCCAAACCAATGTCACTCCCCATTTTTTTTCCATGACAGGAGTTAAAGCTTCCCCGCGGGAAGCAGGCACTCCAGAAACTATTCAACCTATTGAATCATCATCCATCACCGGCAGAGCAGTATAGAATGCCTTACGAACACCGAGCTGGCAGATATGCGCCTGATTTACGGATTGGAAGAAGGAAATGCACGAGCAGCAGAAATAGTGGATCGTGAAAGGTACCCACAGAGAGATACACCGGACCGTCGGATGTTACAATTTGTATAAATATGGATCATTACGCGGTAATACGCATAGTGAGGGCGAGACCTGAGTGATTCGAACTCCCAGAATGACCCAGATTTGACCAAAAAATATTTCAGATGGTTTCAGTCTACATTTTATTTTATATATTTATGTATATATGCTTGTATTTCATAAAGAAGGGAACAAAAATATTCACAAGAATTTTATGAAATTTAATACAAAATTTTCAAGTTTTTTGAAAAACAAAGTATTTATTAAGTTTTTGGAGAATAATCTGACACACACATTTTTCTTTGCATTGTCTTTTTTATCATCAAACTGTAAAACTGTTCCATTTTGTTATTCATTTTACCTTTGGAATGTGCGTCTAAATAACTGCTTATATTTTTCATGATGTTCCTCATTTCGGATTACGTGGGAATAGGACCTGCATTATTCATTTCACTTTCGTCGCCGATTGATTGATTGATTTATTATTCACGTCGCACTGTTTAGCTACACGAGGGCTTTTGGTAACGACCACGTAATTTTGAACCATGGTCAAGTGATGTGGACGACACCTGAGCTGGCACCTCCTCTCCTAACTCCCACACCACACCAACGGGAGGACGTTTCAGCTCTCGACAGATTTAACGTGCATCGCTGGCTTACACGGCGGGTCTTTAGTGGTACTGGGCTCGAACCCGTGACAAGGCAAGCCACGGTCCGATACCTATACCACTCGGCTACCGCGGCCACTTTCGTCGCCGAAATCTGCATCGATGGTATTTTTTGAGATTTGAACAAACTCTAAATTATCATTGTCTGCCATAATGGGGCTGCACACACATTATCATCATCTGCTTTAACGAATTCTTCCGTAGATGCAGCAGGACAGTTCAATAATACAGAAATATTCTCAAGAGCTCCTCTTAAATCTCACCTGCGCAGCTGGTCTTTTCCGTATTTTGTTCATTTCTAGAAGGAAATCTTTTCATGTTAAACGAGTTTCGTTTCGTGTTGAGAGAAAAAAATATACGAAAATACATATTATTTTGTTGGGACATTTGTATTATTTTGCGTTAACCGATGCTTCGTCTTAAGCGTTTTCGCGTTAAACGTATTTCACTGTACATTAATTTTGCACCATTTAAAGATATTTGCTAAAATAAAAAACAAACACAACACACACTCATATATATATATATATATATATATATATATATATATATATATATAACTATTCCTTCAACATAATTTAAAAAATTAAAATTGTGCATATATTATTTGTGTATTATATATCTTTTAAACATATTTATTAAACAAGAAATAAATAACATAAAAAATTTAAGTATTTCCCTTCAATATAGTTAAATTAAAAAAAAATATTTTAATGTGAACCTTGTCCCTGCATTTCTCTACTTCATGTTGCAGCATCAGGAATATAATTTGTGACTTTCAATTTCAAACGATTCTGATCATTCAGTTGTTAAATAATATCTTTGCGCTCTCTTCATATTTTTCATTTGAGAAAATATTTTTTTACATAAATATATAGAACATATAGCGAAAAGCAAGGTACATGGAATTTTCTTCAATTAAATCTTTCCGGCAATGGCATCCAATAATTTATAAGACACTGCATCTTACTGCATCATTTTTGGACTATTATACTTTAATGAGTATCAATCACGATCATGAATGAATATCATTAATTTCTTATTGCTGACTTTTTGTTAATACTTTTTAAGAGGTCTCAGGGGTTGTTAATTTTGTCTCGAGGAGTGAAAATACAAACAATTTTCAAATCGGTATAATTCTTTTAAACTTAAATTAAATAATTCGAATCTTTTACACATTATTTACAAAGGATTATGGCTTCAAAAAATTACAAAATGCTTGAAACATAATCATAATTTTAAAAATTATAAGCATATGAAAATAAGAAATAATTTTGTAATAAATATTAAGTAATTTTTTTGCGTTGCGACGCTATTTTCTAAAAAAGTAGCCTCTGATGTATAAAACTTTATAGAATTATAAAATGTATCATACCCTTTAAATCCTGCATCATTTAAGGATGATATATCTTTTGTATTTCAAAATATGTGAGAAATATTGAATTTTTTAAAAAATTTTGAAAATGTAATTTTTTTAAAAAAAAATATATATAATTTTTATTATTCTACTTATATAAAAAAATACTACAGTGTAATAAGGGGATACATTTAACTTTATAAATCAACTTATGTCTAGTAATTAAAGCTACTATTTTAGAAAATAGCATGCGCAACGTAAAACTTAATTAATATTTCTTATAGAAATGCTTCTTATTTTCATATGGTTATAATATTTTAAATTATGATTATATATTTTAAACATTTTATACTTTTCTAAAGCCCCAGTCCTTTATAAATAATGTGTAAAAGATTCGAGTAATTTAATTTTAATTTCAAAGAGTTAAATGTATTTGAATATTGTTTATATTTTCAGCCCTCTAGAGAAAGTTAACACCCCTGAGACTCTTTGAAAGTAGCTTTATACCAAATTTTACTTAAATTGGTTCAGTAGTTTTTGAAAATTCCTCGAAAAAGTGTTTTTTCCTTAAATTTTGTACATCATTGTATAATTAGTGTATGCACGTGAAACAGACTTTAAGTTATAATTAAGAAGATAGGTATATACATGAGGTAAAACGTGAGACGATATTGAAACGATCTAAGTTAAATAATGAGAAAAATGGTCATATTTAGAAGAATTTATAATTACTTAAGAGACAGTTTTGTAAAAAAGTACAGCTTATAAAAAAAAGACTTTTTTAAAAAAATTGATCTCGAGTTTGTTAGAGTTTAACTTCGCTTTTCTACAGTAGTGATAAGTTCGCTAGATTTTTTTTTCTATTGATCCTGTTACCCATAGAGGAAAATCCTTAACACTAGAAAGATTAAAACTTAGTATATACCTATATTGCCCAAAAGCAGTCAAAACTAGTGCATTGGGAAAGGATTAATTTGTTTAAAATTAATTTTTAAAATATTTTTTATATTATTTAACAAATATTTTATATTATTTTAAAACAAGTTATTAGTAATTATTAACAATAAAAAAAATTTACTTCACTTGGAAAAAAAATATATTCTAAAAAATTCTAAGAGAAATTGTGCATTATATACGTATGTATGTAATTGTGTTTCTAATTGAAATTCAAAAGCAGTCAAGATGACTTCCTAGGGCAATCTAGTGTTAACGAACAGACTTCTCGTCTCATGGTCCCCTTTCCTTTAGAAAATATGTAACGAAAATGTGCACGCATAAAATAAAATTATGAAAGTCAACAGTTCATTACATTCAAAAGTATAGTTAAAATTATAAAATTTATCAGATAGTAAAACATGCACTCTATTCTTTGAATATTACTTAGTCATATCTGAATAATAATGATTTATATATCCATTTATCGTGTTACTTAAATTATAATGACAATTTTCTTTAAAAATAATAATGTATAAAGGAATCCATGTGAAAAATTTAACCCATTTTATTTATTAAAGACCAAGTCAGAGTCAAGACATATGCCGTTCACCGTGAATAAATACATTAAACCACACACAGCGCTTCTCAAACTGGGTGGGGGGGGTAGTCGTGATCCCCTAGGGCAGGGGTGGGCAGACTTTTCCAGGCTCCATCTGCATAACATGACCATTTGGTCGAAAAAGCTATTGCTATTTTTCATTCCTTTGAAAAAACAAATTTATTGCTTTTCTTTCTTCGGCAAATTCCATGTTCTCATCATTATAGCAAAATAGTAGAAAAATACAGCTAAAATAGTTTTTAAAAGGAAAATGACAAATCAAACTACCATATTTATTGGAATACAAGCCGCACTTTTTTCTTATGTGTTTGGTACTAAAAATCAAGTGCGGCTTCGAATCGAAAACGAAAAAATTCGTTGGATGGGGAAAATTGAGCTTGATACTGACGTTTAGATCAAATATATTCAAGCAATTATTTAAAAATTATTAATACTGGTAAAATAAATTAATACATTTCTTATTAGTCTTCATTTATTTTTTTTTAATTTTGTAAATATCGGATTTTTTTTTTTTTTTTTTTGATAAATTATATTTAACACTACTTTTTATTTTTTCACAAAAATTTGTGGAGAATTTGAGGTGTAGCCTAAATTAAAACAAATACAAAATTAAAAATTGCTATTAATATATTGGTAATATTTTGAAGATCTTGTCTCCTTTGGCAATATTACGTCATTTAAAATAAAAGCTTTCACTTCATAAGCTCTCTCATTCGATATCTTTGATCCAATAACTAAATCAAAAGGCATTTTGTTTGATTTGCAGAAGCACATACAACCCTGCGATAAGGAGGGGTTTTTGTTAGGTTTTTTAAACCTAAAGTACTACTCTCACAGAGACAAAACAGCTCAGACCCAGAATCTAATACAATTCTAGGCAGATAAAAAATTCATCTCTATTATTATTATTGAAATCGCAAAAAGAAAACACTATTCGAAGCGAAGTCGTAAATAAACTATTTCTGTTAAGCTTTTTTTTTCATGTAAAAGTATTAAGATATTTCTAAAAGCACAGAGGGCATTTTAAAGGATTATTTGGGCAAGATTTATATTTGAGTTTTCTCAGACATATATAACACACAATGAGAAATGTTTTACAAAATTCTTTTTAGAGCTAAGACTTAAAAAAAATAGCCTCCTTGCAATTCAGCTATTATATCAAGAATAATATTTGAAAACAAATTATCTCGTTACCAAGAGCTCGTTACTTCAGCTAGTCATAAATACGGAATATGTACTTACATAATTACAAATAAAGAAAACTCAACTATTTTTAAGCCTCGTTTAAAGCAAAATGCAAGATACAAACATTTGCACAATAGCCACATAATATAATTAAAAGATGCACTAACTATCAAACTATTCAAAATACATAAAAAAAAGTCATATTTTCCCCTTAAGTTAGTTCTAACAGTTATAATTAGTAGAGGACTTAATCTGCATACTGTCCGCCAAACTTGAATATCGTGGTATATAGTTACTGACTGCTAATCTTGCACTGGATCCTAAGTGGTTGTTTGTGAGACGGGACCGATATGTATTCTTAATTATATTCATCGTTGAAAATTCTGATTCCCACCGACAGTTAGAGCCAAAGAACGGTGTTAAATGGAATGCCACTTTTTTTTAAATTAGGATACTTTGCTTCGTCTATTAGATTCCAAAAGTTATTCTTGGGTTCTGAGCTACGGGCTTTTAAAATTATGTCATTTTGAAGAACTTCCTTTTCCTCAAGAGATAAAGAGAATATATAATTTATATTTTTGATTGTGTCTTCCTCATGTGTGTGTATGTGTGAATATTGCCAAATGAGTAATACATGAAGGTAACAATGGGTTCTAGTCTAGTGAATTCTTAAAAACGTCTCTCAAAAAAAAAAAAAAAAAATTCTTAGCGAAGTCTTAGTATTTCATCATAATATTTCTCTTTATTTAATTCTTCCCGTTTTTCGACAAATCGTCAGAAATATTTTTGAAATTTTTTAGTTCATTCTTCATTAGCTGGGAAGATAATAGCTTTAACTTGTTTTTGAAAGCATTAGCATATCCTATTAGTTCTACTATTGTTTGATTTTTTTCCTTGTAATTGTAAGTTCAATTCATTAAGATGGCTTGTATATCAACAACAAAAGCTAAATCCATCAATCAAATTTTATCACTAAGTTCGATGTACGTTTCATCTTTTGATTCCAAAAAATCTTTTACCTCTTGTAGTAAATCACTGAATCTTTGTAAAAATATACTCCGACTTGGCCAACGGACATCAGCATGATATAACAATTCCCCGTAATCAGATTCGTTTTCTTCTAGTTGGGCTCGAAACATTCTTCTCTGAAGACTTCTTCCTCGAATTGAGTTCACAATTTTCATGCAGATTCTTATAACATGACGCATATTTAGAATTTTGCAACACAGGGCCTGTCGTTGAATAATGCAATGATAAGAAAGGAAATGCGGAAAGTCATTGTCTCTGATACACATAGCCAAAAATCCAATGACTCCCATCAGTTGTCATCGATACAACTTTATAAATTGAAATATTTTTTTTTCTATGTATTTTTTGAAGACGCAGTAAACATCTTCGCCTCGTGTTTTCTTCTTTAGGGGTAATATTGTCAATAATTCTTCTTTTATACTCATATCCTGAAAAACCATTCTTACAAAGATACAAGGTTGAGAAATATCAACCACGTCCACAGATTCGTCAAACTGCAAAGAGAAGCAAATGCAATTGTGATATCTTCGATCAGCTGATCAGCCATATCAGAATTTATTATTTCTATGCGGCGGGTGACAGCTCAACGCGAAAGTTGAATATGCTTAATTGCGGAAATTATTTCAGTTTTATTCTTGAATGAATCAAACAATGTGTCATTGTCTTCCCCCCAGAAACGCTTTTTTTTATTATTTCTCCATCTGCGAAAGATTTCTTATGTTTTACAAACAGATGACTAACACGAAGAGATGCAACAGTTGCAACTTTAGATAAAGTATTGGGTTTAACAAAAGGTGACTGTTGTCCGATTAATTTTGATTTAAATTCTTTTAATTTTTGCTTACGCAATTCGCTTTTTAAAGGAAAATGTGTATCAAAACTTCCATGCATATTTTTGAAATGTCTTTCAACGTTTCCTTTTTTTTGGAAGTGCTATACTTGCTTGATATATATAGCGCATATATTTTGCATTCACCATCGTAAAGAAAAACTGTTCTTCCCACTCTGTATTAAAATTGTGGGTTTTTCTTTTTTTAATACTTGTTTCCGACATTATATGTGTCTTTTGATATATGACAGACTACTATTTTTACTAAAACACACACACACACACAAGTAACATAAAATCTTTAAATTGGATGTTTTAACAACTATGAACGATTGATAGATCACGGAGCATGGACATTTTCAAAGCTACGAACAAAAAAGAACTAATGAATCTGTAACTGACTGATGTATTTAACACGTTCGCTGCTGGTGCCACGCCATCGGGACACCAGAACGTAAACACAAGAATCTAATCCCGTTGCGATGAAGCCTATCTCTTTCCCCTAATTGCTAAGAGTGGTGCCGACAGACGTGGGAAAGTTCCAGCCATTTCCCTAATTGCTGGGAAAGAAATTCGCAAATGGATGGTCAGAAATTCTGACCCTTTTTTCCCAAGCTATCCCCGACAAAGGAAACACCGTAACATTGTGCTTTCGTTTTCTCACGATTCGGTGATGATAGCGTGTCTGAGAACTTACAATATGAGCTGAGACAAACTCCCCATCGACCGCCAACGGGCAAGTGATCAAAGGAGCCGAGACCGAGTCCCGACTTAGACGGCCTACGAAGATGAGGTCAAAGAGGGATCGTGAGAGACGAGAGGTATGTATGAAGAACGAGGGAGTACCAAGGGAGACTTGACTTAAGAGACTTTGAGAACCCCTTCAGTGATAGATGCTGTGATACTAAGTCCGCGAATTAAGGCAGATTCCGAACCGTGGAGACTTTACTTCAGGGAACCGTTTGAGGCCCCTTCAACGATAGATAAAGCGAAACTGAGTCCGCGAATTGAGGTGGATTTTGGAACCGTGGAAATTGCGAAGGAGCAACTGCACGGCGGATTGAGAGTCAGCGAGCTAACCCGAATTCGGCGTGGAATTACCGAGATCGAACGGAGAACTGTTGGACCCCTGGGACATATCCTATGTATTGGACAGAGATGGCGAACCAGTGGCACGTGTGCCATTGATGGCACGCGACCCAATATTTTGGGCACGCCACCGATCAAAACGGTTTGCATTTTAATTCAAAATAACTAAGTTCAATATGAAGTATAACGAGAAAAGTGAGTGATCGGTCGCAGTTTTCAGCGAGATTTTCTCAGTTCGAAGAATTATCGGAAACGCTCAAGTTTTTTATGTACCTTGGTATGACTTCATTTAATAAACTGGATTTGTCCCAATTCTATTAGTTGTAAATTGAAAAAATTGAAGTGCAACTCTGATTGATTTCCAGTCTAGTTCAATATGGATACAAAAATTTATTGGAAAAGGAGAAAGTTGGAATTGATTAAAATAAAAAGATTACCAAGCAATATAAGTAAAAATGCTGGTAATGAAATTGTGGAAACATGAAATTCGATTCCAGATACATTTAACTGTTTGAGAACACTGGCTCATGCTATTTTAACCATATTTTCATCTACTTATGCCTACGAGTATTATTTTCAGGGATGAATAACATTAAAAACTCACTTAGAAACCGTTTGGAAGATGGTTCCAATTCAACTTGCATTCTGGTAAAGTAACATCTTACTATCCTAATACAAGCTATTTGTCATCTAATCTATATCACAACAGAATTCACAATAATGTTACTTTAATTTCAATTACACGTATAAATTAAAAAAATTACTACCATACTGTGAAAAATGTATTTTTTCGTTGTAATTAAAGAATTTTAAGTTGTTAATATTTAGTTTTATTATTTTTTTAAAAAATTATTTGACGGCACGTCTATATCTACTTAAATATTTCTTAAAGAAAAAATGGCACGTTGATCCAAAAAGGTTCGTCACCCCTGGTATAGGACTTTCCTCTAAAGAAACACTTCAGTACCTTATTTCAAGCGAGAGAAATAAGCTAGTGCGGCGAAAGAGGACTGATTTTCTGTGTGGATTCATTTTACAATTAAATTGTAATGAAACTAATTTTGATGCATTTTCATTCTGTAAAATAAATAGTATTCAAGAGCTGAGTGAAGTCATTACACCGTGTTATAGTAAATAGAGCTGACCAACTTTTATTTTCCCCCTTTAGTCGGCGTGTGGGGGGGGGGGAGTACATTTCTACTGCTGACATGGTGTTTTGATCGCATATCCCTGTCCCCCTATAATCACAGAGAATGTGTTAAGCGTCTTAGTCATCTTCCAGGTTTGGGAAATGTGTCATCTACACATAGTCGCATGGATTGTGAAAAGCCGATTATCCATTCTAACTGGCGCCGCTGTTCCATAAACATATTTCTGTAAATATGGGCATCTTAGGTCTTAGTTAAAGGCAGTCCCCTCAAAATGACTTGACGGTAAACCTGTCGATCACGATCTACTTAATGCCCACCCCGGCTTTATATAATCTGCTAAAGAGAAAAATAAAATCGTTTGCATATATAGAATAAATTTAAAAATTAGATGTTTAAGATATTTTTGTTTACTTCAAAACAGGAAACGTTATTCTTTCAAGAATGATCAAAACTTTTTATGAAGAAAAATAAATTACAATCTTACTGAACAAAAATAAATAACATACGCAATATTCTTTAGGAGGAGTACTTTCTGTAGCTAGGCTCCGAAGTTATTTTAAAAAATGACATATAGATGGCAGTACCAGTAGTATATTTGAATGCACTCTGTTAAAACAATGGGAGCTTTAAAGTTTCTTTCCTAAAAAATGAGTGATTTTTAATTGAAAGCTTTGCGCAAGATATTGCAAAACTATTGTTGTCAATATTTCGCAACTTAATTGATCAATATGATAAACGAAATATTAATGAAGTATTTAAAAATAATAATGTATAGTTTTTATTATGAGAATGAAAAGTTCATTTTTTCCTTTTAAAAGATAAAGGTTGTCTTCGCGTACTTGTGACAGAAATAGGATCACAAATAGAAACATTTCTTCCGACAGAAAGGAGAGAGAGATCCAGCATTAATACAATATTATGACTATGATATTCTTGTAAAGAGTACACAGTATGTTTGATAATACTACTTATTTTAATATCATATTCTGACTTCACTTCCGTAGAACGAACAGCTTATTCTACAATATACTGCTCATTTCTGTCCCTTTCTCGCGTACGCTCCATTTTCTCGCCTATTGTTCTTTAATGCTAAGGGGTTTTTTACTATTATTTTGTATCATTTTAATTGAGTCCTTGTGCATTTACTGATTGTTTCTTAATTTTGAGGACATATAGACAGGTAAGTAGGGAAGAAAATATGAATTATAAGCATATGATTCATACTGACATTTGGACACTTGAGCAACTGTAAAAGTATTTTGAGGTTATCTCTGTTAATAAACAATTATGACAGACAGTCTTTAGATACAAAAAAGGGAATTCGCGAAATTATGTTTGAGCATAATTGACTCGAATGCCAAAAAAGTAAATTGAGAGTATAATTAAATTATTTTATTTGGTACACTAAACTTTTCTGAGATATAAGGTGTGTTAGGTGAATTTAAGCTATTCATACAAATGAATGAAAAAGGGTGAGTCGAGTTTCTTTAGTAAATGACTTTGTTTCCTTAAAATTTGTATGAATTACCTCAGAATGCCATATCAAGAAAGAAAATACAATTTAAAACACCCTATCATAGGCGAGAGAGAGGGAGAGAATTAAAATTAAATAAACTCATACTCTAACCAGTTTTTAAAAATGAGTTAAAAATAACGGATTTCTTACAACTGACACTACCAGTGGCGTCACAAGGGTTATTGGGGACTCAACCCCTCATAGACCAACGAATTTTTAATTTTTATCAAAGAGATTACCCCTCGGTGCTTTAGTTTTTTGGAATGTGATCCCCCTTCCTCCCCCATAAGAGAGGTCTGTGTACGACACTGGAGGCCTGTGTATGACACATATACGAGTAATCTGAATCATGAATCTAAAAAACAACTAGTGTTTTCCTTTATCCCGATTAGCAATGGCTCTAATGCAGTGCTTCTCAAACTGTGGGGCACGCCCCCTAGGGGGCGTGATAACCTTTTTAGGGGGGAGCACGAGCGTATTGAAAAGTCGAAAACAAAAGATTGTTTAAAAAAAAATTATTAATTTACTAAACATAAATAAACAGAATACATTCCGACACAATGAAAAATAAAATACACATTTACACTGATATAATACACTTATAAATGTATTACTGCGCAATGTATTTTATAATTAATTTATTTATACTAAGTTAAGCACAAGTTTAATAATTACCAGTGACCCCGTGAGCTTATTATATATAAAACTATATACAAAAATCAACACTTATCTTGATAATTTGTAAAGTTTTTATAATAAATCTCTTAAATGCCGATTAAATGTTTTGCGATTTGCTTCCCAATGTCACCGTTTTCCACGTAGGTGAACGTATGTGATGTATGAGGGGGAGGAGTAAATAAGGAAATCCTCTGAAATAAGTGAGTCCTTCGCAATCACACACTGTCAGGGTCCATTTATTACATTCCAAAGCTTTCGGAATAATTTTATGGATAGCAGTGAACATAAAATATCGTATTGCGGAAAGACGTATATATACGCCCGGGGAAATATAGACACTGGCTGAGAAAAACGTTTATATACGCCGGCGGCGGAGAAGTTAAAGTTGTATTGTAGCTTTAGCCTCAAAGTATCGTATTATCGAATTCAACATATTGTTATTGTATGGAGAGGGTTGCGATAAAAATTGTGATTGAATATTGGGCCGCAAGTATTAAAAATTTAAAAAGCACTGCTCTACTAATGCTAAAAAAGGAGAGCTTCGTGAGAATTAAAGTGTGCTGTCGCTGATAGAGGGAGACTAAACCTTATTAAGTCCTTTGGTACGGAGTGGAAGATAAGAGCTTACAATATATACCAGTTCAGGGTGTCATCCTTGTTACTACATGGTTATTCAGAGTTATGAGATCTATTGCAAGTAGCCATAGTATATATTTCAAACAATATTAACTAAAAAACTATAAATTCAAGGAATATTTCAAAAAATAATTTCATTTTTCTCTAAATATCATGTAAAAAGCCCAATTTATGTAATTTTGCTTAATAAAAAAAATATTTGAAGAGAAGGAATGAATGTAAAATTACTTTATATATATAACTATTAAATGATATATAAAATATGCTTCATAGATTTTAAAGAATGATTTTTCACAAAATTTTATACTAATAAGAGAAATTTAGCTACATGGAACATGAGTAACCCTGTACAATTAAACATTTAAATGACGTAGGATTCTCAATTTAAAAATTTTTATGATTTATATTTCAACTAGCAATGTTGCGAATATGGAAGAATTATTTTTTTTATGTATATATATTTGAGAGATCCCCCCCCATATATATACACTGCTGGACAATTGCTAAGGACGGATCACAAATTGCAATGTAGCATAACATTAAGCAAGACATGAGGCCTAGTAGGATAAAATATAGTTGCCACACTGTTCAGACATTAGAATAAAGAATATTTATTGTTCTGGAAAGTACAAAAGCTGTGAAACATCTGAAAGAAAAAAAATGCTCATTTGATCTGCGTACGGAGAAATGGAACAATGCATCTAAAAGTCAGGAGGCGCCTTAAAGAAAGGTATCAGTACGGGATATGTCCACCGTGGAGTGTGATGCAACATTCCACACGTCGTACCATACTTTGCACAACATTATCCAGCAGCTGTTGAGGCAATTTATCCCATTCCTCTGTGAGTGCATGGATGAGGGTGTTCTTGTTTGTAAGAGGATAATTTCGACCAGCAACTTGCCTCCCCAAAGCATCCCACACATTTTCAATGGAGTTTAGATCTGGAGAACGCGCTGGTCATACGAGACGTTGAATACCCTCGCTGTCTAGACAATCCTGAACAGAGAGCATTCGATGACATGTTGCGTTGTCGTCCATAAAAACAAATTCTTCACCGACAGCACCACGGAAAAGACGAACATGAGGAAGTAGAACTTCATCAATGTATCCTTCGCCCGTCATAGTCCCATTCGCAACCTCATGTAGGCGCGTGCGGCCATTGATCATGATGCCAGCCCACACTATGATACTGCATGTCGGATATCGGTCCTTTTCATTGGATATTTTCTGGACGATAAGCAATACCACTCTCGCGCCAGATCAGTTGGCGTCTACAATCCGATGACAGACTGAACCTACTCTCATCTGAGAATAGTACGCATGCCCAGTCCTGTTCAGTCCAATTGTGATGCTCACGACACCATTGCAAACGGGCAGTACGGTGCTGTCTGGTCAATGGGACACACACAACAGGTCTGCGTGCGTATAGTCCTCCTCCCCTCAAACGTCTGGCAACAGTTTTTCGGGAGATCTGCTTTCCTGAGGCAGCAAGAAACTGATTTGCCACCTGCTGAGCTGTGGTGCGCCTGTTGCTTTTTGCTGATAGGACGATATTTCTGTCTTCTGCAGGCGTCGTACTTCTAACACGATCTCCCCGTGTCGTCTACTACACATTCCAGTAGTTTTAAATGACTTCCACAGCCGTGAAACAACGCTGTGAGCGATGTCGAACTCCCTGGCAACATCTGTTCTTTTTCGCTCTTCTTCGATCTTTCCAATAATTCGGCCACGCATAAAATCATCTATGTGATGTCGGGAAGACATGCCAAAAATTTTAAGTTCGTCTATTAAATCTTTCCTGTAAAACTTTGACTTGAAACAACAACTGTCCACACGCGTCAAAACCTTTAAAGCTCTTATGAACGCTATCACGTGATGAACAGACGTGGAAAAAAATTTGCATACTCATACTTCTTCTTACTAATATCCCGCACTTATTCTAATTTTCCACATTTTGTTTCCTTTCATTTTGTGGTTGCTATGGATGATAGTGTTATCCGTCCTTAGCAATTGTCCAGCAGTGTATATATATATATAGCAATAAAGACAGATATTTGAATTGGGTAATTCAACAGTGCTTAAGTTTATACGAATGTTTGATAAGTTTATTATTTTAAAATGCTTTTATTACTTTTTGATTTGAAAATTAATTCATCATTCTAATGAATATTTTTCCCTCATAAAGATATCAGAATTTTCATAAAAATATATATAATACAATAGGATTTCGAAGAGAAAATATGAAAGGCAAGTCTTTCTTGCAAAAATTAAAAAAAAAAGAAGGAACTATATAAACACGAAGTGTAAGCAACCAAATCTATCTATCTCTCTCTCTATATATATAAAGAATATAACATTACTTTAATATTTATATTACCTTTATAGCAAGATATCCAACTTATAATTCAGTTAAAAACTTAAATAATGGTCTTAATAACAAGCAATGATTTTGTGGAAAATTTTTTTCAATCTTATTTGGGATTTTTAAAAATATTATCCAGTTTAGCTTATTATTCTGAGATGTCTCGATATTTGCCAAATTTTAATAATAATTAGAGCGCTTTGCCAATGTGATGAAACTATTAATTAATCAGGCTGTCTCGTTTTTAAATTCCTTTAATATGATTTGTTTTAATTTTGATGGTAATAAAATAAGAACATTGCCCCGTTTGAGGAGCCATAGTAGAAAAATACACTGAATGATAACTTACAATTGAATTATTGAGTTCCTTAAATTCTAGAAGTCATATATATTAGGTTTGCCACTCAAAAACTCTTAACAGATTATTTAAAGTTCTGTATAAAAGCTTTTCTTTATTCTTTGTTAACTATTTAAATGCAAATGAACAAAAATCAAATTGAATAAATTATACGATCAACCAGAAAATTCTTACTGTGATTTTGATGATGATTGTCAAATTTACTATGGCTGATTTTTGATGATTTTTGTAATGACGAGAATAACATAGCAAATGAATGTTATTCTTCTTAGAAATAAAGCAGCATTATTTGTCTCCTGGAGAATACAAAATGTGACGAACAGAGCTTAGAAAAATATAGCTTTAAACAGCTATACAAAGCAATATCTAGGGCTTCAGACTATGCAAAAATTCATTTGTCAGTAATCAGAACTCAAAGAAAAGAGTTCACAATGGAAACTCTTAGCTAATTATTTGTGTTCAATGTTATTCCTCAAATTTCTACCAAAGTTCCTTAAACTGTAATCTAATTTGTCTTAGCAACTCTGAAAATAGGGCTTCGTATGATTCCAGACATTTATAAAGTGCACAGAAAAATGTTTTTTTCTATTATATATTTCTTATTTCATTCGGATCTTAGTTTCTGAAGGTTGTGAAGGTTTTCAGCTTCGAACATTTTAAATAAGTTTTTGGCTTCAAATTTGGTAACGAAGACTATAAAACTGTCAATTTTGTCGAATAACTATTTATTTTTACGTTCACTAATAAAAATTGGTGACCTAGAAGGGTCGATGACGACCACCAAGGGGTTCATGAGATGTAAATGGGGTCCAAGGTGATGGTGGCTCTCATTAAACCTGATCGTAAATATATATATATATATATATATATATATATATATATATAAACGAGATCAGGTTTAAGGCTTAATATTGCTTAAATCAGAAATACCCAATTTATTTTATTAATAGTTATATGAAGAAAGCTATTCAAAATTGTAAGGATTAAAAATTCTTAGATTAATAGTAATTTAATACTATAAATTTACACATTTCATAGTTATAGTTACCTTCATATTCTATTATTAGTTAAAATTACTTATAATTATTTAATTCATATGTACTCTAGTGTCACTAAAGTTATGGTAATTTGTAACTCTCTTATTAATTTTTGTTTCTACTCTTTTTATACTTTTTTTAAGTGCTACATTTCAGCTATTCACATGCTTAGAATCTGCATTAGGGTCCAGAATCTGGCAATAACTTATTTATTGCACTCAAATTTAGCGCGGGATCTGCATTTCCAAGTGCAATTTTTAGGTAAGTTACCTCTATCTTGTAATGGATTTAGATATTCCTATCCATTACATTCAATAGGGTTTTGCTCAGCATTATTTACATAAAGGGGGAAGGTTGGCTGGCCAAAAAACATGTTCAACCCCACTTTTATACAAATTATTTTATATATTAGCTGTCCTAAGTCAGCAATGTTAATAATACTGCAGCATCCATTTTATAATTTTTAATCTAGTGTCCTTCATTGTATGATCTCTTTACTGTCTATGTGTTTTTTTTCGAATGTGATTTATGAATGTTTATCTCTTGTTTGTAGAGAATTAGGCTATATATATATATATATATATATATATATATATATATATATATATTATTATATATATTATATATGTATTATATATATATATATATATATATATATATATTATATATGTATTATATATATATATATATATATATATTATATATATTATATATGTATTATATATATATATATATATATATATATATATATATATATATATATATATATATTACTTTAGTTTTCAAACAAAATTTAATCAAGTGGAAACCAGATTTACCTATTTAACAAATTTATTTACTAAATTTAATGAGAATAATTTGCAGTTACAAGGTGATAGTATACATTTTTTTAAAAACAAGGACCATCATTTCATCGTTTCTTGCCAGAATTAAATTAATGCAGTATAATATTGGACGTCACGAATTTTCTCAATTTGTCACAGACAATTTGCCAGGAAAATGACGTTTTAATATACGTCAAATTTAATGTTATTTATTCGGATTTTGAAACTAGGTTTGAGAATGTTTTGACTATGGCAACACCATAGTAGACAATGAATTCATATGGTCTCAATGAAAACAACACAAAGGTCAGATTCCAAGAGGAACTGATAGGAGTGAGTGAATATTAACATCGCACAGTTTTGCTACACGAGGGCTTTTGGCGACGGATCTCGTTATTTTGAATCATGGTTAAGTGACGAATACGACACCTGAACTGGCACCACTTCTCCTAACTACCACACCAACGGGAGGACGCTTGAGCTTTCAACAGATTTAATATGCATCACTCCCCTACACGGCGGGTCTTCAGTGGTATTGGGCTCGAACTCATGACAAGCCAGCTACCAGTTCGTTACCTTGACCACTAGGCTACCGCAACCTTGGAACTGATCGGAATAGGCACTAACGAAGATCTTAAAGTAAAGTTTAGAAATGAATGACAGTAATTTTGGCTTTAAAAAGATATGTCTGTTATTTACCCCGAATTATAGAATATCTTGAGAAAGTTTATAATTACTTTTCCTAGTGAGAAGGAGTTTTAGAATGGTTACCAATCTCCAAAACAATAAAAAGACAAGAAAAAAAAGACTGGATGGTACTAATCAAGGACATTTAAAGAAACTTGACAAGATTGATGCTAAATGTTGAAAATTTGTCAATGAAGCCCCAGATTTAGTTCTCCATTAAAAGCATTTGTTTGTTGCTCAGTTATTTTATGCATTAATTAACTTTTAATTTAATTAATTAACATGTTTTTCTTAAGTTTTAAACACTACACTTCACTACGGCAAGAAGTTTAAATCTTTTAAAGTAAGTAGCTCTGTACTACCAGCTGTCAAAAAGGCATTTAAATTTGCAAAAATTCAATATCAAGTAAATAGGGGTTTCCTCCAAACCTAGAAATATTGTAAGGGGTCTATGAGGACCCCTCCCTATTGGAAGCGTCTGTTCTAGAGTTACACTACGGTTATAGACGAAGAACCTTATGTTTCATTGCCTCAATCATATGACGCGGAGCTTGGCTCTAGGGATGGTGATCTGAGATCGATTAATCGAAAAATTGATTTTTAAATTGATACGTAGGGTAAAAACCGTTTTGGTAAAAACCACAAAGTTGATAAAAACCATAAAAAACGAAGAATTTAAACACTATTTATCGCAGGCAGTTGTGCACCTGAAGTATGATCCTATACTTTACTGGCAAGAACAAAAACGCCTTTTTTGATTGCCAGTAACATCGCAAGTGATGAGTGGAACCACTTGGATCCCAGTAGACTTGAGAGACTGTTGTTTTTAAAAAAGCATAGATGTTAAACATTGGGAACTATGTAAGCTGTATAATCTATTTACTAAACTTTTTAATGTAACAAATTTAGAAAATATAAATGTCTTCTTATATACCTGATACTTTGATATGGTAATAAAAATAATTGTAATTGTCGAATACCCTGAACTAAAAAAAAATCCCCGAATTTTACTGATAAGAGATCGTTTATTATGGTATTTTTCTTGTTTTTCATAAAACGGATTTATATTTACACTGTAAACACAGACTTGGAAAAAAAATCGATTTTTTAGGAATCGATCTTTTAGACCTCGATTTTTTTGTGAATCGATTCGTCAGGTTAAGATTCGAATCGATTTAAAAATTGATCTTTTACGGAAAGAATCGCCATCCCTACTTGGCTTTTCACCAAGTCCATAGCTTGATTGAAAAAACTTCGATGCTCGGTTGAACTGGACGTTCAACAGTTATCATTTTATCCACACGATGGTGGTATCAAGACTTTGGCAGAACTAGGATTCAAATTAGTGACTCAAATTAAAGGTACCTATCCTGGAACACAAAATTATGAATACTAATCTTCTATGTGACCGTGGTAGCCGAGTGGTATAGGTATCGGATCGTAGCCGGCTTTGTCACGAGCTCTAGCCCAGTACCACTAAAGACCCACCGTGTAGGGCAGCAATGCACGCTAGATCTGTCCAGAGCTGAAACGTCCTCCCGTTGGTGTGGTGTGGTAGTTAGGAGAGGGGGTGCCAGCTCAGGTGTCGTCCACGTCACTTGACCATGGTTCAAAATTACGTGGTCCGTCGCCGAAAGCCCTCGTGTAGCTGAACAGTGTGCGACGTTAATATTCACTCACTAGTCTTCTACAGTCCTTTTATTCATAAAAGAACAGAATTATTATTCAATATAAGGTGATTTGTCTGGGTTGATGCAATTTTAGTGTTAAGGCTATCTTCGGCTAATGTTAAAGAGTAGGGGCCTAATTCGGAATATTTTTTCAGATATAAAAGTACTCAAACATTAATATTACACACACACACACACACACATTCTGACTACACTATCCTGTAGAGAATCACTTATTTTATCATACTACCCATTTTTATCCGATTTGACATATTTTTTCTTTTATAAAATGTGTTTCGCATTTATTTTCCTATACCATAATGCTAAATGAACTATCCTTTCACATGTTAAAAGAAAAACTAATTATTTATGAAATATTTTGAAATTTTAAAAAACACTATATTATAAAAACAAATGCATGAGTTACAATGTCACAAATTTTTATAAAAACTGAGGCATTTTTTCTGTCCGAAAATGCGCTCCGCGTGTCAAGTTCACGCTCTCGCACATATGACGAAAACAGGTTTAAAATGTTGCTGTAAAAATATAAGAGATATTAAATGAGGTAACCAATTACACAGAAAAAACAATTGTTATTGCATCAAAATCGTTTCTTAAAATATGGATGACTATGCGATTTCCGTATTGATATTCATATGGATGTACATTTACAAATAATCAACGCAGCAAGTAAATTTTTATATTGTATTAATTGCACACTTACTAAAGAGGCATCATTATCAAAATGTCGAAAAATTTTATTACTGGAAACGCAAGACATGATTTCAACGAAATGGAATTAGAAGTGAAAAACTAAAAGTTAAAATATCTGAAAATGATCATTAGCTAAAGTCGAAAAGAATATTTTTAAAAAAATGTTCTCAAAATAATAAGTGATTATTTAATTGTATGACTGAATAGTTTAGGAAAAAATATTAACATGTTATTAGTAATTCTAGAGTGATTTTCGTGTGTAGATTACATGTATAAGAGAGAAAAGTAGAATACATTAGTAATTTAATAAAAATGTCTACAAATGACATCGATACAGATAATTTTAAAGATAAGTTGGAATATTTTTAATATTTTTAAATAAAGAAGATAAGTAATGAATTAATGATGCGTAATAAAAGGTCTTAGACAGAAAAGCAATATTTTTTTTAAATGTAAAAATTATTTTGAAAATTCTTTCTTAATCATGCCAATTTTAAGCGTATCGTGGGAACACGCTCACTTTCTTGTCTAAAAAGAGCAAAAAATTATCTATGCATAAGAAAAATTTTAAGTTCAGAGATGATAAAATAACACGGATATTTTGTACAGATAGAGCATTTTACCTAAAATTTTTGATTGAGATGAGATAGTTAATAGCTTTGTAAAATGAGAAGAAGAAAAATATTTTCCCATTTGTAATTTTAATTTCAAGTGTACAGAATTCTATGTTGTTTTTTTGGTTCAAATTTCTGATTGTTATAAATAAAATTTCCCGCGATTGCTACTATTAAACATATATTATCATAAATTGTAATTATACTTCTATATGTATCTAATATTAGTTCAAGACCTTGGGTTATTACTGATAATATTAATATTATGTTAATGTATTGTTACTTCTATATTAAACCTTTACTATATTAAAATTTTATATGAAATCAAGCTTTGATAGACATAATTTATTTAAACACGTGGTTAACATGTATTATTTTCCATATATTTTTTTAGTGACTCAATATTCTTTTCTTCGATTGAGATGCATTCGGCCTAAATCTACCTCTGTGAACAGAAATACGTTAACCATGTAAAATGAGTTTCTATACAATTGATCTTACGCAGCTTTCGCATTAATTGAATGAATGTTTTATTAATATGACACTGAGAAGAGAGAGAAGAGAGCAACTCGAAGGCTGTTAGTGAACGATGCCTGAGCTGGTATCCAACACTCCAAACTTCCACACTACGCCAAAGTAAGAATTTTGTCTCATGTTTTAACGAGCATCGGCTCTTCTAGAGAGTGATTAGTATCTCGTAATATTATAAAAAACCAAACTTCAATTAATCCATTTTGATGCGAGCTAGAGAAATGCCATTTAGAATCTCCTATAATCATCATGTGTGCGATTGAATTAACATAAATACCCGCGCGATTCTGTGATCCTCTATTTATTCCCGTATCTTCCAGAAGGACTTATACAAAATTAATTCATGTTTGTGTGAGGCAGGTTCCGTTGAATTAAAGTCATTCATAAGTCAGTTTGTGTGTGTGTGTGTGTGAATAACGATGTTTCATCTAAGCACAACATAGAAAAATTAAGGTTTCCATCTCAATGAAGATGATGTTACAGTGTAAGTATACTATATGTCGTTTGAAATATGTTTTTTACTAAGCTCACAGAAGAAAAAGAGAATATACAAAGGGAAAAGAGAATATATATAGGAAAAAGTGACTCACATTTACTAATCACGAGATCTTTGGAATAATTAGACCTACAGACTTCGAATTTGGCAGGTATGCTTCTTTTGTTGAGTAAGACTGCACTAAGTACGGGTTTTGAGAAAATAGATCCCCAAGGACAGTAGGGTTACGGGGGTGTAATAGATAAAAATTTCCCGTTTTTGAACAAATATGCCTAGTCTGTGCCACACTTCCTATATCCTTGTGGCGGCTTAGACTCTCAGGATATCGTGAACGGATGTTTTCAGTGGTAAGAGATTTGGAGATCGAGTACGTCAGGGTAACAGTTGAACACTTTTGATGTAGAGGCAGGCCAAAACACGACGGGAAACTTTCAATCTTGCCTTATCTTGTTGAAATATGACGTCTCTGGGGCTTCGATAATAGGGCACAGCCTTAAAATCTGAGGAACGTAACGCTGGCTGTTCAGCTTACCGATGACACGAACAAGAGGTGTTCATGCCTTATATTTAATGCCTTCCATATCATCCCACCAGGTTCAGAGCCACATAACGATATAGAAGGCAAGTACGCCATGTGTGTTTTCCTTGGTGCTCCCAAACACAGATACGACCATCATGATGATACAGCACATAAAACCAGGACTGATATGAAAAGATGACATGGTGCCAAACCTGTATCCAGTTTTATCGTAGGGTGCACAACCATGTGTTTCTCTGCTGCAATGTCAAGAAAAGTAGCAATAAAGATCGCCGTGAACATTGCCCATGTTGGTTCACGTGCCGTCAGACAGTCCGTCTAAATACCTTTCAATCTGCAAACAAGCCCACTTCATTACTCAAGGTACTCGATGTGGCAGTTGGAGGTCGTTGAGAACCTGTAAGGTGTTACATGAACCTCCTGAACCCATCGATCCCATATTCACATGAAAGTCGTTGGATTTCGACCAATACAAGTAGGAATATTGTGGAACGATAAAACGTTCTCTTGACAGGCTACGATCTTCCTGCCATCGAATTCTAACACGTACTCGCCGCAGTAGCCGAGTGGTATAGGTATTGGATCGTGGCTGGCTTTGTCACGAGTTCGAGCCCAGTACCACTAAAGACCCGCCTTGTAGGGCAGCGATGCATGCTAAATCTATCGAGAGCTGAAACCTCCTCCCGTTGGCGTGGTGTGGTAGTTAGGAGAGGGAGGTGCCAGCTCAGGTGATGTCCACGTCACTTGACCATGGTTCAAAATTACGTGGTCCATCGCCAAAAGCCCTCGTGTAGCTGAACAGTGCGACGTTAATATTCACTCACTCACTCCAAGACGTACTAGAAACCATTTTTCCTTCTTCAAAGAAGTTAAAACTATCTCCTCACAAGCAATCAACATTCAAATGCGATTTCCGAATGAGAAACCCATTGCGTAACTTTCCTTTTTTTCAAAGTTTGAGATGCCGTTTCTCCCTCCTGCGGGATTCGATTGTTCTTAAATGTTGATTATTTGTGTACCGCAGCATTTTCCTTTTCATGTGAATTTGATGTTCTTGTATCATCCCTCCTTTATGATGTTGCAATTTTAATGGTCAGCAGTATATATTTATGAAGGTGTATAATCAACCACAAACAAAAATTAATATTTTACTACCCATGTTTCATTTATAAAGCAGTCCTATTTTTATAATGCCTATTCCGGGTGCTTTAAAATTGCATAGAACTTATTCAGGATTATATATTTTGTGTTAATTGGGTAATTATTAACAAAATATAATTGATTTATTGGTCCTTCAGTTAGAAATTCAACAACGTTTCAGATTACAATGCACCGCATATAATGTGAATAAATCGGAACAAAATTTTGGCATTTCAATAAAATTCACTTTCACGTTACCCTTTGAAATCTGCGAGGGTTAAATTTAAAGAAAAATAATTAGTTAAAATTTAATTGGATGGCAGAGACCAATTATTAGTGTAAATAGACACCACCGAGATAAATTTTAGAATATTACAATCAATTTCAGTCTGAAATACATCTTTTTTTATTTCGAAATTTATTTTTACTTTCTACTTTAACCACGTAGTTTCGAAAGGGCTATCAGGCACATACTCAAAATTATCAATAGTTAATATGATAAAAGAGTCGAGGTATCACTTTAGTTTACATATTGATTTTGTTTCCTTAAAACCACTATATTTGATTACTTTTGGAGTTACATTGATTGCATTTCGCTAATAATAGATTAAACGAGAAGAAACTGTGACTATATATTAAATCAGATATAGTGAAGAAAATAATTGGTAGAGAGTAACTTTAATATAAAGAGTGTTTTTTTCCAGGTATAGAAGTTTAAGTTGGCATTACTTTCCAAGATGGCGACCGATTTAACAGCTGTCAAGTGATTTATTCTCAGTTTGGTTTGGCAATTCATCATGAATAGACTCACGCCTCATAGAGATTCGTCGAATGGGCCCAAAACGAGATTGCCGTTGTTCCCGATTTTCATAAGCGAATTTTGTTTAGCGATGAAGCGCACCTCTGGTTGAATGGCTACGTCAACAAACAAAACTGCCGCATTTGGAGTGAAGCTAATCCACAAGTGTATGTCGAAACACCGTTACATCCAGAAAACTCACTGTTTGGTGTGCTTTATGGGCTGGTGGAATCCTTCTTCAAAAACGATGAAGGCCACAACGTTACAGTCAATGGTGATCGGTATAGAGCCATAATTACTAACTTTTTCATTCCTGAATTGAACAATCATGATGTCCAGGAGCTGTGGTTCCAACAAGACGGTGCAACATGTCACACAGCTCGTGCCACAATCGATTGATTGAAAGACACGTTTGGTGACCGCCTAATTTCACGTTTTGGACCTGTGAATTGGCCTCCAAGATCTTGTGATTTAACACCGCTAGACTATTTTCTGTGGGGCTATGTAAAGTCATTGGTCTATGCGGATAAGCCACAAACGCTTGACCATTTGGAAGACAACATTCGCCGTATTATTGCCGATATACGGCCACAAACGTTGGAAAAAGTCATCGAAAATTGGACGTCCAGATTGGACTACATCCGAGCCAGCCGTGGCAGTCCTGTGCCAGAAATCATATTTAAAATGTAATGCCACAAGATTATCTTTCGAATAAAATAAAATTCATGTCAATCGAATAATACATCGTTATTTTATTGCAATTTAAAGTTCTATACCTCTAAAAAAAACACCCCCTTTACTTTAACCACGTAAGTTCGAAAGTGCTATCAGGCACGTACTCAAAATTATCAATGGTTAATATGATAAAAGAGTCGAGGTAACACTTTAGTTTACATATTGATTTTGTTTCCTTAAAACCACTATATTTGATTACTTTTGGAATTACATTGATTGCATTTCACTAATATATATATATAATAGATTAAACGAGAAGAAACTGACTATTAAATCAGATATAGTGTAGAAAATAATTCGTAGTAAGTTTAATATAGATAATAAGTTTTATTGAGAATATTCAGAAGGAACTGAAAAAGAAATTCCTGGAGCACATACACACACACATAATTTCAAGTACCAAAATATCTTCTTTTTTTCATCTCTCATGTTTATGGAAAAAATTAATTTTTTATGAATAAATAAATAAATTTTATTTATTTGGATTTAAACTTGTCACAACTCTGTGGTCGCTGGTGAATTTGAATGCACTGCACTGATTCAAAAAATATTTTAACAAAATCAACACCATTATTTGACTATCAAATTGTTATCCAACTTTAATTTGAGCAAAGGGAGCAAGCAGTCAACTTAATTACTAACCTAAATATCTATAACAGTTAATTCAAACACTTATCTTTGACGATTAATGCTACGGCCGCGGTAGCCGAGTGGTATAGGTATCGGACTGTGGCTTGCTTTGTCACGGGTTCGAGCCCAGTACCACTAAAGACCCGCCGTGTAGGGCAGCGATGCACGTTAAATCTGTCCAGAGCTGAAACGTCCTCCCGTTGGTGTGGTGTGGCAGTTAGGAGAGGGGGGTGCCAGCTCAGGTGTCGTCCACGTCACTTGACCATGGTTCAAAATTACGTGGTCCGTCGCCAAAAGCCCTCGTGTAGCTGAACAGCGCAACGTTAATATTCAATCAATCAATTGACGATTAATGCTGCAGCTTTGATAATCTTTCCTCGTTGGGATATTAGATCTCTTTATTGAAAAACACCGATAGCTTCAATTATTTCCTTCTATATTAAAATTCTCCTTGAAAGCCCAGATGTATTATTTGTAAATAAAAAGAAACACATATTATATAACGATCGCAAAATATCACTATTCACAATTGCAATAAACCCCCGAATTATTTTAATGTTTCACATTATAATCTAAGCCATATAAAAGAGCTTTATTAAAAAAAGCTGTATCATTAAGTCAATTTGAAATAAATAGTTATATCTATTTAAAAAACTCTTACACTGAAAGAAAATTTATGATTTGAATATGAATACATAGAAAAGGAAGAATCTTTCATGTCTAGAACAATGAAGGGTTTCATAGTTTAATGACATGCAGGCATCGTATAGACGCAGGTAGAATTATAGTTCCATTACAGAACTTAATTCATAACTTGCTTTACAAAGATAATTATACTGTAATATAATAGAATATCATCTTCAGAAAAGTTTCATGGCACACACGATTATTTAATAAACCTGGTTGCATGATGGTTGAAAGGGAATATTTAATGCATTCCAGAACTACTAAGAAATATAATCCTTTATTTTCAAAGATTAGTTTTTGACTAAGTAAATTATTGAAATCCGACAAAATAAAATATAACAGTATAAAGAGACACATTAGGAAAATATATAGTACTGTAAGCAAAATAAGAATCTTGGTGTTTAACCACAATTTTTTGTTAGTAAAGGAATCAGAGAATCTAATTTAGAAACCTGTTTGCTCAATATTGTTTTTTTAAACTAGTAAATGATATTTCAGACTTAAGTTCGTACTTTATTGTTTGAACACGATCGAAACTTAACTAGTTTTTCACTTGAAACGCTCTCGTGGGCTATTTGTGTGAGAGTTATAGAATTAGTTCAGATTCATGTCAAGTCAATTAATTGAACATTTATTGACGTACAGCCCCTTTCGAGATAAAATAATTATTTTAATGGTGATTTTTGTGATTTTGTAAGCTGTGGGAATACCATGAATTCCTGAAAGTAGTCTTAGCAACAATTGCAAGATCCTCAACATAAACATTTTTTGTTGATATATAACTCATAATAAAAATTCTACAATAATTAAAGCAGCTATTATAATTTGGAATTTTAAAAAATAATTAAAAATTCAAGAACTAATTATAATGGCAATGCCTCTTAAGGATTTTATAAGCTTTGATAGTAAAATCAAGATTATATTTCTTAAACATTTTTTCTTAGCGTTCATTAAATATTTCTCGAGAATACAAAAATTAATTATAACCTCTAAAAAGTATTTTTATGGAACAAATTAAACACATTTATGATATATTTTTTTTTGAGTTTGCTAAAATTCTTGTTCTACATAGAATTTTGCGCACCATTGCTTTTTAAACATTAAAACAGAGACTAGTTCCTAAAATTTTCGTTTTTTACTTATGAATGGCGGAATTTTAATGTAATATAAGATCGCAAATTTATTATTAAATTAAAACATGAAAGGAATGATATCTGTTATTCTGTTCAAGTGTTCAAGTTAATTTTAGACTGTTAGTACCATTAAGGGTCATATGAACAATAGATCTGCCTGCTATGAAAATTATAGAACATATCATAGGCGTAACTAGTTCTGAATGGGCCCTGTATTTAAATTCCTTGGGGCCCCTTTATTGAAAAAGAAATAAAAAATACTTATTTGAATATTACACATATTGGGGCCCTGTAGCTTGGGGGCCCCGCATCATTAATACGGCGTAGTTACGCCCCTGAAACATATTTACTTCTTGTTTCTTTTTTGGATAGGTAATTTCTATGTTCAAAAAATTAAAATTCATAATGAGGCTGACAAAGAGGGCATTTAAGCAAAGAGACAGAGAGAGAGAGACATATATATGCTATTTCTCCCTAAAGATAATTCTTAAATATTTGTTATTTAAAATGCTGAGAATATTTTTTTTATTTTAAATCTTGAAATAACTTTTTTAATACGAAATTAGTAAATATTTTCTCTGCAGTCAGTTGAATGTGGGGACTTCTTTTTTAAAAAAATATCAAATGAATCCTGACAAAGATGTATAGTGTACTAACTTATATAATAATCTAAATGAGAGTCCTGGTTATATATATATATATATATACTTCTTCCGCATACGTTTAAAGCAAACAAAGCCTTTTTAGAGTTTATTTTTAGTAAAAAGTTTAGTATATTGTGCAAGAGAGAGAAAATTATAACAATAATAATATTTTAGCCGAAAGTAAATTTGCTTCAAAATAGAATTAGAAACCTTTAGGAACCTAAAGATTT
>BMAU01019161.1:0-234359 GCA_019973935.1 Trichonephila clavipes
CACGGCAAAGTAACAAGAGTCTGTATAAATTTTTTCATTCTCGTAATGGTATAAATAAATATTAGCCAGACTATTACTTGCTGGGCCACCTTCTGGCTGACCATTTATTTATACCATTACGAGAATGAAAAAAATTTATACAGACTCTTGTTACTTTGCCGTGAATCCCTTATGCTGTGGAGAAAAGAGATATTTGCAAAATTTATCAATTGCATCGTAGCCTTCACAGACAAATTCAGTGCCATCGAGGTACTGTGCTACAGCAAAATTTACAACGTGCTCTCCAGTTGTCTGGTCTGTCTCAAAATCGAAGAATATAAGTTTTTCGTTGCACTTCTTCGCAGGTTCTTTCTGAAGGTAGCACATATGGCTTTCGGAGACAGTCTTCTTGCAGCTGGGGCATCTCTTTTTCCTCACATCGATGTTGACTTTTAGAGCAGACTTTTCTTGGGATAACTTTGCAGCATTTCCTACATTGATACAGCTATAAAAAATCAGAGCGTTCATATTTCAGAAAAAAAAAAAAAAAAATAGAAAAATTTCAACAAAAAAAACAATAGTGCAATTATTAGAGATATTAGTTACTTTATCACAAAGTCCATTTTTCCTTATGAGCCTTGAAACAGAAATCAGAACGCGTGTTCCGATCGCAGTCAGAGCATCGTTTGCTTTCCCCAATTTGGCACGAAGGACTACGACATACATGGCAAATCGTAGTGCAGTGGTGATTTTCTATGTGATCAAATGGTTTGAAGCATTCTTCACAAAAAATTTGACCCATAAAAACCTTTAGGAGAGTGATAACATCAAAATGGTTGTCATGGTGCCATAAATAAATACGGCGATCCTCCCGAACAGGTCCCCTTGTAACACACCTAGGGAAAAAATAGCGTAAATATATATAAATCATTTTATTAGAGGCAATTTTTTTTTTTTTTTTTAAAAAACATTGTACCTGATTTAAAGCCGTAGTGGAAACAACAATAACTTGTATTTTTAAGTATTGTTCGAACAAAGCAATTTTTTTCAAATCCACAAGGTCCTTGTGGTACACCAGTTTTCTGATGCAGTGCTATTGCACGTCTTTGAAGGAGACAACAGTCTTTTTCCTCAAAGACCTTAAGTCTACATCTTTTTCAACTTCTGCAATAGCAAGAATAATTGCTTTAGCACAGCAAATATTCAAATCGTCCTCGGGCACGCACCGTATGGATTTTTTCTTAATCGATCGATAGATGGGATTAACACTCTCCTGTTGCGTTTACCGGAAGCTACGGGTCGACGAATGGTAATTATCTCAATATTAAAACCTTCATCAAGACGCACCTCGGATTTCGATTGTAGAACTTTAGTGGCACATGCCATTATTTTTTCTACGCTCATTTCCGAAACGAGCATTAAATGCGTAGAGATGGGTCTGTCGAGGTGTTCTGAAAAAATTATTGCTCTTATCAAGTCCGTAGGTTCCAAGCTACTAGTCACTCTCCGAAGCAATGTTTCGAAGAGTGTTCGAATTGCATCGCTCGTTTGACCAATAGTGGCTGATCCGTTATTAAGCCAGCAATCAGGATCTAGTAAAACCTGAAAGATCACTTCCTCGCTGTTGAATTTTTTATTTGGTCTGCGACATCTTTCGATGATACGGAAGGCTGAATCCAACTGAAAAAAAAAAAATTAAAAATTAATGTAAAAATATTGAAACAAAAGTTAACACATTCATAATAGTAATACTAAATTTACATTGCAGTTTCCATCAGTTTCTAATGGAGTCCAAAAGTCCAATCTTGACGGGGCAGCGGCATCTACCTTTATTATTAAGGAAAAAAAATGTTCTAACATTATTTTTTCCAGTAAAAAAACGTCGGAAAAATTTAATTGCTATTTTTTAGAGCGAAAAATATATATATATATATATATATATTGAATAATACCTCTAATCCATTTCCTAATTGAGATAGTAAATCTTTACATTCTTGTGATGCTTCTAAAAAGGCCTGAGTGCATTCACCAAGAAGCTTAAACAACAGAATATATATATAAGTTAATCCAACTCACCAAAAGAACAAAAAAGAAATAATAATAATAAATACATTCAAGCTTACTTCGTCATCGCCTTCAATAAAAGGCATATCTTCATCTTCAAACAAAATCTACACAAAATACATAATATTATTAGTTGGAAAATAAAAATAAAAGATTCACAAAATCTGATTTATTTAAATATAAGTAATACAAGGAATGAAATATTTGCTTTTTAAAAAAAAAAAAAAAATAAAACATTGAAAAAACACGTCATTGAAGAATCATTACATAAAAAGTTTAATTACAAATATGATGCATATAAAATAGTTTGTTGTTTTTTTCATTCCAAGGCAGTATAAATAAAAATATTTTTCTTGTTATTTTGTTTTTTAACAAAGTCTATTTTTATTACAAATGATTCTTTTAAAAAATATTATGTAAAATGAATATTGCTTTTCAATGTTCATTTAGAATAAATGAAAAAATGGAAATATTTTATTTTGAACAAAGCACGTGGTTAAGGAAAAAGCAAATTTCAGCATGTATCAAAAACATTTTTCATTATACAATCTTGTCTAGAATCTATATTTTATTTATTTATTATTTCCTTTTAATTAAAAGCACAAAAAAAGGGGAAAAAACTGTAATGGAAGTCTTATTACATAAAAATTTTTATTACAAATATGATGCATACAAAATGGCATAAAAATAGTAAACTATAATTTTAGTTGTTTTTTTTTTTTCCCCCGAAGCTAATATAAAAGAAAAGTCTTTTATTTCATTTTATTTTAACTATTTTTATTACAAAAAATGAATATTTTCAAAACTTTTTTATGTAAAATGGATATTGCTTCTCAATGCTTCATTTAGAAATAAATACTTTTACAAAAAGTAATAAAAATGATAAGGAAATAATATATATATATATATATATATATATATATATATATATATATATATATATATATATATATATATATATATACTTTACCATCGCGTAAGGATTTATGAGTAAACAAGCCTGTTAAAAGGAGCAACGAGCGCTGATGAAGGCGAACGCATACTAGGAAGGACTTGGCTGGTGTCTCCTCGCTGCGATGTTGTATTTGGTAACGCCCGGTTGCGCGGCAAAAGGTCCGCCATGTTAGATTATATATGATGAAAGCGTAATAAAGGAATATTGTGAAGATGATGCCCTCCTCTTTTTTACCAGCAGGCCTGGGGCCTGTCAAGAGCCGGTAGGATGAATTAACGAACTGCAAAATACGCGAGGAAACCAAACGAATTAACTTCAACAATTTTTTTTTTTTTCGAACGAGCGACTGCATTGAAAACGATACTACCATGGAAGACGACTCTTTCCGGCAGGAGTCACCAGTCAACACATCCAGGGAAACTTTCTTTTTCCTGAATTTGATCTTAATAAGTTTAGTAGTTTGAAGAGTTTTCTTGAATGTTTTGATAAACAATGTTTGGAATATCAAAAAGACGAGCAATGGAAGAAGCAAAATATTCCTAGATATCTCACGGGAGTTTATCTTAAATTTTGGTACGAAAACCATTTATTTGAAAAGTCTTATCAAGAAATTAAACAACTATTAATGACGGTGTTCGATGCGACGAAACAAGAGGATATTCGAAGATTTCACAAATTAAAATTAAACGACACTAAAGAACTAATTTCGTTTTTTTACGGAAAAACTTTCGTTGGGGAAGAAACTAAATTATGATGACAGTTCAATTGTGGAGCATATGACATTATCTATTCCTTTAGAGTTCCAGAAGTTCCTAGTTATCAAGAAGATTTCGACACCCTGCGAATGGATCTCAACGATGCGACAATTAATCGCAGTAACACCGGATAGCGCAGACCGAAAACCGGTAGATACTGGAAGTTATACCCGATGGAATCACGCATACGGTGGTGTACACAGAGGAACTGGTCAACAGTACAGATTCCAAGCAAGAGGAAATCATGGACAGCCACATCAATCGCACATGATGAGATTCAGTGGAAATCAACAGTACAACAGTCAACCTAGGCAGTTTGTACAACAGAATAGACATAATCTGTACTCGCCCAGAAACGAAAATAACCAGAGGCAAGGATGACAACTAATTATTGAGTCAATGGTATGTTCCAAGCACTTTTGTACTCTAATTGACACAGGAAGCAATGTGTCATTAATTCCAATAAATTTAGCTAAACAATTAAAAAACATTAAAATTATAAGAAATAGTAATGTAAAAATAAATCAAACTTGTGGGACTATTCAACCCAAAGGTATAATTAAAGTTTATATGAATATTGGATGTATATCTAAGCAAATAGATTTGTTTGTAATTGATACTGAATTGCCTTATATTATTTTAGGACTTGAATATTTACATTTATTTAAGCTTGACATTAGTATTCGTAACATGTGTATTTTTCAATGTGGTAAAAATTTAAGTAATATTAAATATGTAAATAAGTGTGTTGGTGAGTTGAGAACATATCATGGGACATATTGTAAAACTCTTAATAATGATCAAAATATGAACTACTATAATGCAAATAATGAAGATAATATTAACGTTAAGAATAATAAAGGTTTAGATCAAATACCAGACAGCCCTGAAGCTGATCTGAAAAGATTGTTTAACCCAGCCATGGTTGTTGAGGACACAATACCAAAACAAACTAGTGAGCAATGGGGAGATTTAACCCAACTTATTGACAAATTTCAAACCATATTTTCACAAAATAAGTATGATGTAGGTTGTATCAATTTAGAGCCACAAAGAATTCATTTAATTTCAGACCTTCCTATAAGTTTACGCCCTTATAGAAACAGTCAACAAGAATCTAAAGAAATACAAACACAGATAGAAGAATTGTTAAAAGCAGGTTTTATTAGACCCTCTCATAGCCCATATGCTGCCCCTGTAACTTTAGCATACAAAAAGGATGAAGGAAAAGATCAAGATTATGTATCGATTATAGAAAACTAAATGAAATCACACGAAAAGATTCCACCCCTGTACCTCTGATAGACTTTGTAATTGATAATTTAACTCATGCTAAATTTTTCTCTACGCTCGACTTAACAAGTGGTTATTGGCACATTAAAATTCATGAAAAAGACGCAGAGAAACTGGCTTTCACAACTAATTTTGGACTCTATGAATGGTTAAGACTTCCATTTGGCTGGAAAAATTCCCCAGCTGTTTTCCAAAGAACTATAAGACAAATTTTACAAAAATATCAGTTAACTTTTGCTTTAAACTATTTTGATGATATAATAATTTTCTCACAATCTTGGGAAGAGCATTTAACTCATTTAGATACAATATTTCAAATTTGTAAAAAAGAAAACATTAAACTTAAAAAATCAAAATGTCAGTTTGCACAGGAAAAAATAAAATTTTTAGGATATGAAATAACACAAGGTCATTATTCCCCAAGTAATCCAAATATTGAAACAATTAGAAAATTAGCACCACCTAAAGATGTGAAAGAACTCCAAAGATTTCTTGGTTCCATCAATGTTTATCAAAAATTTATTAAAGATTATGCAAAACTTAGAGTACCATTAAATAAATTACTTAAAAAAGATGCAATTTGGAATTGGTCACATGAATGTCAAGAAGCTTATCAAAAGTTAAAGAATTGTTTAATCTCAAAACCTATACTTAAATTATACAACTCACAATATCCATGTCATGTGTTTTGTGATGCAAGTCAGGAATCAATAGGTGTAGTCTTGAAACAACAACACCCAGATGGAACACTTTACCCCATAGCTTATCACTCGAGACAATTACTTAAACATGAAAAAAATTATACAATTTCAGAAAAAGAGTGTTTAGCAATTATAGATGCCTTAGATAAATTCCACTGTTACCTACATGGATCCAAATTCACAATACATACTGACCATGCTGCTTTACAATGGCTTAAAAGTGTAAAACATTTAACTGGACGTTTATTTCGGTGGAGTTTAAAACTTTCTCAGTATGAATATTCGATAGTTTATATAAAAGGTAAATTAAATGTTGAAGCAGACATGTTGTCGAGGAACCCTGTATGCCATTATATATCACCCATTTGTCATTTTTTAAATACTGATGAAATTATTAAATACCAAAATTCAGAGAACATTAATGATCCAAAATATATAAAAATTAATGATGTATTAACAGTTAAGAAAAAGAATTTAATTAAAATTGTAGTACCGTTATCTTTGAGAGAAAAATTAATTACAACTGCACATGAACAATTTGGTCACCCAGGTGTAAAAAAGATGTTAAAATTAATTTCTCCAATTTACTACTGGAAAGACATTATATTAGACATTTCAAATTTTGTTAAATGTTGTGAAACATGTCAATTGAATAAAAAGTCTACACAAAAAAAGTATGGATTATTGCAAGAAGTTCCTGTAGCAGAAGAACCATTTGAAATGATCTCACTAGACACTGTAGGAGGATTTAATTATCATAATTCACAAAAGAAATACCTGCATATTGTTCTGGATCATGCTACCAGATATGCTTGGACATTTCCATCCAAAAGTGTCACTTCTGAAACTTATACAAATTGCTTAAAACAAATTTTTTCAATTCAATGCCCAAAACAACTTTTAAGTGATAGAAATGCTGCATTCACTTCATCTAAATTTAAGAAATTCTTAAAACATCATAATATTAGACAATTACTAACTTCAGCAAATAGACCACAATGCAATGGAAAGAATGAAAGAGTTAATCAGACATTAGTAGCAAAATTAAGATGTAAAGTTAATTCAACTACAAAAACTCCTTGGACAAAATTATTAGAACAAGTTACATATGAATACAATAACTCGCCACATGATGTTACTGGCTTTCCACCTGCATATTTAATGTTTGGAACTTTGCCATATGATTCGCCATTACCTAATCAAGTAAAATTAAACTATCCACCTATACAACAAGCTAGACAAATTGCAGTAAACAGAACAATTAAGCATCATAAGATAAATAAACAAAGGTATGATAGACATTATGTTGATGCAAAATTTAAAGTTGGAGATTTAGTCTTATATCAAAATTTCTCATACCCTAATTCAAGTAAACTTCAATCTCCTTATAATGGTCCTTTTAAAGTTGTCAGGAAACTCTCAAATGTTACTTATGAAATAGATAAACCAAATCAATATACAGGAAAATTAACAGATATTGTTCATTCTACAAGATTAAAACCATTTCATTCAAAATCCAATTTCCAATTATGCTAAATTCTTATTTATATTTGTTATAGAGTTTGTTTTCTCAAACTTTGGGGGGAAGAAGAAGTGCATTGTAATTTTAAAAGAAGTGCATTGTTATTAAAATAATAATAATAAAAGTTGTGTTTAAAATTTGAATTTAAGACTTGTTTACATTATGAAAATCAAAATTTAATGTAATTGAATTTGTATTGTATCTTTATTCATAATGAACACATTATTGAAGACTATTTAAAAAAAAAAAAAAATAACTGAATTATGGACTGTATGAAAACATTGTGATGAGGTCATTTTACGATACATTGTGTTATAATAATTTCATTGTGATTATTTGTGATAAGTATATTCTGAAAGTTAAAATATAGTATGTGATGTTATGAAGATTTTATTATGGTTGTATGTTTTTGAAATGAGTTGATTGAGTAGAGATTCTAATAATAAACAAAAGAACTGTGAGATAAACAATAATTGGATGATGAACATTGAACTATGATTTTTCCAAGACAGGACTGTGAAACATTACATTGATTGAACTTTTACCTGTACTTGATATATCTGAAATACCCTTATTTTTCTTTGCATTTTATATTTCTAGTGATATTTTGATATAATGTTGATGTTGTGTTTATTTTGATAAATTTCTGTGTTATAGTTATGTAATCATATATGTTTTTTTATGTTTTCTTTACCATTTTTAAACTCATTTTGCTATTACTTATTTTATATCTATTCTTTGTATGTACTTACTTTACCATTATTCCTAAAATCATGTTGCTGTTAGTTATCCATTTGCTGTATTTACTTTATTATTTAAAATATGTTGCTATTTTTGTCCTTTTTTATGTATTTACTTTACCATTATTCCTAAACTCATTTTGCTATTACTTATTTTATATCTATTCTTTGTATGTATTTACTTTACCATTATTCCTAAAATCTTGTTATTCACTCTATACCTATTCTTCTATGTATTTATGTACTCATTATTCCAACATTCAATACAATTTTGAAGTACTTGTAACTTTTCAACATTTATCACTTTATTAACATTGTTTACTATTGATGCACATTTAGTGAGAATTTCACTTGATCTTATGTTATGTTGTTTAGCACTACTATATTTTTGAATGTCTAATGTGAATTATCTTTATCTTATGTTGTTTTTCTTAACCTCATTATTATTATAGTCATAGTGGAAGTATTAGATGTGTGATATTTTTCAGAAAACAATTCTATGTAACACAAAGTTTTATACCAAATTTTTGATACTTTGTTATTCATTATTGCTATTTTTTTTTTGTACATGTTAGGATTCACCAGCCCACTCTTTTACACAATTATTATATCTTCTAGATTTTTATTTCATTTAGGGAATTTGATATCATTGAAATATAATTTTTTTCCCTGGGGACTTGCCAGTCAGAATTGGCCAATCTGGCTGTGCCAGACTTCAGCGGAGGGGGGGAAATTTGTCAGGTTTGAAAAGTTTAGGTTCAAAATTAAGGAAGTAATAAATGAAAATAGAGCGAACTCTTTACCATCGCGTAAGGATTTATGAGTAAACAAGCCTGTTAAAAGGAGCAACGAGCGCTGATGAAGGCGAACGCATACTAGGAAGGACTTGGCTGGTGTCTCCTCGCTGCGATGTTGTATTTGGTAACGCCCGGTTGCGCGGCAAAAGGTCCGCCATGTTAGATTATATATGATGAAAGCGTAATAAAGGAATATTGTGAAGATGATGCCCTCCTCTTTTTACCAGCAGGCCTGGGGCCTGTCATATATCTGTTCTGACAAGACTGCACACGGATGAAAGACACGTGCATCTTGCTTTCCACGTGTATCTTACTTTCCACGTGCATCTTACACGATGAGAAGGGGGCATCTACGTCATATCGACATCCAATCAGAAAACTGCAAGCAGCTGTATACCCCTCAACACTTATCAGAGAAGAAGCAGTATACCCCTCAACTCTTCTCAAGGAACCCTATTGTTACACGTGGTGCGAGAGGTTGTTACACGTGGTGAGAGGGGGATTGGCCCTCCCTCCTTATCTAACAGGTTGAGAGGGGAGGAGAAAACCCTCCTATTGGACGATGGTGGCGGCGGGGGGATGGGGGGACCCCCTATTGGACGATGGCTCCGTTGGAAGGGGAGGGGGAATGGCCCCTCCCCTCCTTATCTAACAGGTTGAGAAGAGGAGGAGGGAAACCCTCCTATTGGACGATGGCTCAGTGGGCGGGGGAGGGGAGTTTGATTGACAGGTGACACGCCCCTTCTATTGTTCTCACTGGGGACCTGCTATTACTACTGGCGTTGCACGGGCTTTTCTCTACTTTTATAAGAAAAAGCTTCAGCAAGATATATTTTTCAAAATTTCTTTGTGTTAAACGGACTATTGCAGTTTTAAGAAATAGTGCATATTTTTCAGAATTAAAAAATGCTAACTCATATGTGTATCGAAAAAATAAACGTTAAACATAACAAATAAAATTGATAAAAGTGTCAATTTATTATATTATTTTTAACATTTAAAACTACCATTTATTTTTTTATAAAAAAATTAATCTGTGTGAAACCATTAGCCTGGGAATTAAATATTATATTTAAAGCACAGTTTCCAGAGTGAGGGGGAGGACCCTGTTCCACAGGTCACTCCACAGTATGCAAAATAAGTGTTTTCATAAAAAAATTGTTTTAATAGTTGATTATGTAAACACTTATATTTCCATACCAACATAGTAATAACATTACAACAAACACATGCATCAACAATTAACATTAGTGTTTGAAAGCCAATATCAAACGCGAATTAACTGGTACAGCGATGGAACAAACATTACATTAAAACAAACACACGTCAACAATCAACATCAATCATGAAAGCCAAAATCAAACGCGAAGTAACAGGTACAGTGAGGAAACCGAAAATATTTAAACAAATAAACATTCAAATCAAACAATCAATAATTAACAATTGAATATCAAACGCGAATGAAATTGAACAGCAATGAAACGAAATTAACATTACAGCAAACACGCATCAACAATCGACATTAATTATGAAAGCCAAAATCAAATGCGAATTAATGTTGAAAGTCAAAATCGAAAGCAAATTAAATTGAACAGCACAATAAAGCAAATTTGCTGCCTCAAAATTTTCAGCATTACAATTTTCAATATGCTTTTCCCACGATTGAATAGCCAAAACATGATGAGGAACAGAATTAATGGAACAGATTTCTTCAAAGACATTTACTGTATTAAGAATATTTAACAATTCGCTGAAATATGTTAACCTAGGAGGATTATTAAGAATTTTTCCAACAGAAGGTATATTTAATTCATGATTGTTATTAAATATAATAATAGGGAGATATGTATTTATTTTCAAGGATTTTAAAATAGAAGGACAATTTTTGTAATTAATAAAAAGAAATGTTATGCAACTTTCACAATCATGTTTTAGAACATTATTTTTAGATAAGAAATCATATATGGGATTTTCTCGCATTAGCAGATTTTCTTTTAAACATTCAAAACTGGTAATCTCGTCTTTCTTAATGAAGTTAGTAAGCAGTTGTTCGTCTAATTGTTTCATTTTTTTTTCCTTTCGTTGAATTATCACCGAGCGTTCCTTAATTTTTTCATTCAAGTAGGATGGATAACCAGGGAAAATTCAAGGATATGCATTCTCTGATAATTTTGGATACACTCTAGATATTTCTATAACAGTACCAGTCTTGTCTGTAATTTTATCTTTTCTCTCAATGAAAGATTCAGGGAAATGTTTAATGCACACTACACTATTGTTAGTATTTTTAAAATCCCTAGGAATTTTCTTTTTCCAAGTTTGTAACAACTGTTCATCTTTTGGGAAATGAAACACAGAAACGTACGGCTGCCCCGGTTTATTAGAGGAACAATTTGTTACACAACAGTAATGAGGCATTATTATGAAATGTGTGCAGCTTTAGGTTAAGTTATTAATAATATTTTTCAGTTAATTAAGATTTGTGACAGAATAAACAAAACACTAATTTTACACTTAAACACTAATTTCTCTTATAAAACAAAATATCTTTTTTACAAAAATTCAAGGATGTTGGCTGGCATATATGCGTCGGTTTATTATATCGTGTTCTCAAGACTCAAAACAAAACAATTCAATGACAAGAATAAAGTTATACAGTAATATAAATATCGTACCTTTTTCTTTATGGTTAATAAAGAAATCCTGAATAATCTTTTCCCCAGAAAATCCAGTCAATTTATCCTGAGTAATGAATATAAATACACGTGGGATAATCTATAAACTACTTCAGCATACAAGATGGAAGTGTGTGCAATCGTTTTTCCCGCTAAATTCTTCCCTCCTTTGATCACGTGACTGCTTTCAGGTCATTGGGATGTCAGAGCTTAGTCTTTCTAGATAGCTTCGGTCTGGATGAGTTCGCTGGCTCCAAATCCGCTATGCTCCTTCGCAATTTCTACCTGTTCAAAATCCGTCTTACTTCGCGGACTCAGGTATATTTGTATTACCAGTTTTTAGATAGAGGAGGCCTCCAGTCTGGTTCCCTCTCCTAAAGTTTCTCTAGCCCGTTGGGAGCCGAAGGCTTGGTGCACCTTGTAAGTTTTCAGACAAGCTGTCGTCACCGAATCGTGAGAAAACGAAAGCACAATGTTACGACGTCTCTTTTTGACGGTCGGGACAGCCTGGGAAAGAGGGTCCTAATCTTTGACCACCCAGTTACGAAATTCTTTCTAGCAATTACGGAAATATCTGCAATTTTCCCACGTCTCTCGGCCCCTACTCTTAGCAATTAGGGGGAAGAGACCGGCTTCATCACAGCTGCCTTCCCTTTCAAGTGTCCATTTCATGGAACACTTGAAAGTAACATCACACTACTGGCACACCTGCGAGTGGTTCCGCATTCAACGAGACCATTCTCGGACAGAGCAATTAACTTAAATCCTCACAGGTATAATAAAAAATAACACTAATTTAATTCCCTGTGAGAATTTTACCAGTTATTCCTTTTATCATATCACTTTTGCATACCAAGAGGCTCAATGATTTGATAACAAACACCTTAATTATTTTTACACATACAACACAAACATAGAAACAAAGAACAAACATTCATGCACACAGAAAAAAAGAGCAATTTAAAAGAAAACTGAAAACACATTCTAATTTCCATAACCCATCTGTACAATCAAATTTCTCGAGAACTCAGGGGTGAAAAGAATAAGTGGCTGAACCAGTCTACCTGTCAATCCCGCGAACGCATTCTCGCAACCTTTGTCTCTGGTAAGTTCCCCCCCTTCAATCCTCCACTTGTAAATTAGGGTTTGAGGGGTCTTAAAATCCCTTGCTATCCCCCATTAGAAGGGGCTAAAATCTTTGTTTTTAGGTGAAACGGTGCGTAATGCAAATAATGCTGAGAGGATCCGTTTTCCCCCTTTTACGCGCAAAGAGCCTTCAAGGCGAGTTTTAAAATCCCTTGAACCCTTCCTAATGAGTCACTCAACGGGTGGCTCAACTGGTTAATTTCTAGTGTGAATTTCAAGGGCACACCTAGTTTTCGGAATTCGTCCCCTCTTTTCGTCCCCCTAGATTTCCTTCCCTTGTCCGACAACATTCGCCTAAACCTAATTTGGCTTTTTCCCACAATACACGGAGGTCTTTGCACTTCTTTTGCTCTGAACTAAAATCGGAGTTCTTTAATTGAGCTGACTCACCTTCATTTTTTTTTTGACAAACGCCGGAAATTCTATCGTTGGTTCAGTTCCGTCCTCTTGGGTGGGAAGAACTGGATCCGTGCTTTCAAATGAAAAGTCGCTCGCCGCATTTAAAACTGTCTCCTTTTCCTTATCGAAAGGAACTATTTTACCAGCGTTTCGAGTCACAATCGCCTCTATCATGAGCACACTCTTTTCACTTGACTCAATGAGTTCCGCGGTGCGGTTGCTTAACAGGTAAGGTTCGCTCGAGTTGTTATCAGATTTAGTTGTAGCCTTCGTGTAGAACACGCCTCCCTTGGTTTTAATTTTTACCTTAGCGGGAGGTAAACAATGGCATACGTCATCCAACGGGCTTTTGACCCAAACATGCTCTCCCAAATAATCGTTCTCGTCTATCCAACTACTTGCACACAAATCTATGGTAGACCCGGTATCTCTTAAACATTAACGCTGTACGCCATTTATTTCAAATTTAACTTTAAATTTTTCGAAAGTGTTCACATCCTCTGAATTTACTCTTAAACTAGCCACTGTTTTAAAATCGTTTTTCATAAGTTTAAGAAAAGCTGGTTTAATGTGCCCAACTTCGTTGCAATAGTAACAAAGAATGGGTTTTTTCCTTTCGAACGGTCTCTCCCATTCCCTTTTACTATCTCTAATTTGCGAAGTTCCCTGAAATTCATAATTTCTAAAGGGTTCCTGATTTAAAACGTTAACTTGCTTATTTTTTTCCGCCAAACTGATTAACCTTGTTACCTCCGACAGGTTGCCTATCAAATTGCTTCCACTCACCTACTTTCATTGTACCTTGTTTTCTCTGCACTTTTTTTTACCGCTACGAAATGGTCTAACTTTTCTGCTAGATCAGTAGCGTCCTTAAAATCGTCCCATGAATCGATAAAATGTTCCACTACTTCAATGGGGCATCTCCTTTTTAATTGCTCTGTCACTAACAATTCCTTTAACTTCCTCAAATCTTGATTTCCATTCCGGCCAACCAATTTTCCAAATAATACCTTAAGAACTCTCAAGATTCTTAACAGATATCCGTGCACTCGAAAAAGACATCCTTCTTAAAACCAATGTAATTTAGCAATAAAACAAAACAATATATTGAAATTCTTACTACAAGATAATCATATATGTATACATTATTTCTAAAAGTTTCAGAGAATTTGAGAAAAAATTTAAAAAGTTATAAAGAAATAAAAATTGGACAATTTTTCAAAAATATGAAAATTAGTATTTTACACCGCGCAGGATTCTTAAGTACAAAATTAATTTTACTTGGTATAAAAATGTGTACTTTTGAAGTTATACTCGCTTTTAAGAAATTTAGAGAGAAAAAATGTTTTTTAATTACAATTATAACGAAAATTTTAAAATTAAAAAAATTAATTAAAATTCAAATAAAAAGATTCTATTAAGTTTTTTTTTTTTGAAAATTGATGTATAAGTTATTAAGAGCCTTTTATTTTGAACACATGTATAAAATTTCAAATTGATAGCATAAATAATTTCTGAGAAATCCTGCGCGGAAGCTAAAATTTTTTGTTTTCCGAAAATGAAGTTGAAGCTAAGAAAGAGATAGGGTTTTCGTTTAAGTTTCACTACCTATTTCTCAATAACTTCGGAAGGTTTCATCGTATCAACACAATTTTGATATCAAAATGCTCAGAAATATTAAGGCTGTAACATATTTTTTTTCAAAAAATTGAAAAATTTGCAATTTAAGAGTCCTATGAGCTCTTAAGTCAAAAACTAAATCTGACCATAAAGTACCTGGTCTTCGCTGAAGGAATTCAAACCTATCTCTAATGGCTACGCGAGTTAGCTGGAATCTATTCAAAAGTAATTTTTAATGTGAGGATAATCGTCTCCCTTTTCCGAGGGTTCTTTCGCTATCAATTCAGTCGATTCCACAGAGAGCAACGGAATGAGTTGTGAAACCCACCTGTCGTCCGAAACTTTCTCTTTGGCTTGCCTCTCAAAAATTTTTAAAAAATATATTAATATCTGCGTTTTTTGCTTCAAATTTAGGCACCAGGTCTTTTAAATTAACATGTCTATTTACCCCCTTGTCCTTCTAAATCGGCAAACGATACACTAATCGTATCAGTGGTGCTAGACAATTTTAACCGCTTCAGCTCATATTCCCTAATTTGTCTTCGCTCCTCAAACTCTTGATCCCTGATTAGTCTTTCCCGTTCTTTTCCCTCCCTTTTTTTTCTTCCCTTTCTTTTTCTTCCCTTTCTTTTTTTGTCCCTTTCTTTATTTTCCCCTTTCTTTTTCCTCCTTTTCTTTATTTTCCCTTTGTTTTCCCTCCCTTTCTTTATTTACTTCTAAAACTCCCTCCATCATCGCTTTAATCGTTTCCATATCATTATTCTCATTTTGTTAAATTCTATTAATTTCTACTTTTCTTAAATCCCTGTTGACTTCCACCTCTAATTTCCTCGCTGCATCTAACAAGTCACCTTTTCTTAATCTTAAAAGGAAAGACATCATGCAAAAATACACACTAAACAACTAAACAAGAGTACTACAAGAAATGAAGGAATCACACATATACCAAAACAATACAATCCTATTGGAATTGCTGTAAAACTCTAAAGTAACTATGCAAAATTGACAATACTTACTTTACACTACAGCCTTACGCATCTATCAATATCATAAAATAAAGACACAATGCTGTAATTCTGACCCCATAAACAAAACTAACATAATAAAGAAACACACTTTCATACCAAAACAACCCTTTTAGACTCTTGGCAAACAAAACTCATTACCACGAGCACAAAATTCACTTAATGCCGTATCACACGTATACATTTGAAGCAATTTTTCGTCCAATTCGAGCAATTTTTACTCAGTTGCCATAGCAACCGCTTTAGAGCAATTTCTTGCTAGTGAGCTCAAGAAATTGCCCGGAATAAAAATTGCTTGGAATTCCAGCCAATAGGATTCTTCGTCTACTAAACGAAGACAAGATGGCTGCCTCGACTTCATCACGCGTTTGCTCATCGTCGATGTTTCTGATGAAGTGGAATGGGATTATGGAGAGCTTTTTAATCGATGAGGTTGAAAAGCTCCCATATCTATGGAATCCGAGGCATCCTCATTTTACGAAGAGGCTTAAAAAAATTGGATTTCAGCAGATCGCCATGAGGATGAGCGAGAGGTGGCCGGCACTCGAAGCTTTCTTAACGCCAGGTAAGTTGAAATATTTTTAACAATACCTTTTTTTTCTTTTTACTTTCTTGTCAAACAATTAGTGTAACGTCTATTTCTTGTTGTATTTAAGAAATAATATGTACTTTTGTTCTGTGAGTGGATCTGATCGTTTTGATAAAATTTCGCCAAATTATCGCCAAAGCCAGTTTGGCGTAGACAACAATGCTACAGCAACAGCCTATGTATTGAAAAGTTTGCGAGTCAGTAATACAGACTCTTATTTATTTTTATTTGTTATGCATTTGAATTATCTTCAGCAGTATTTGCGAAGTGTTTCATTTTAACCATCTTCGCTAGCTGTATTAGTAATGTTGGAGTAAAATGTTTGGAATATATACCTATATATGTTTGTGTGTGTATGTATTTATAAATTTTCCAAAGTTACATTACATAATAGTAATTTAAAACAGCAATTAATAAATTTACCATATACAATTAATAATAAAAATATATAACAAAAAGTATTGTTTGTCAAAAATTCAGTACAGCTTTCTAATGTCCAAGTTACCTTTTCTCTATCCATTGTGTTACAAAATTGGGCAATTTGTTGCACCAGGAAGGAATATTATATTCAAAACTCTCTCTCTTTTTCACTTATGCAACAATGAGATATTATGATGAAAGAGTTCATCAAGTATGCAGAAAAACTATTAAAATTTTAATTTGGGCTGAAATTTTGATGATTTATCACCTTACTTTTACGCCACGGGATTTCTCGTTGAAAAACAAAAATGAAACTTAAATTGTTTTAAATATTTAGAAATTATCCATTGATTTGTGTATTTCTTGTTTACTTCTGGAATATTTACTTGACCGCCTAGTTATTTTATTTAAGAGGCTTTTTTTCTTAAAGAGTTATACAGCAATTATTAAGTAATTCGTTCTTTTCGACCAGCTCTAAATTTTAAACAGGAAATTACAGTTACCTGAATAAAACTGTCCTCTTTTAGAAGTGGAACAGGTGCAAGAGATTTGGTTCCCAAGTGGGAACACTTCCCTCTCTCGCCTCCAGTTCCTTGATGATACTATCACACCACTTGATAGTATCTCAAATTTAGACAATATGGAGCTGGAAGTTAATGCAGTACGTATTTTTACCCCTGAAGTTATATATTTTTTTCTTTTCAAATGTATACTACTTTTTTTATATATATATATATATATATATATATATATATATATATATATATATATATATATATATATATATATATTCTTTCATGTATTACAGACTTCATTGAATGTCAGCGATGAGGACTTGTTTGAGAATGTTGTGGAACTGCCTCCCATTCCAAACTGAGCCCCATCTGAAAGTGAGCTGCCACAAAGGATAAGGGTGTTTACCTCAACACCTGTGTCCACCTCAACACCTCCTGTGACCACCTCAACACCTCCTGTGACCACCTCAACACCTCGGGTGTCCACCTCAACACCTCGAGCCAAAAAAAGAAAAGTTGAGAGCAGTCAAGAAGCTTTTTATGAAAGTATGCAAAAATGCTTGGGGGCTGTGGGCAAAAAAACGGTCAATGAGACTTTTGCTGCTTTCATAGCCTCCGAGCTTGATAATTTGCCCTGGCCAAAGCAGCAGGTAGCAGTACGTCGAAAGCTCTGCGCTACACTCTTTGAGTGTTTGGAATAAAATTTATTTCTTACCATTTTAGCAATGTTTTTCTTTTACAAAATTATTTTATATAAGCTACGATGATTTTAATCGACTTAATTTTAAAAATGAATTTTATTTATATACATAATTATGTTTATTTTATGTAGTTCATTATCTCAGTTCTTGTAGAGATGAGAATTTTTCCAAAGAAACATCTTAATTTACATCCAGCTTTTATATTCATGGTGACACTCAAACATATCTGAACAACACAAAAATACTTGCGCGTTTTAAACGTTGACGAAGAAAAGGAGTGGAAAGTATTCAAATAATAGTTTTTATGTACAGGTTTTTATATAAAGTTTGGAAAAATGTATAAAAAAATTAAGTCACATGTCTAGGCGAAGAGGATATTAAATCGTGGTTAGTAAGGTGCATGAAAATGCTTATCTTTTCATAAATCCTCTTTTAATTTCTCTACAAAACGTTTATTGTTATCCGCACAATTTGCCAGTCAGATATTATTGTAGTTTTGGATCAACATTTTTTGTGAACAAGTATTTTCTAATACAAACATAATATAAATCAGTATGGTTAAAAATAAACTAATATACACCTAAAACCATTTAATTTTGTTAACTTCTTGCAGAACTAATCTTAATATAGAATGACTTGTTAAAAAAAATTACAAATTCAAAAGCCACATTAAGAAAGTATTGACTATTTATTTTATATCTAAAAGTTTATTTTCAATAAAACTCAAGTATTTATTATGTTTGCCCTACTCAGATTTGCCCTAAGAAATATGCTATTTGCGTGAAAATCCCATTAGTCAATATATAAGTAACTTATAAACTCTTTATATCTTTTTGTTTGTTGTATAAGTATGAAGTGGCACACATAATGTTCATTATCAGATAGCGGTATGCTTACCAAAAAGGTTGGTCTCCCTGGTCTAAAGAATCAGTAATAAATATATTAACATAATGTTTTAGAAAAAGATTGAGCCCCGTGTTTCAAAATAGGATTTATGAATTAGATATGTTAATAATAAAGGAGATTCGAATTATGAGCAGAGATCAGTGTAAGTTATTACATATATAAAATATTTTGCTGTTTGTTAGTACAAAATAAAAGTAAAGTTGTATATTGTTTTAACTTCATTTTTATTGACTTTATAACTTTATATAACTTTTTTTTATTCCCAGAAATTAAAATTGTACTAATGTATTTCTTAAACATAATAAGAAAAAACATAAAATTCAAGTATTTCTCTTCATTACAGTTAAATAAAAGATAAATAATTATAGATTGCATGAATATATTATAATAAATTTATTAAAAAATATTAATGCAATGTATAATTATTATCTTGCCAGGTACAGCACCTTCAGAGTTAAAAAATTACAAAATCTGTCCCTGACATCTTTTGCATAACTGGATCCCCCTGCTAGAGATCCTTTGGCAGGAAATAAGTTGATTTGTGTTTTGCCCCCAGTTCCCTTCAATTAAAACTCCATTCAAAATATCCTCTCTGTCTGCACAGTCTTCAGGAATATATGTATTTTTTGACCTGTTAGTCAAAAAATTGTGAAGAGAACAGGCAGCTAACACAATTAATTTAGTATTTGGCACAGACGTCAAAATGGTGGTGCCAAATACCCTGAAACGAGCAGCTAAAATGCCAAATGCATTTTGTGAAACCCTCCGAGCACGGGAAAGTCTGTAGTTAAAAACTAAGCATTCCTTACTTAAATTACTGCCCGGATATGGTTTCATGATATTTGGCATCAACGGAAAGGCATCATCAGCCACAATGACAAATGGCAATTTAGATGCTGATCCTGGTAACGTGGCTGCTTCACGAATATTCATATCATCATTTGTAATGGCATGCCTCAGTTTAGATTTCCCCCATACTCCTCCATCACTAACTCGTCTATTAGTGCCAACATCAACGTACAGAAATTTTAAATTGGCATCTACAAGGGCCAAAAGCACGATGCTGAAAAATCCCTTGTAGTTTCTGTATGTTGCTCCTGAATGAGAGGGGGTTTTATTCGTATGTGTTTTCCGTCCATTGCACCAAGGCACAATGGAAAATTCCACTTTGCCCAAAATTCTTCTGCGACCATCTTCCACTCATTTCCGGATTCAGGGACTTGGATTTCTGACCCTAAATGGTGATAGATGGCTGCACAAACAGCTGGTAATATACCAGATATGGAATTTTGGGCTATCCGGAACTGATAACTCTCAAAGAGGATTGCGTTTCACCTGATATGAATACAAGAATATTTTTAATGCATTGAAGAAATTGAATAATATAAATTTATTGATCTAGAAAAGTAAATTTTCAATAAAATGGTACCATTGATTCATAATTAAATATGTTGTAATACCTGTTGTAAGATATCTCAATGTTAACGCAATCCTCTCGGCAGCAGGAATTGCCTTCCTCATTGGTGTTCTTTTTCTCGATATTGGGAGAAACAAGAGCTACGAGCTCCTCAAAAGTTGAAACATCCATTCGTAAAAAAATCTACGATAACTTTCACTGTCCTATAAATAATAAAATATTTAATGATTTATAGAAAAATTAACTTTCAACAATGCAAATTGTTAATATATGCATAACTTTCATAAATATATTTTACCTAAAATAGATTGTAATTTGAGGAGTGAAAGACTCTGTGAGCTCATCCCCTCATTTTTTCAAATATTATTTAAAGCAACTGTCTATAACGTTTTAAACATAAAGCTTTAATTACAATAGATAATATCAGCTGAAAAATGTTAGATAACATATTTTTTTTATAAAAATGAAAAGACTATCTGAGAGGATGTGAAAAACTTAATAAAATAAATAAATATAGGTACTAATTCAAAATTAATGTTATTCATATTTATGTAGAGATTTCATTAGGTTATTGTACATATATAAATAAAAATGTTCATAAATACCATCTTATCATAAAATATATTCAGGTATGGAAAATGTTCAAAAAAATGGTTCCAAGGTGGTTAATTAATATCTCCAAATTTCATGTAGACCATATGAAAATAATCAATAGTTTATTAAAAAATTCTGATCATATGCATAGGACTATTTATACCTATGCAGTGACGGTTCATGGAAGTGTGTGGGGAGGGGTGCCCCTTACTTTTGTAGCTTTAAAGTATTTTTCTACAAAAGAAATTTATAACCAAAATAAAGTAGAAAGTTTGGGCTCCCCCACTTTTTCTATCCATGAGCCGCCCATGTACATAAAGTTTAATGAAAAACGATACTTACTTCCCCGAGAGCTAATTCCTTCATTAAATTCTCGTAACAACCTAATTGTATTCTCCGTTGCAGCCACTTTCTCTGCCAAATTTTTTTTTTTTTTTGCTTTACTCATTTCAATGTCACAAATAGCAGCAAATCCAAGCGCAAAAATCACTTGATCGTCAGACGCCATATCTGTTCTTGACTGTCAATAAAAGCTCGAGCGGTATAAAAAAATGTATGGTTGTTTCCGAAGGAGAAAAATCGGCGAGTAACATTTCAATGTGGTGAAAGTGCGTGGTTGACGTCAGAGCATGTCGTTTTGTTTACGGCAACCCTTCACCCTCAGTAGAGGAAAAATTGCTTGAAATAAGTCTGCGTGTGATACGGCCTTTAGATTTCCAAGCAATACTAAGCTAACAAATAAATAAACTACTCTGCTCCGAGCATATCAAAGAAAAGGACTTACACTCTCTCACACGATGGGGTTGCTGCGCCTTTTCTTCTCTTCGCTTGAAGCACTTCTCCTACGTAGCTGCACCCTTTTTTTTCTTCGGGGAACTTTTAACTCCGCTGGTATAAACAGTCCACACTCTTCACTGGGGCAATTTTTGTCGTGTATCGCGCACACACACAAAAAGGTCCGTCTCACTCGCTTAAAAAGATAATCCTTTTTACTATTCAGGCGTAAATTCCAGCATTTATTCCATTTAAATTCCACCGCTGCCACCAGATATATAAGTAGTAAAGCTGTAATGACTTCACACAGCTCTGGGTTAAACTATTTATTTCTCGGTAAGGAAATCATCAAAAAAATATTCTTTCACAATTAATTAGCAAAAGGGACCACAGTTTCGAGTCTCTTTCCCTGCAATGTCTCATATCTCTCGCATAAAATAATGTCCTAAAGTGATACTCTAGAGTAAAGTCCTATATATGGGATACGTAAAAAGAGGGTTCACTCTCGGTAATTCCACACCGAGTATGGGTGAGTTCGCTGGCTCCAAATCCACCGTGCTCCTTCGCAATTTCCACCGTTCCAAAATCCGCTTTACTTCACGGACTCAGGTATAGCTGTATCACCAGTCTTTATCTAGAGGGGTTTCCAATCCAGTTCCTCACGTAAAGATTTCTCTCATTCAGAATCCACTGTACTTCGCGGACTCATTATCGTTTTCTATATCGCTAAAGGGATCTCACCGGCTCCCTGATCAATTCTCTCACTGGAGGGGCCTCCAAAACGGTTCCCTCAAATCCAGTCCTCTTCGTACTCTCTCGCTCTCCTTATATACCTCTCGTCTCTCACCTCCTAATTCCTTTTTTTGATTTCTTGTTCTAAGGATGCCCTTGTCGGTCCCGGCCCATTTGATATCTTGTCCGTTGGACGCCGATGGCTCGGTGCGCATTGTAAGTTTTTCAGATGCGCTGTCGTCACCAAATCGTCAGAAAACGAAAGCACAATGTTACGGCGTCTCTTTTTTGACGGTCGGGACAGCGTGGGAAAGAGGGTCCAAATCTTTGACCACCCAGTTACAAAATTCTTTCCAGCAATTAGGGAAATGTCTGCAATTTTCCCACGTCTGTCGGCCCCTATTCTTAGCAATTAGGGGAAGAGACCGACTTCATCACAAAAGGAGTAACCGTGAGAGAAATTTATTGCCCATCTTGGGAATCTTTAGACAAATATTTGTGCCAAAAATTTCGCAATAGCCAGCACCATCATATGTCATGTAAGGTGTTATATTAATGGCAGGCATTCCCTACAAGTTTTTTTTTAATTGGTTGAAATTTAATGTTTTTTTTTTTTGAGGACACAATTCATGATTGTGTTTTGAAAAATATTTTACACTGATCCCTTCACCATTTTCACAAACAATTATCCGTGCAGGACATTCAATTGGGGGTATTGAACCTTTGATTTTTCTACGATTCGTTTTTTTTTATATGTCTCTGAATTTTCATTTTTAGAAAATTGACAACTGTAACAGGAATAAACATTAATGTCATGTCTTTTACTTCCAGTATGTTTCTTGAAAGATGTAAAAGTTTCAGCTCCTTCATGCTCTAACCATAACTGAAAACTTAACTTATCTGTAAAGCTCAATTCCTTTATAGTCATATCTAATTATGCACGGCACTACACTTCGCAAAATAAAACACACACAACACCAAGGACATGGACTTTTAAAATTTTATTGATGTACATTGCAATTTATATACAAAATATAAAATTAGAGGCGCTATCTAGTGTTGAATTCATAAAAGAAGAAACGGGGCATTCTCCCCCACAGCTATTGACATGTCCCACATTCAACAATTACTATTAAATAGCTTTCAGGTCAACAGAGATATAGAAGAACATTCTAAAATACAATATCACAAGCTGTGAATTAAATTCGTTCAAAACCACAATCACAATAAACACTTCACAACATTAACTTTACATTCAATAAAATTTACCAAATTAAAGTTACAAAATTTTAAAACTTTAAGCTGGCACAGGCAGCAAACATACAGGAGAAATGGCGCGCTGGTATTCACTTTTCTCAGTTCTTACTTTCACGACTCTAACTAGATTATCACTTCTACACCTGTGTGATAACTCTGTGATTCTACACAGGGGCCATCTAAAAGGAGGCACGTTGTCCTCGATAAGAACAACCATATCACCTATATTCACGTTTTCCTTTTGAAATTGCCATTTATTGTGTTGCTGCAACTCACTTAGGTAGCCACGGTGCCATTTATTCCAAATGATCTGTGCACCAATCTAGCTACTCGCTGCCATCTTTTGAGGGCATTCTCATTCAGATAGATTAATTTAGGTTCAATTATACAATTTATTGGTCTACCCACTAAGAAATGTGCGGGGGTAAGGACATTTAAATCATCAATATTGCTCGTTAAAGGACATAGGGGTCTGGAATTCAAGACTCCCTCTATTTCGATGCACACTGTTAGAAATTCCTCATAAGTCAGATTCAATTTACCTACTACTCTCTTAAGATGGTATTTAACCGATTTTACAGCAACTTCCCATAAGCCACAAAAGGTAGATGCTGTGGGCGGAATGAATTTCCATTCAATTCCTTCAGTCGATAAAAAACCCGAAAGTTTATCATCTGGAATTTTAATCAATTTCAGAAGTCTCTCAATCTCCTGATTTTCGCCTACAAAATTTTGACCATTGTCAGGGTACAATTTCGCTCACTTACCTTGACGATCAAAAAATCTCTTTAATAAATGCCTCAGATATGTGGCCCGAAACATTCTCAACATGAATAGCTCTAGTTACAAAACAAATAAATATACAAATATAGACTTTATTTAAAACACCTTTTCTTTGATTTCTATATCTAATCATAAATGGGCCACACAAATCTACACCAGAGCAATCTGGAACCACTCGGTCTCGGGGTATGCTACCCATTAGCCGAGACATACAAATTGGCCTGGCTTTAAAGCAAACAACACAATCGTGTATTATTGTAGAAGAGAGGAAGCACTAATATGAAGATTCTGCTTATCAAAGTGAGCAATTATCCTATGGGTCAATCCATGATTATTAGGCAGAACCGTAGGATATTTAGCAGAATAGGGCAAACCAGAATTACTCAAGTGTCCTCCCACTCTCAAAACTCCATCATCTAGAAAATGATTTAAGGCTTTGAGTTTACTATTTGACAATACACCTTTCTGGGAATGAAGGGCTCGAATCTCAGCCAAATGATCTCCGCCTGGACCCTCCGTATTAATCCAATTTCAGCATGTTCCAACTCTGAAGCATAAAGAGGGCCAGAAACTATAATAGATATTTTCACATTATTTATAAATGTTAATATATAACTAAAAATACGAAGGAGTTTTACATAGTTATTACTGATTCACAATAAATCAGACAAAAAGGATTGTTTACATTATGATAAAGCACAGAAACTAGACACATGCGTTTCAAATGTCGCACTAGCCTTTAATTGATTAGGATACTCCCTCTCGCTCAGCTCGCCAGAGCTGGTTTGCACGCTTGATAACTTACCCTGCTCAAGAAATGGTGAGCCATGAGTCAAGAAGATCACCAGAGCGTAACCCACGCGAAACAAGATGAGCAGGATTTAGAAACATTGGCACATGAGTCCAAACACATATTTTTGTTAATCTCTGTATGTTTGAAATGTGGTTGGCTATGAAGGTTTTCAGTTGATTAGCTGGTGTGTTTAATCACGCCAATGCGATCCTTGAATCTTTGTGAAGCACAATATCACTGATCTCCAATTTTATGCAGGAGCGTATTTTTCACATTAGCTGAGCTAAAAGGACACAGGCAGAAAGCTCCAAAGTGGGATTGAAATAACTCGAATTGGTGCAACGCGTGACTTGCTTACCAGAATGGTCACTTTTGCTCTATTATTTTGATAACAGCATTGCAAATAGACAATAGCTCCGTTGGCCACCTCAGAGGTGTCAGAGAATCCCTAGAGGACAATTCTTAGTCAGGTGTCGGTCAGAATGAATCAGTTTACTTTAACGTTTTCAATGCACTTGAAAGTTGTTACGAACTCCCTCCACTCTTCAGCAATTGGATCGTGCAAGACATCATCCCAATCGAGCTTATGTTGCCATAATCGCTATAGTAGGATCTTCGCTCTTGTTAGCACATGACCCAAGAAACCCAAAGGGTCATAAAGTCTCGCTATAAAACTCAGCACTTCACGTTTGGTATACGCGGGCTTACTCAGAATGGATACTCTAAAAACAAAAAACAAAAATCCTGGAAAGGTTTCTAACTGATACCCAAAGTTTTCACCGATGCATCAGGTTCAACTGAAAAGGAATGTTCGACGTCTGATGACAAGTAGCTATTCAACAACTCAGGAGAATTAAAAGTCCACTTATGAAGCGTCATTCCACATGATTTTAAGGTATCTCTCAGTTGCGACTGTAGTTGGCGGGCAGTCTCCAGGTCAGCCGCTCCACTCTCTATGTCATCCATATAGGTGTCATGCAGGAAAGCTACAAAGGCCGGAGAAAATCTAAATTTTTCTTCCTGGGCCAACTGCTGCAAGGTCCTTATAGCAAAAAAGGCGCGTTAGACATTCTATATGTAACTGTCTTCAAACGATACGTTAAAATCTCAGCATCAGGTTCAACCTTCCACACAATACGCTGGAGGTCTCTCTGATCGGATTCGAGAAGGATTTGCCTGTACATTTCCTGTATGTCAATAGTAAAGGCAAACTTATGTCTTTTGAATTGTGTAATGGCCTCAAAAACATCCTACATGATGTCTCCTTTTCATTAATATGTCATTAAGACCTACGCCTGTTGTAGTGGGAGATAAAGCATTGAAGACCACTCGCAACTTTGCTGCAGATTTTTCAAGACGTAGGATACCATGATATGGTATATACTATTGCGTGGGCGGTTCAATGGACTCGACAATCCTCTTTATATTTCCCAACTCCTCATAATCTCAAAAATTCAGTATGCAACGACAAATACTCCGAATCCCTAGACAACCACTTCCTCAACGAGTTAAGATGCCTCACAGCAATGTCTCTAGAATTTTCTAAACATGATGGATCCTTATTTAAGGCCATTGACACTACGTATCAACCATCATCATTTCTCTTATGGGTACGCAAATCAGCGCTATCAATTTCCCAAAACTGTCTCCATGTTTTGTTTAAGTCATCGTCAAGAATTACCCCACAATAAACATGATCCTCCACAATCTCATCAACATTCTCACTAATAACATAACCGAACACAGTATTTTTAAAAGTAATTGAGAGTTTCCAACATGTATTTGTCCCGGCCTCAACAATTCATAAAAACTCTCAGCACCAAGCAACATATCAATTTTATCTGGAACATTAAAACTAGGATCAGCCAATGACACTAACTCCGAAACATTAACATCCCCATTAATTACTTTATTAGGGATTAGATCGGTAATTTTGTTGACCACTAACATATACAACTCCTTTTCACAACTTTTGTCCCTATCTGCCACAGAGGTCTTAACACAATTTTTACGACCATACTCGCATCATTAACACACGAAACAACATTATTTATTCTCTCCATGCTAAGTTGCAGCCTCTCCACGCACGCTCTAGTACACAAACAAGATTGGGAACCAACGTCAAGAAGACACCTGACCTCAACCCATTGCGAGAATTTATTCTTAACAAGTGCTCGAATAGTATTAAAAGTACGTCGCCACAAACTGTGATTGCGAAATCCCTTCCGGAGTTTCTACTTTGGCCTTGGACTAAAGGCACGTGCATCCTTTTTCAATTGAGACAGGGGTAGGCAGAACCTCACGTGGGAAGTGAATCATCCTTTGATGAGGCTTTGAATAAAAGTAATTTTTAACGGAACGGCATTCACTCAGTTTATGGGGCAAAAAACAACAAAAGCAAACTTTATTTCTCTTAACCACTTCTCCTCTTTCCCATGCCAAAAGCCCTTTAAATTGTGAGCACATAGAAAGGGGATGCGAAAATTTTTTACTAAGTAAACAATTTGTATTTTCAGTTTCCGATAATAAGACTTTGGAAACATTTTTCTCCCTCCACCAATTTGGATTCCGGTAAAATCCTAGGAGAGCCCACACCCTTGGCGACAAACCGAAAAAAGCGCCAAGCCAGAACAAGATGGCGCCAAGTGAAACCGACAATGGCGGCAAGGGAATACAGCGGGATAAGGTGGATGGGTAATGAAAATATATGTAAACAATACAGAAATTAAACATTTAAGATAAAAAAAATATAAAAACAGCACTTACTTTCTTACTGCTGATCTTTTCCGAGTGGAGGGTACAGCGTAACAACAGATTTTAAAAAAGCCTTAAAGGTCTCATTGCTAAGCTAATGATCGCGTGAGCGTCGCCATATTTATTCTGCGAGATAATGATCAAACATACATTCGGCGTGGCTGGTACGATTTCGAAGAAAGTGTTTTATTGCTGACCATGTTACATCATGCTGATCATTACATTTAGGACATTCATAACTCGAAGCAATCAATCCTTCCTTCATACACCTTTCAATCAATTCTTTACCTTTCGCATTCAACAAAGTAAAAAAAAAAAAATTCTAAAATATATTCCCTCACACACGCAGCCAGCCCGAAGCCCAACAACAAAATGAAATTCAGAATGCGCGCCCACAAAATACGAAAATGCTAGAAATAGTTAGGGTTGCCATATGTAGTGTTTAAAAGTAGATGGCGCAATTATCGCCAACCAAAGTAATTCACGCCAAGGGTGTGGGCTCTCCTAGGAGTGAACCTGGAGTCCTTTGCCATTTATTTCTTGCCATCCGTTTTACCTCACCCATAACATATCTATTGACTACTTAATTCGAACTCCTACCTTTCGATGATACATAAGCATCACACTCCCTTCCAAGCAGTTGAGGCTTAAAAATACCCCTCACTCTGCTTAATTCCTATGTGGGCCTTTTACTTAACGATCAAAAATTTTATCTGAAACCATAAGATCACAGAGATTTAAAGTCAGTCACTTTGCGTAGTTGGCATTAATAGTCATACGATGCACACAAACGGGAAGCAAATTTAACGTAATTCTCAGATGGAAACTTCTGAGCCACCTTAAAATTATTTAGGCATTCTTGGGGTGGGGGTTCAAATTCCTTCAATACCAATTCTTTAATCTTATCGTAATTACACAAGTCCTCTTCATTAACATAAGCTAGTAAATTATTTACCCTTTCTCCCAAAATATTTAACAGAATCTAGGCTTTTAATTCATTGGGTACAGATTTGTTTTGGAATGCTTTTTCCAAGGAATGGAAAAACAAGTTAAACGATTCTGATTTGACAGGTACGGAAATCATTAAAGTTTTAACATTTCTGATTAAACTTTCCAAATTATCAGTTTTGGAACTCTGTTCTCCATTATCGATAACTCGGGATGTGTTTTGCGAATCCCTTTCCACCATCACACACACATTCCCAGCAATTTTTCAATTTGGTCCAATTTTAACTCTTTTCTAATTCTATCTCCCTTTTCTCTTTCTTTTCCGCTAATTTATTGGTAACAAGAGTTTTTACAAGTTCAATATTGTCCCTAAAGAAGTCACTAGACTCAATTAAGTTTTCAAATCCACTATCTTTAATGCGGCTGGGGGATATCTAAGGTCATTTCTTCCGCAAGCGCAATGAACTCATCTTTCTTATAATTTAATTTAAAGCCATCCTGTGCATACGCTATCCTATACCCTTCACAAGAATTAAAATTACACAAGTCTAAAACAGCTTCCAATTAAAACTCTAATCCATATCTAAACCAAAACTACACGAAATGCTGCTAACTAGACTAAACCCATTTCTAACTAAATTTCGAACCCTAATCTAAAACCATACAGCAGAGAAACGAAACCATGAAAGAAGACAGTAATTAAAATAAAACAATTAAACCGAGTAAAACTAGCCACATGAAAAAACCCAACACAATTTACAATTAAGCCAGTAATTTCACTCACCAAGTCAACATTAGTCAAACGTTAGAACCTCCCACCGCTAATACTCAACTTTTCCAGGCATCCAAACAATTTAACGGCTATAGTTCACACTTAATTTTTCAACAGTCACGACTGTCTTCTTCACTCGTATCTCAAAACTTCAGTTTCCACAGGCAGCCGACCATCCTCTAGGCTCGACGTGGACCAAAAATAATAATGCACGGCACTACACTTCATAAAAGAAAACACACACAACACCGAGGACATGGACTGTATTCAATTTTATTCTGCGGGAATTTGTTTGGGCATCTGGGTTCAAAAAGAACCCTTAATCCCTTATCTCTCTAGCAAAAGTCTATTTTCTGCATTGCAAATCGTTTGGTTTTCATGTTATGTAGTGAATCCTTGTGATTGGACGAGCGGTAGCAGGCCAGTGGGCGGGACTTCGAGGCAGGGATCTTGATATCTGGATGGATTTTGCTGTTGGAATCAGAGTGGAAGAGCGAGTCTTCCCCTATTGGCTGTTGGAAAGTGAGGATAATGGCTCAGGGAAAATGGCTGCCTATGTGGGTGGGTGTGAGTGTGAGTGGTGTAGTGACGGATGTCCAGTAGGGGCGAAAATTTATGAGGTAGAAAAGAAGACAGTCCGGTGGTTTGAGAGGCGGTCACCCTCCTTCGCATTGACAGCTCCTGGCGTTGCTGCAGTTTAGTCTTAAGTATGGCGAGCGCTAAGTGCACTCGATCATGAGGAAGATGGAAAGAATTAAAAATAATGCAAGGGGGTATATTTTGAACATTACTTTCCGGAATTTATCGCGGGCATAAGTGATGTGTTTTTTCCAAGTGAGTTTGTTATCAAAAATGAGTCCAAGATATTTGGTTTCCTGAGACCATGGAATTATTTGATTGTACATTGTAAGTGCTGGTGAAAGAGTCCTTTTGTATGTGAAAGCAACCGCAGCTGACTTTTCAACATTAATTTTGATTTTCCATTTATCGAAAAATTTTTCTAACAATGCTAGGTGTTTGTTGGGAGCGAGTGTAACTGTTTTGGATGTTTTGAAGCTGGCCGAGATAGCGGTATCATCTGCGTACATATTTATGTTTGTGAGAGAGCAGGATGGGATGTCATTTAAGTATAAGTTAAAAAGAATTGGTCCAAGTAAACTTCCTTGGACCACTCCAGCGTAAGTGTTCTTGGAATCCGAATAAGAGTCGTTAACACGTACTGTAAAAGTTCTATTAGTAATATATGAGTGAATTTGGGTGAGTGAAGGGGGAAGTTATAGGAGATATATATAAGCTCGAACGTGAGGCCGTTTATCCAGACCCTATCAAAGGCTTTCTGGATATCGAGAAAAACGGCCCCTGCAGTTTTGTGTTTTTCGAAACCTGCTGAGATAGTTTCAGTGAGTTTAAGGAGAGCGTGAATAGTGGAGAGGTTTTTAGTAAATCCGTATTGATTTAAGTTAATAATGTTATTAGTCGACGTGAAAATTTCGAGTCTGGAAAGGTTAATGTATTCAGTAATTTTGCTTAAGGCTACAGTGGACAGTTAAAATGTGGAAAATTGACTAAAATATCGAAAAATTTTTTTTTTTTTGGCTTATTTTAATATTATATTAGCCTCTCTATCAAACGCAAAAAATTTTTTGGTTTCATGCATTTTTTACTGAGTTATGGGGTAGTTCCAATTCAGTCATCCATGACCACGCCCCTTTGTTTACATTATGATGTCATGCTGACAAAGCTGTCATGTACTTTGACAGTACGAATTTTATTTACTGTAGACATAGCCTCTCTAATTTTTAATTTTAAATGTTAATTTATCAAGGTCTGGATGGCAACAATTTGTTTTAACTGTATCTGAGACCTAAATCGGCATTATTTGTTTACAATTCGTTCGAACTTGCGTTTGCATTTTTCGTTCAATTTTATTCAAACTTTATATTGATTTTACCAAAACAAAAAGTTCTTTTCAGAACTAAAAGTTCATTTTAAATTGCTTTTGTTATTTAAAATTTTTATAATGGATCTTATGTCATCGAGATATAGAAAACCTAAAGGTCGTCCTACCAAAAAGGAGAAAGATGTTGGCTGAAAATAGTAAGAAGCGATGGCAGAAATCTTCTAAAACTGTTGATGAAAAAACAGTAATAGTATGGTATTGCAGAGAGATACATTGTCTGAACCGAGTACATCTTCCCAACCTGAGGCAAGCTATATTTTCACCCACAAGGCTGTGTTTTCTGAATTATTGCAGAAAGTTCATTGTAAATATTGTACAAACTGTACCCTTGTTATAAAACAACACCATTCCATGGGTTATTCTACAAAGATGGAACTTTTATGCGAATCACATGTCATGAAAGCTATGGAAGTGTTTTTCAAGTTTCCAAGAAGAGGCCAAAAATTCACATGATATAAACAGCAAACTGGTGAGTGCCTTCTTATCCATAGGCAGAGAGCATGCTGCTTTGGAAACGTTTTCATCTGTGCTCAACATGCCAACAATGGACCGAAAAACCTTTGCCAAATGCATGCACAACTTATCCGTGAAAAACAAAGAGGTGAAGAAGAAAATGCTCGAAATGTCACGTCAAGCTGCTAGAGAAGCTCACGTAAAAGTTGATGCTTCTCTAAAAATCAGGAAATAATTGATGTGAGTGTATCATATGACGGTACTTGGCAAAAGCGAGGACATACATCTAACCTAGGATTAGGAATAATCATCGATATCCTTAGTGGACTTGTCCTTGACTTTGAAGTATTGTCGAAATACTGTCATAATTGTGTAGTTGCTGGTCGAGATATGGGAGTCGATTGGGCGGAGTTCCACATATGGCAAAAAGGACATGCGGATGAGTGTGACAAAAATTTTGAGGGAACTTCTGGAGCCATGGAGATGCACGCTGCATTAATTATGTGGAGGCGATCAATTAGTGATTGCCAAATGAGATTCGTTTCCATGCTGAGTGATGGTGACTCAAAAACTTTTCAATTTTTGTCGGACAATAAAATATATGGTTCTGATATAAAAATCGAAAAGGAAGAGTGCCTGAATCATATTGCAAAGAGGCTAGGCACATCATTACGTAACAAAGTGAAAGAATGGAAGGTGAAAAAAGTGACTCTTGGTGGGCGTAAGCAGGGGAAGCCTTACAGATAAAAACATCACAAAGTAGCAAAATTACTATAGAAAGGCAATAAAAGATAATGTTCCTGATACCGATAAAATGAAGACTGCTATATATGCCAGCCTGATGCATTGCTCGTCAACTGACAAAAAGCCTATGCATGGTAAGTGTCCTGAAGGGGAATCATCATGGTGTTTCTATAAAAGAGCTATAGCCAAAGGTGAAACCCCAGGGTCACACAGTTCCATGAGAACTTACTTGTCTCCACAAGTAGTGGAGAAAATTATGCCTGTTTATCAACGTTTAGCTTCAGACACCATTCTTGAAAGATGCGTAGCAGGCAAGACGCAAAATTCGAATGAAAGTCTGCATAGCTGCATTTGGCGAAAATGCCCAAAAAAGAGGTATTCGTCTCCAAAAGAAGGCTGGAAATAGCAGTAACGGATGCCATCGAAAGCACAATTTGGGCTATGTGAAATCTCTTGAAGCGAAAGAGGACTCATGCCTAAATGACAGTTTTTCTTTGACTATTGCAGAAAGACAAGATAAACGACGCATTTCTCAGAATATTTCTACGAAACAAAAGAAAAGGAAAAAGGAAAGGCCACGAATACAAATGCAGCCTATAGTGCCGGTGCTTTTAAAATTTTTTTTATCAGACTTAGCAAACAGTTTTCTTGTTATGTGTAATTAGATTTGTTATTTTTTGAATTTTTGTAATTTAATTGTATTGAAATACTTTATTTTTACTCTTTGTGATTAATGAAATACATAATATATTATCTGGTTGATGAAATAATAATGAAATACATTCTGTTAATTTACTTTTTAGATTTTATTGGAATGTTCTTGCTTACTTCAATTTTTATCACTATATATATTACATGTCAATGTGACTGTTACAATAAATATTGCAGAATCTTATACATATATTCTATGTTTATCTTATCTTCATGATATTAGTGTTTTTCAAATTTATATGAATGTCTTTAATTGTTTTTAAAAAAAAACGAAGTTTTTTCCTTTAGAATAAAAATAGCTGTTGTTCTAAAAAATGAAAGCTTCCTCGAAAGCATTGAATTTTTTGTAATTTAATCCCTTTGAAATACTTTATTTTTACTCATCATGATTAATGAAATATACACTGGCCTCAAAAGTTAAGGTACAACATGTTTTCGAAGCTCACCATAAAAAAATGGCAGTAACAATAAAATGCATAGTTTACATGAATGATAATAACGAACTTTAAAAACATTAATGCAAAAATGATTACTACAACTTTTATTTTACAGAAAAGAACCTATATTTAGGAGTGAGAGAAAAATATACAAATATCAAGCTTTCGTACTTTTGTGTGTAAGTTGTGTTGATTTTCAACAGTTGTTGGCAGTTTCGGTGACAATAGTCAATAGAGTTTAGAAAATGTCTCAGAGACGTCGTTTACTCAATTCGTTAAGGTGGCGGGCAGTTGGATGGATGGAAATGGGATTGTCGCAGGCTGATGTTCCTAGACGTCTCAATGTGTCTCTCGACTTTGGGATCAATACCAATCCGAAGATTCTGTGTCCAGAAGACCTGTTCCAGGCCGACCACGAGCTACAACACCTGCAGAAGACCGTTTTCTAGCTCTTTCGGCACGAAGGGAGAAGAACCACTATTGTGCCTCAGCTCGTTGCAGACCACTTTCAAGCATCAGGAAGAAGAATCTCCGCTACTACGGTGCGAAATCGTCTTCACAATGCAGGTCTGTATGCAAGAAGACCAGTTGTGTGCGTTCCCCTCAACGGACGACAGCGAAGGAACCGCTTATGCTGGGCAAGAGATCATGTTTCTTGGACGCAGCAACAATGGGCTTCTGTGCTGTTCACAGACGAGTCCAGATTTACAATGGAGAGTGATTCAGGGCGTCTACTGATCTGGAGGAACAGCGCACTAGATACCATCAATCCAACACTGTTGAAAGACACAGTTATAGAGGTGGTGGAATCCTGGTTTGGGCAGGGATCTCGCTCGGTGGCCACATTGACCTGCATGTGTTCCATGGAGGAACCGTAACTGGTCTTAGATATCGGGATGAGATCCTTGATCCATATGTCCGCCCATATGCTGCTGCTATTGGTAACGACTTCATTCTGATGGATGATAATGCACGACCTCACCGAGCTCGGATTATTGAGGAGTATCTGGAGGATCACGGTTTGGAACGAATGGAATGGCCAGATCGATCTCCAGACCTGAATCCGATAGAACATCTTTGGGACTATCTTGGCAGAGAGGTTGCTGCTTTAAATCCTCCTCCAAGGTCGTTACATGAGCTGAAACAAGGCTTACTCTGTGTCTGATCTTCGCTTCCTATTCCGGTGTCCGACAACTTAATAAACAGCATGGGAAATCGATGCCGCCAATGCATTCAAGTTAGGGGTGGACACATTCCTTATTAGAACCCCTTTTTGTATTGTTTTTATGCCATTTTACCACATAACACTGTGATGTGCTGTTTTCTCCAAGAATGGACTTTTCCGCAGAGATTGCTTTTTTGTTATAAATCGTTTTTGCAATACACTTATACAAATTTCTATGACGCATTCAATAAAAAACTATTTAATGCACATATCCTCCAAATTTTTTGTTTCTACATTCATTCATTTGCAAATTAGACACAAAAACCCGGTTGTACCTTAACTTTTTGAGGCCAGTGTATAATATACTATCTGGTTGAGATAAAAAACAATGAAATACATTCTGCTAATTTACTTCAGATATTATAAGAAAGTTCTAGCTTACTTCAATTTTTATCACTGTATATACCACGTGTCAATGTGACTGTTACAATAAATATTGCAGAACCTTATGTATATATATTCTGCATCTATCTTATGTTTGTATCATATTAGTGTTTTCAATTTCAAATTCATATTTATATCTCTAATTTTTTGTAAAAAAAAATAAGTTAATTTCCTTTAAAAATAAAAAAAGCTGTTTTTCTCAGAATCAAAAATTTACCTCGAAACCAAAACTCAAAATGTTCCATGCGTTCCAATTTTTGTCGAATTATAACAAAACTTTCCAAAAGTATTCATCTAATGTATACTTATAAATTCTTGGATGCATTGTAGTAATAGTGATAGGGTGAAAGAAGAAATTAAAGTTTTTTATGTAGGAAATCATTAAAATTCTTGAAATTTTTATATAAAAATTTGCGTTTACCCATATTTTGTAAATTATCATATAAAACATTACATTGTATGCATACATTTGTAAAGAATTGCTTAAAGAAGTTAAATCAGGTGAAAATATGAAATTTTTAAAAAAATTAAAACGCATGGAACGTTTTGAAATTTTTAAATTTTCGTTAAAAATTTTTTTAATTTTAAATTTCTTAAAAACTAATCATTTTTTTTCTCACCAAATTTTTTATATGGTTTTAGTTCTAAGTTACATACAGCCAGTAAAAATTTGGGGCATGTTTGTAAAAATTAAAAAAAAAAATTTTTTACTATCCACTGTAGCCCTAAAGTAGACAATAAGGATATGGGATGGTAAGAATCGTCAAATTTAGCGTTTTTACCTGGTTTTAAAATTGGAAAAATTACAGCTTCTTTCCAGACAGAAGAGAAATGATTAAATTTTAAAATTTTATTTATGAGAATTGTTAGTATAAAGACGGCTTTAATAGGAAAGTTTTTAATCATACGATTAGTAATTCCGACTTTTCCGGGTTTTTTTAGAGCTGGATTTTTAATGTAAGTAATAATTTCGTCTGGAAGGACAGGGTCGAGGTAGGTAGCTGGATTAGTGGAGAGAAAAGAATTTACAGTACTGTTAATATGATTGTCCGTGTCTGTGTACCCTGTTCTGATAAGTGTTTTCAGTGAAATTATCTTTAAGGGTGTCAGCGAGTAAATTTGCTTTTTTTGTGTGTCTGTGATGGCAGTTCCTTTGTTGGCAATCTAGTGGTGGGATTGCTTGACGTTTGTTTTTAAAGAATTTTTGAGTATGCCAGAGGCTGTTGTCTTGGGTGTTGAGTGCAGATAAGCGTTGATTCCAAGAGTCTGCTGAGTATTGTTTTAGTGTATTTTTAACAAGCTGATGTGCACGATTTAGTTCAGCCTTGTGCGCTGGACTGTTTGCGAAGTCTGTTTCTGTGTTGAATGAGCTGGTGAATGTGAGGCGGAGTACAGCTGCGGTGCTGTTTTCCTATTGGACGGGAGGCATGGCAATGAGTGGCGAGAATCGTACTTGTGAAATTTTTGAATTTAATGTCAATGTCTGTGGAATTTTGAATATTATTTGGGTGATAGTCAAAAAGTGATAAATTTGTATTTAAATTGGTTGTGTATTCCGACCAATATGTGAAGATACACTGCTGGACAATTGCTAAGGACGGATCACAAATTGCTATGTAGCATAACATTAAGCGAGACATGAGGCCTAGTAGGATAAAATATAGTTGCCACACAGTTCAAACATTAGAATAAAGAATATTTATTGTTCTGGAAAGTACAAAAGCTGTGAAACATCTGAAAGAAAAAAATGTTCATTTGATCTGCGTACGGAGAAATGGAACAATGCATCTAAAAGTCAGCAGGCACCTTAAAGAAAGGTATCAGTACGGGATATGTCCACCGTGGAATGAGATGCAACATTCCACACGTCGTACCATACTTTGCACAACATTATCCAGCAGCTGTTGAGGTAATTTATACCATTCCTCTGTGAGTGCACGGATGAGGGTGTTCTTGTTTGTCGGAGGATAGTTTCGACCAGCAACTTGCCTCCCCAAACCATCCCACACATTTTCAATGGAGTTTAGATCTGGAGAACGCGCTGGCCATACGAGACGTTAAATACCCTCGCTGTCTAGACTATCCTGAACAGCGAGTGTTCGATGACATGTTGCGTTGTCGTCCATAAAAACAAGTTTATCACCGACAGCACCACGGAAAAGACGAACATGAGGAAGTAGAACTTCATCAATGTATCGTTGGCTCGTCATAGTCCCATTCGCAACCACATGTAGGCGCGTGCGACCATTTATCATGATGCCGACCCACACCATGATACTGCATGTCGGATATCGGTCCTTTTCCTGGATATTCTCTGGACGATAAGCAGTACCACTCTCGCGCCAGATCAGTTGGCGTCTACAATCCGATGACAGACTGAACCTACTCTCATCTGAGAATAGTACACATGCCCAGTCCTGTTCAGTCCAATTGTGATGCTCACGACACCATTGCAAAAGGGCAGTACGGTGCTGTCTGGTCAATGGGACACACACAACAGGTCTGCGTGCGTATAGTCCTCCTCCCCTCAAACGTCTGGCAACAGTTTTCGGGGGATCTGCTTTCCTGAGGCAGCAAGAAACTGATTTGCTACATGCTGAGCTGTGGTGCGCCTGTTCCTTTTTGCTGATAGGACGATATATCTGTCTTCTGCAGGCGTCGTACTTCTAACACGACCTTCCCCGTGCCGTCTACTACACATTCCAGTAGTTTTAAATGACTTCCACAGCCGTGAAACAACGCTGTGAGCGATGTCGAACTCCCTGGCAACATCTGTTATTTTTCGCCCTTCTTCGATCTTTCCAATAATTCGGCCACGCATAAAATCATCTATGTGATGTCGGGAAGACATGCCAAAAATTTTACGTTTGTCTATTAAATCTTTCCTGTAAAACTTTGACTTGAAACAACAACTGTCCACACGCGTCAAAACCTTTAAAGCTCTTATGAACGCTATCACGTGATGAACAGACGTGGAAAAAATTTGCATACTCATACTTCTTCATGCTAATATCCCGCACTTATTCTAATTTTCCACATTTTGCTTCCTTTCATTTTGTGGTTGCTATAGATGATAGTGTTATCCGTCCTTAGCAATTGTCCAGCAGTGTATTTCCGGGATTTTTAGAGTGAATCGGCGTTTTAAGTTTAAAGTTAAGAAAAACTGGACTGTGGTCTGAAGAAAGATCGGATGTGATGAAAATGTCAAATGGGTAGTAGAAATTTCGAATAATAGCAATGTAGATGGTGTTTGCGGTACCATGTCCAAATCTCGTCTCAATTTTACAGAATAGGCGTTTTCCTTTAGGCGTCTGAACTGTAAGACAGTCCTCAATCCCATGTATTGACAAGACTTTGATGCGGGGCATGACGAAAGTGAGTTTTCTCATTCTGCTTGGGGGCATGATGGCGATTGGTTGAACGATGGAATCTGGGAGGCGTGGTGAACGTGCTTCATCTGGATGGAAGGTTTTCGGGGTCGACGATCGGCTTTGGCCAATCAAATCGCAGTAAGCAGGGCAATTCTTCCTTCGGTGAGCGGACTTCGTCCACCACAGTTTTTAGCTGATTTTTCTGCCCATTTTAATTATCTCTTTTATTTTTATATATTTTTTTCTTCTTCACTTTATGTCACCTCATTAATTCGGCTCTAAATCTATCAATTCTGTTGAAGAGGTACGTCCTTCATTTAGGGACAGGAACTCCGTAAATTACATGCCACTTGACACTTGCTTTTCGGGTTTTTTGGCAGGACTGAGAGCTTAGAGGCTGCTCTCTGGCTGGATGCTAGGTAAAGTGAACATTGACTCCAATTGGCTGTCCTGGGGGATGGGATTTAGAAAATAGGGAGGTGCAAGTCCAGTGGGGAAAACAAGAGAAAAATATTTACAAAAAATATTAAAAGAAGGTAAAATTTTAGCTAATATGATGTGCAATAAAAAATATTGTCGAAAATTAAGAATTACGGAGGGTTGTAAGAATCAAGAAGAATTCTTCTTGGTCTTTTAGTATTATCGTTAGGAGTATATGGAATTAAGTTATGCATATTGTAATTATTGGTTGCTTGTAAATCATTAAAAAAAAGCTAATTGCTATTTCCTGAATATGAGATTTGAAACTATTAATTTTTAAAGCAGTACGTATGTCGTCATTGCGCATGTATCTTGTGGCTTTGATAATCAGACGTATTACAGAATTTTGCAGGGTATCTAAGATATTAATATTAGTTTTAGTCGCATAACCCCATACTGGACTTGCGTAAGCTAGAATTGGACGCACAACGGCTGTATAGAGAAGCACTTTGTTTTTTATACTTAAATGAGAGTTCCAGCCTATTAAGGGGTAAAGTTTAAACATAATTTTCCGGAACTTATCGCGAACGTATAAAATACGTTGTTTCCATGTTAGGTGTGTATCGAAAATTATTCCAAGGTATTTAGCTTCCTGAGACCAGGGGATCTGTTTGTTGTACATAATGATTGGTGGTGGGAGTGAAAGCTTTTTCGTGAAAATAATGGCTGTAGATTTTCCACGTTAATACTTATTTTCCATTTGTCATAGAAGTTTTGCAGGTGAAATAGGTGTTTGTTTATTGCGTAGGAAATAGTTGACAATTTTTGTACGTTGCTCGAATGGCAGTGTCATCAGCGTAGGGATTAATTTTTGTTAGTGAGTAATCAGGGATATCGTTAATATAAAGATTAAAGAGCAGGGGACCGAGCAAGGAACCTTGGGGACACCCTGCGGAGACGGAGTGTTCTTTAGATAGGGACTCATAAATTCTAATTTTGATGACACAGCTAGTGAGATAGGAGTGAATGAGGTGAATCAGTGGGGGTGGAAGTTTATAGGATATTAGTTTGAAAGTGAGTCCATTAATCCAAACACGGTCGAAGGCTTTCTGGATATCCAGAAATACTGCTCCCGTGCTTTTCTTTTTCTGGAAGCCTTCCGAGATATGTTCAGTTAATCTTAAAAGTGGGTGTAAGGTAGAGAGCTTGTTAGTGAAACCATATTGATTGGGATTGAGAAGGTTATTTTCATTGATGAAATTTTTTAGTTTATGAAGGATAATGGATTTGGTTAGTTTATCGATTGTGGAAAGGAGAGATATGGGCCTGTATCTGGATGCTAGGTGGGGATCTTTACCAGGTTTATTAATGGGAAAAATAATGGCTTCTTTCCAGTTGTCTGGAAAATGATTGAATTTGAGGATTTTATTGATTAGAATTGTTAAAATAAGAATTAATTTAATGGGAAAATTTTTTAACATGCGGTTAGTGATTAAATCTTTACCAGGGGCTTTTGGCGTTAACATGTTTAATGTAGTGTATTATTTCGTCCGGAAGAGCAGGTTCAATGAAGGAGGTAGGGGGAGTGGAAAGGAAGTTATTTACAGTAGAGTTAATTATTTCGTCATTTTGGTTATAATTATCATTTTCGCGTTCATTTTCGATAGTTATTTTTAATGTTAGTAGCGAGGAGGTTAGCTTTTGGTGATCAGTGACTGCCGTACCTGTTGTGCAGTTTAGAGGTGGAATTTTTGGCCTTTTACTTTTAAAAAATCTTTGCGTGCGCCAAAGGCTAATGTCTGCAGTATTAAGAACTTCAGGTCATTTGTGCCAAATGTTATCATTATATTTTTTAAGTTCTTTTTTAAGATCTGATTGTGGTATTGTAATGTGCTTTAAAAATGGGGTTGAGAGTCTGATGATAACGTTTACGAAGGTATTTTTAAGTTTTAACAGTTGGTTTATGTGTTGTGGTGTGAAATTTCGACGGTCGATTTCTATTGGTCGGGAGGCGTGGTTATGAGTTTCGATGATCGCTTCGGTGAACTCTGTGATTTTTTGCTCTTAATCGTTAGTATTATTAATGTTATTAGGAGGAAAATCAAAAAAGAGAAAGATTTTTATTTAAATTAATTTTGAAATCATTCCAGTCGGTGGAGACCGCTCTGGGATTAGAGGGTTCCATCGCTAGTTTAAAGTTGAAATTTAAGAGTACAGGATTGTGGTCAGAAGAAAGGTCGTCAATGGAGTTAATCATAAAAAAGGGGTTATAGAAGTTTTTAATAAGGACGATGTCTATTGTATTAGCAGAATTATGACCAAATCCAGTAAGAGTAGGGGAAAAGGCGATAGTTAAAGTTAACCATATTAGCGAAGTTATAGAGGTGCCTTCCTCTGTTAGTATTATGATTATAATTCCTTGCATTATGAGAGGCATTAAAATCTCCGAAGAGAACACAATTACTGGCGGTTTGAATAAAGTATTCTATATCTATTGTGAATAAATTTTAATCGGAAGAGGGGGAATATAAACACAGGTAATAGAGATGGGATCATGCTTGGGAGGGTTAGAATTATGCTAGTGGCTGCCAATGCGTGGAGGAGAGGGGGTGGGGAGACAGTAGTGCCTAAGAGAATTTTTAACTAAAATCAGAGTTCCACAGGCGGTCCGCGGTCTATCAGAGATTCCGTCGTTTCTGTGGCAGGTGTAATTTGCAATATTAAAGTTGTGAGAAGGTCTCAAGTGGGTTTCTTGTATGAGAAAAATATCCGGGGAGTGCTTCTCTATAAAAATACGTAATTCAACATTACGTCTCAACTAACCGTTTGGGTTCCAAGAACACAAACTGAGGCCAATTGGAGAGGAACTATACATTATTAATATTGCTACATGATGCCTCTATTTGGGCGTATATCTGAATTAGATTTAATTGTTGGTTTGTATTTAAATTATTGTTATTGCAAAGGATTTGCGATAGCTGCATGAGACAATGCATTGTCATTTGCAGCGTTGTTTGGACATTAAAATTATTGTTATTGTTCGAATTATTAAAGTTAAAGTTGTTGTTTCTATGGTTAAATTTGGAAAATGATTAATATTATATCTGTTAGATGGGGGGTTGGCCTCAGTTTGTGCCGAAAACCCAGGTCCGCGTGTCGCCATCTGTGGGATATTTTTAGAGTCAATCGCTCCGTTAGTTGCTTGGGCGTAGGAAATATTTGGCCGAACTAAACTATTATAGATATTTGTATAGGAGTTCCTGTTGTTTTTGTCTCAATTTTATTGATGCACATTGCAGTTTATATACATAATATAAAATCAGAGGCGCCATCTAGTGTTGAATTCATAAAGAAGAAACGGGCGAAAACAATATCTATTCCATGAATCTCATTTCCATGAGATAGGGAATGCGTTAAATTCCAAAATCTACAGTTACAATCAGGATGTAGACAAGGATAAGGCAAATTTAAATCTAAACATATTTTGATATGGTTCTTTAATTGGGATTCATATAAAAAAAAAATTTCGCGCAAATAATTGTATCTTTAATTAAAATACTCTATAAAATGTTACTGAAAAAGGCTTTCTGAGTAAATTTTTAAACAATTATGAACAGATTTCAACTTTATGTCACCAGCTGACTAAGTACTATTGGGATTAGCTCTGTGTCAAAATTCTCATTACTGCTAGCACCAATGATGAAGCAAATTCCTTAGACCTCCCAGACCTTGCTTTAGGCATAATTAATTAATATTTTGTCTTTAAAAACAGATTTTTCTATCAAATATATATAAAAAAAGTTAAATATGAAACAAAATATCGAGAAGCAAGGGCATAAAAAATCAAAAAATGACAAAAATTTTACGAATTTATTTGAGAATTTCACTTAAAACTAATAAATTATTTTTTTAAATTATCACCATATCCCGTCATTACTTTACCTAAGTTAATGTTTTTTTAAATAAATTCGATTAACACCAAAAAAGTGTAAAAAAGTGTTAAAATGCAAACACTTCCGGTTTCAATATCTAACTTCCGGTTCGTCTTTGCTGCTCTCTGTTGACATAAAAACTGTTATAAACAAAACAACAAAAGCAAACAAAAGTAAGGTATTTTTAGAAAGTAGAAAATTCAACTATATAAAATTTAAAGTAAAAATAAATTCGTCATTTTCATCAAAATTGACGTTTTTGCACTAGTCAGGCAAATTAACTGTTATATGGATGATGTCATCATTACATCTCCAGCATTTAATGAACACTTAGATCATTTGAATCAGGTATTTACATTGTTGCGAGATGCAGGTCTAACACTAAATAAAAATAAGTGTCACTTTGCACATGACAAATTGAAATAATTAGGACTCATAATTAGTAAGGACGGAATTGTAACCGATAATAACAAGTTCCAGGCGATCACGGAAATGAAGCCACCTAAAAAATATGAAAGTGTCGAAATTTTTAGGGATGGATGGTTGGTATCAAAAATTTATTCCACATTATGCAGATATATGTGAACCATTATATATGTTAAAGAAAAAAGGGGGCAAAATTTAATTGGTCGACGGAAGCACAGGATTCTTTATAAAAAAACCCAGCAATAACAGAGGCACCAGTTTTACAATTGCCTAATTTTCAAGAACAGTTTAACTTATTTACGGATGCCAGTGAAGTAGGAATTGGCACTGTGTTGAATTAAAATCACAGATCTATTGTATTCGTGTCTAGAACCCTGAACAAGGCCGAAAGAAATTACACAGTTACGGAACGCGAGTGTTTGGCGGTGATATGGGCATTGAATAAGCTTAGAACTTATTTCGGAACACTACCGGTGAAGTTAATAACAGATCACATGTGGCGTTAACAGAACTCAAGAATGGGAAAAATTTATCTAGTCGGATGATTAGATGGACGCTCGAGCTATCGGAGTTTAACATTGAATAGGAACATCGACCTGGTGTCCAGAACGTTGTCGCGGGCATATTGTCTAGGAATCCAGTTAGACAATGTGGATGAATCACAAATTTCATGCGCGGCTCTTCGAGCCTTAGCTTTGAACTCCAGGGAACAACTAATTCGAGAACAACGGGAAGATCCTGAATTAGGGCACATCTATCGTTATTTCGAAAATCCGGATGATGGTTCCGTTAATGCAACTATATGCGAGGGTTGGCCCAGGATTTTAAATTAATTGATGGTTTACTCTTTTACGCGAAGTATTGTACAACTCTTGGAGAACTCAGAGTATACATTCCTCAATCTCTTCGCGAAGCAATAATGCATAAATTGCATGATCTGCCATTAGCAGGCCATATAGGAAAGAGAAAGACGTATTTAAAATTACGTGATACGTGTTATTTTCCGTATATGAGGAAATTTTTATTTAAATATGTATCAACCTGTGACCGGTGTCAAAAATTTAATTATTAATCGCGATGGTCGATTAATTCCAATAGTATCAAATTACCCCAATGAAATCGTGACGTTAGACTTATTAGGCCCCTACCCAGCATCCCGACCCGAAAGATATAGATTTATATTGGTAATAACTGACCACTTCACTAAGTGAAGTGAGCTTATACCTTTACGAAACGCTTCGGCCCAGGCCATAGCTAACGTCTTTTTTGAAAATTATATTTCACGATATGGAGTTCCTATTTCTTTGATTAGTGATAGTGGTCCCCAATTTATATCCGATGTCTTTTAACACTTAAGTCACAGGTTGGACATAAAACATATTAAAACGGTAACATATTGGCCGCAGGCAAATTGAACGGAAAGAGTTAATCGCACTTTAGTGCAGATGATAGCTTGTTTTGTAAAGGAAAATCACGATAACTGCAACCGATTTCTCCATGAGTTCTCTTTCGCACTACGCACAGCAGTTGATGAAACGACAGGTAAAACTCCGGCTGAGTTATTGTTAGGTAGAAAAATTATAACACCTTTTCGTAAATTAATAAGTGTAACGGATGGTGCAGAATATGTGGGAGGCAATATTGAAAAATTATTTGATGAGGCGAGGCAGAATATGCGGAAACAACATAAGACATGGGGAAAATATTATAATCGGAAAAGAAGAGAGGGTAACATCAAGGTCAATGATTTGGTATTGGTACAAACTCATTTTGTTAGTGCTGCGGGTAGGAGAGTGGTCGAAAAGTTTATGCCTAAGTTAGAAGGGCCATACAGAGTGTTGGAAATTCGAAAAAAAATTTGACCATTTGGAAAAAGGAAAGAAGGGTCACAGTTAATATTAACCAAGTGCGGGTTTATCATACAAGACATTCAGACACAAACAGTTTTGATGATACTAATGAGACTCTATATGAAGGAAAGGGATCTAGTAATGGGTTAGTATGTCGAATCTAGGTTAGTATCCCGGATCTAGTATGTCGAACCCGGGAAAACCCAGAAGTTCTAGGAAACCCTCGGGTGATGAGAGTAAGAGTCGTAAATCAAATAAGTGAACTGCCGGATTGGAGGATCTGAGACTGAAGCGTAAAGTAGGGTCAAATTGGACAACGGAGAGAATAAATAGAAAGTGGCCCAAAATATGCAGGAAGAGATCTTTTCAAGGGTCCGAACATAGAGAGCATAAAACAAAAACACCTGTACTGCCACAGGGGATAAAGAGAACAATTCCATCATCTGTATCTTGTAGAAAACATAAATATAGGCTAAATAATTTTAACCCTTCACAGGGACCACAAACAATTTCAGGTTAATCCCTTCAACAACAGATGGGGACGTTCATTCCAACTAAAGAAGGGAGCAGGCGAGGAGTAAGAGTACATTCTGACAAGGCCCGAGAGACCAGGACAACAGGTAGCAAAAAAATACAGTGCATCTGAGGGCAGATCAGTCTGGCCTGGAAAGACGACAACAGTGAGACCTTTCGCGTATTTTCTCAAGAGCCGCTTCAAGGAGCTCAAAGGAATACCAGAGAAGCAGAGGAGCACTGGGATTTACAGTCTACCACAGAACAGCCTCAGGAGAAGGAGCCTCAGCATGGAAGCCTTAGACAGAGATCCGGCTGATAGGAGCGCATAGATGACAAAAAAAAAAAAATCAGGTTGTATGGTTCTTTTTTCTTTTTCTGGCTGACAAGCAGTCAGGTGTTTTTGCACAACCAAGTCAAAATTTAAAAAAATATATATTTGTTGTACAACAGTTGTCACTAAGTTGTGTGCATTTTCAAGTAAGAAAAATGAACTCTGTATATTAATTTCTTTTCCAAAATGTGGAAACAATTGTTTTTGGACATTTGTTTGCAATTTCTGACTTGAAAGTTCTGCGGGAATATCCAGCATTGTTTGTTAAATATGTTTTAAATTGTATGTGTATATGTATATTTTTAATTCGCATCTGGTGGCTTGGGACGTGGCGTAGTTAGGCAATGCTAACAATAACACTAACAAGCGCAGCACGCATGTTATGAGAATTTTAAGGAGCCAGATGTATTAATTGATATATTAGAAAATGATTTGTAAAATGTGAAAATGTATTTGTACATACAGTATATGTTTTTTTTCTTCAATATATTTAAAGAGTTTTCATTTCAGGGTAGCTGACCCTGATCATTGTATAAAAAGCATCGATTCGTCTGTAAATGAAGCAAGATTAAGTATGTTAGAATTAAGTAAGCACATAATCAGGTTTTCCCCTCCGGTCGTTTTTTCCTCGACTTCTAGCCGGAATTGGGAGTGCTGTAGGGAATTCTAAACTTGTAAATGTTTGCGTCAAATAATAACCAAATTTAAAACAAAGTTTGTGGTCGTCATTCTTTCCTTTCCCTTATTGTGGGAAAATTATTCCCTTATTGTAGTAATTAAGTTTTTAGAGTTTGTTACGTAATTTATTTCAGGCAATTTTTTGGCCTTCGAATAAATCTCGCTTTCTTTTTGGAAGAGGTAGTGACGAATCCGTACGGCACTTTTCCACTAATATTCTTAAGCGTCTTTGGGGATTGTAAATTCGCGTATATTTCCATTCAACTCTAAAAGGAGAAAATAGAATATGTAAAGTAGATAGGGTATTTAAGGAGAGCGTTGTAAGTTAGCGGAGAAGGCTACAGAGCCAGCAGCAGTAGTGACAAAGTTTATAGGATTCAATTGGATTACGATAGTGGAGCATTGCTGTGAGTATTTAGAGATGCATATACCTGAAGAGATCATAAGTAGTAACAGGTGATATAATCTAGTTTAAAACCGCTTACCACAAGCCAGTTTAAGCCAGTGCTTCTCAAACTTTCAATACTGGCACCCCCTTTTTCGATCACAATTTTTATCGCGCCCCCTTATACATTAATAATGTACTGAATGCAATAATAATGCACTTTGACGCTAAAGGTACAATAGACAATCTTAATTATAAACCATACAAATTAGTAATATAAGTATTAAGTTTAGTATACTACTTTTAAGCAAAAAATAAATAAATAAATAAAATAATAGGATAATTATTATGTTATTTTCCTTTCTCTAATTTTAAAATTGAACATATTGCAAAATGCGGTAGCTGCTTAGAAGACAAAATATAGATATCTGCTAAATATAGAAAAAGAACTCAGAGGGTCAATTTCTAATCATAAGCATTCCTTATAAAAAATTTTCCTTTGCAAGACAAGCCCATGGAAGTCGTTAAATTTATTAAGTTTGTTCTTATTTTAGTATTAATTAATTAGTTATAAAATACTCTGTGCAGCACTGATACATTAAAAGTATACCGGCTGAAGTGCCCGCACTTTGCACGAGTTCATTTATAAAAAAAAAAATAAAACATTATTGCTATAATAACTGAATTGTAAGGAGAGCAAAGCCAAGTGCTCGACAATGTTTACAAAAGTGTAAAATGATTTTTTTAAATGGTTGCTCAAATTATAATTAGTTTTAAGCGAATTGTAATTTTTAAGCCTCACAGAATTAGCATTTATAATTGACGTTAAATAATGAACAATAATGTAAAATTCCGATGAAGAATAATTGTATTATTTTTAATATTTAAAGCGAAAAGACTTCAACATGTTTTAACTTGTTAGCAGGCGCGCACTCGATACGGTCCAGCGGGGTTATTGAGTCACATCTTTTTCTTTATAATTATTTTATTGTACACGATACAAATCGTGATTCCAGTGAATAGTTTAATTAAGAGAAAGTTTACTTACTTACTTTCAAGGACTTTTCAATTTTTCTTTGGTAACAAATAAGCAGTTTTGCCAGAATTAACGATTTCGTGATCTGTGTGTCCATCGCGACCACTTCCGGGTAAAAAGTATATTCATTATGATAATATGTATGTTACTACTAAAAAATTGTGTAAAACGTTTTTGTTATGCTTTATATGTTTGAGAATGATCATAAAAATAAGTCTTGGCCAGGTAATCCTTCAAAATGCTCTCCGTGGTTTTCTAAATATCATAAAACTCTTTTGCATGAAAAAAAAGTGCAAAAGAGAAATGCAATATTTACAACTTCCCTAAATGAGAAACAAACACATAAGAGAGGGGTTATAACTAACTGTATCGATAACTTAGAAGGTCAAACAGATTACAGCTATAATGTGCAGTATTTCAAAAATAATGACAGTGATGAATTTTTATGTTCCTAAATTTTTTCAATTCTGGGTCTGGGATCTTTTTTCTCTGAAACAGTAGTATGTTAGGTTTAAAAAGAAAGCGTGATAAAAAAATCTCTCATCATGGGATTACAGCAAATCAAATAAAAGTTTTTTTATTTGGTTATAGGATCAAAGATAGCTAATTAGGTATTGAAGGAGTTTTATTTTTGATGGCTTAATATCACGCGTGCGTGCGCGCCTGTTAATTATATAAGAGTAAAAGTGCATTTTTTATTATGTCTGAAAGTATTTTGTTTTAATTCATTCCAGTAAATTAATTATTTTTTAAATCTTTTATTTTCGATATGCTCGTGCCCCCTCGTAAGGTTATCGCGCCCCCTAGGGGTCGCGCCCCACAGTTTGAGAAACACTGGTTTAAGCTAATGAAAGCTTCTGATTCAAGTTGAGTGTATTTCTCAGACCTCCTATTCTGGTAAACCCTTTTGATATTGCGCGTAGTTATTGATTAATTTCATATTTCGTAATTGAATTTTGTAACAAATGGTAATATTTATTATTTATTAATTGTAATGATTTAAATATTCATCCCAGCGTGTTAAAAATTGTAATTCTTTATTTCTCTCGTGCTTTTATTTTATTGCGTTTGAATTTTTAAAAAGTTACCTGTAATTATATAATTCTGGAAAGTTCTGAAACTTTCGATGGCAATATATAAGGAGAGAAAATATTCAGTTTGAAAATAAAGTCTTGAGTTGAATGTGGCAAGAGTTGTTGACATTTTTATTTTCGTGTTAAAACTGGCATCCAGACCCGTGACCTAAGACTTACGACCCCGTAGAAGCAGAAACCACCGCTGTGACGAAACGCCGCAGGAAAAAATTAAAATTTAACCGGCTCTGTAAACCTTACTGTCCCGGAAGAATTTACTGGTATTGCGCCGCAATCCTTCTAAAGGAAGAGAAAATCCCTGGAAATCGAGAGAGATAAAGTGAATCATCCTTACTTCAATTGTCTGAAGAAAAAAAGAAAATCTATTTCCTGTTAAAAGTTTTTGCAATAGGGTTTTGTGCATTTTTCATATACAAGTGATAGCAATCCTGTTACAGTGTGTTAGTGCTAGGGATAATTTTATTATTTAAATTAATGTTCCTTGTTGGTATTTTGAATATGTTATTAATTTATTTACCTATTTTAATTGTTTTTTGAAGTGCATAATAATTTATAAGGTTTTAAAGCTAGCCATATTTTAAAGTGTATTCCCATATCTGTAAGAGCTTTGGTGGACAATAAGGCCTGGACGTTAGTTATTTATTTTATTTATTTGCAACTCTTAAATTTCTCAGTCGTGTCATTTCTGGGAAAAGGGAAAAAAAGCTGATCTCATTAAGCTTCCTATTGAGTTAGGTGAATGTGAGTCGAATGGGGAAGAGCTAAAAATAATTGAATTAAGGACAAAAATTTTAACAGATGATGCTTATAAGGAAGACCCTGAATTTGTGAAATGTATGTTTGAGGGAATCGTATCAAATAGGATAGACGAGGAAAACAAACAAAAATAGGAAACACTGCGTGAATTTCAGCTGCAGAAAATACGACTGCAAAATGAGACTCAAAGAGTCGTAGGTCCACAAACCCTACCCCAAACAAAAATTGAATTAAAAAAGTTGCTACCAACATTCAATCTTGAAGTTGATAACATGGACCTGTTCCTCACCTTATTCGAACGGCAAATGAAGGTATTGGATCTTGGTGAAGATCTGTGGGTACCCTATATATCTCATTGGTGCCCTACCTAGTGATGTAACCTCCCTCATTGCGCGTGAGCCTGAGGAGAAATGCAGGGATTACTCCCACATTCGAGGAATGCTTCTGCAACGGTTCAAATTAACCGCAGAAAAAATTCCGGGAGCTGTTTTCACGTCACAGAAAAAGCCCAAATGGGACGTGGAAGGATTATTATTTTGAAATCCGAGCATATTTTGAAGGTTGGCTCAATGAGCTTAAAATTGATTCATTTGACGGATTCAAGAATTTGATGATTGCCGATCAAATGGAAGAGAGATGCTCTCCAGAGTGCAAGGAACATTACCTGGATATCTGGGAAGAACTTATCTCCCCAGAAATGTTAGCAGATAAGCTGGAAGCTTTTGACAACATCCAACGTTCCCTACCCAGTGGACCTAGGAGACACGTGAAGGCAAGTGAAACCGTAAATGATGGAAGATAGGTATCATTCAGGAAACCTGAACGCCCTCCCAAAAGAGAATATTCCCATCATGTACCAAATGAGAGACTCTCTGTCAGATGCTATGGCTATGGGAAACAAGGAGTGATAAAATCAAGGTGCCCCACCTGCAACCTCAACGCCTCACAAAGAACAGACTTAACAACCAATCACATCAATGCTTACACAGCTCAGACCAGAAGCCCTCGATTGACCCTAATCGACATAACTTTCTGTGGAATAAAGGGACGTGTATGTGCAGACACAGGACCTTCACATTCAATTGCTGGGGAAAGGATGTTCCAGATATTTAAGGATAAGGGACTCCTTTTCCAGGAAACCACATTAGCAATGAGCTTAGCAGATGGTCAACAGACCACAGGTGAGGCCCTCACAACCCAAGTAATGGTAGAAATTGAGGGGAGATCAGTCTTGACCAAATTCATAATTCTCCCAAAGGCAAAGGGAAAATAGAACACTTCTAGGAACAGATTTCCTTAGTTCTGCTGGTTTGGTTCTAGATGTGAAGAATATTTGTTGGTACTTCTGGAACAATCCTACCCACAAGTATCCATTTGGTGAAGAATTGGACACCCCATCTATAGTTGAGAAGATGTCCAGCAACACCTGCCAATTAAGAGAAGGGGAAGGTGAAAGTTTGATCTCTGTGTGTGTGTGCCCAGAAGGAGAAACTTAACCTCCTGTTGGAATCCTTCCAAAGTGTCTTCGAACCAGGGGAGAAGCAACAAATATCTTGGAGCACCACATTAACACGGGAAATAGTCCTATCTCTGTACCCTCATGCAGAATTTCTCCTGTAATGAAGGAAATATTGATAAAGGAAATTGAGGACCTTCTCGAAAAAGATATAATTGAAGAATGTGAATCTCCTTACGGAGCCCCTGTTGTACCGATTCTAAAGCCAAACAACCAGTTTCGCCTGTGTATCGACTACTGGAAGTTGAATGAAGTCACGGTCCCTGATACTTACCCACTTCCACGAATGGATGATTTACTGCAGGAGGCAAAACATACTGCATACATCTCCACAAATGACTTAATGTCTGGTTACCACCAAGTAAATGTTAATCCTGCTGATAGGGACAAAACCACTTTTGTTTGTCCATTTGGAACCTACCGGTTCAAAAGGATGCCCTTCGGACTTAAGAATGCACCCACAACATTTCAGAGACTGATGGATATTTTCCGAAGAGGGTTACCTGTACTTGCATACCTAGATGACGTTATAATTATGTCCCGTACATTCGAACAGCATCTAGCAGACTTGGAAGCCGTGTTTAAGCGCTTGATAGATTTCAAGTTAAGAGCAAACAGGGAGAAGTGCCAATTTTCCTGCTCACGTGTTAAATACCTGGGAGGAATAGAAGGAATAGAAGTCGATCATGAGAAGACTTCAGCTATTTTAGGGATTCCACCTCCTAAAAATGTGAAACAACTACAGTCCTTCCTGCAAACCTGCTCATGGTACCGAAAATTTATAGCCAATTTTTCTGAGATTGCTCGACCCTTGAGCAACTTAACTAAGAAAAAGGCTTCCTGGAAATGGTCAGAGGAAGAGGAGAAAGAATTTCAGACCTTGAAGTAATGTTTGGTATCTCCACCAATTTTGAAGCAAGCAGACTTCTCTAACCTTTCCTGATAAGAACTGATGCCAGTAACTATGCTCTAGGAGCAGTCCTCCTACAAGGAGAAGACAAAGAAGAACATCCAGTTGAATTTGCTAGCAGGTTGTTAAACCCAGCTGAAAGAAACTACTCGACCACTAAACGAGAAGCTCTAGCTGTGGTTTGGGCCCTCAACCAGTTTAGGGGCTACATTGATGGGGCACTACCCCAGATGCTACATCACTGTAGCATCTGACCACCAACCCTTAAGGTGGCTCATGAAACTGAAATCTCCTACTGGAAGACTAGCTCGTTGGGCTCTGCAATTGCAATCTTTCAACCTCAACATGGAGTACATCCCCGGAAAGAGTAATGTGGTTGCAGATATGCTATCTCGTCCTGCGTGTCATGAAGAAAATTAACTGTGTGAGGTTTGCAATGTAGTCATTGATGTCTCATCCAGGTCTCCCAAGGATGAACAAATGAAGGATGAGGAACGGGTCAAAATTATTTCTTGCCTCGAAGATCCTGACAAGAATGTTAATTATATCAATTGGGTCGAACGAGGTTATTTAATGAATCAGAGTCTCCTACTCAGATATGCTCCAGACTCTGAGAGTGAAGAGGCCCAGTTAGTGGTACCTCTAGCCATGAAAGAACTCTGATCCTCAAAAACCATCATGATGCCCCAATGGCTGGTCATTATGGCGCCGAAGGCACCTATACTCGAATAGCAGAGAACTATTATTGGACTGATATGAGGAAATACATAACTGATTATGTAAAGAACTGTCCTAACTGCATTGAATACAAAGCTTCTGTTACACTTATAGGTAAACTAATTTAAATTTTGCAAAGCTAGCAGTGAAATTTATGTGTCGAGGAGGCATGAAGACGAAAAACAGTTTCTTAAAATTGGCCTTTAATAATCAATCATAAAGTCACTCTGCTCGTTACTGGAGCGATAAAAACAATAAGTTCAAAAAGCAACATTACCAGAGACATCCGATTCGAACCGTCTTCTAATATTATAAAATTAATATTAATCTAAAATGGTGATGCAACCTGCAGTTGCATTGCCAACCAGTTGTTCTCTCCCTCTAAGAGTTAAACCACTCACACACTTCTATTATTTCCGTTTCTCCTTCCCTTTTTTCAAAACTAACATGAGCCGAGTTTAAATACTAGCTCGATTTGCATGGCAGTTGCTGCCAACCACAAATAACGAAACTCAAAAAGATCGGGTTCGAATCGGTGTGCTTACTTTCATTGAGATCATGGAACGGGATTGGAAAAACAACACAAGGAGATCATAAAAATTTGGATCCGATTTTTTTTTTTAAATGTCTAACAATCGGCCCCCTTTTTCCAATCTCGCACCATTATCTCTTACAAATCAGAAAATTTTAATCTATAATTACATGTTATACAATTTAACACAAAAAATACATTTTATTCACAATCTTTATTGTAATAAACAAACTAATATTTTAATCTTAAAGAAACAAAATCTTATTCTCTAAAAGAAATAATTTTCTACAAAATTCTAACAATTTTTCCTTTACCATGGGTTTGGTAAAAATGTCAGCCAAATTATTTTTGGTACCTATATATTTAATTTGGAAAACCTTGTCGTATATCAAATTCCTTAAAAAATGATAACGAACATCGATATGTTTTGTTCTACAATTTTCTACCGGTGACTTTGAAAAACTTATAGCAGCTTGATTATCACAAAACATTACATTTTCACTTAATTCCAAATTTAAACTTTTATTATCAATTACATTCTTTAGCCAAATGAATTCCTTAGCTGCTTCTGTTAAACTAACATACACAGCTTCCATGGTCGACAGACTAACGGATTTTTGCTTGAAAGTTCGCGATGAAATTGGAGTTTCGTCTATAAAAGTTATGAACCCTCCCATTGACACTCTATCATCCCTATTTGTAGCAAAATCTGTGTCTGAATAACATCTTAGTTTTAATGATTTAACTTTTGAAAGTTCTAATTTGTATTCTTGAAATACCTCGTCAAATGACTCACCTCGTAATTGTGTGTTACCTCGCGCAACTAAGCGGGCCTTGTATCTAACAATTTTATTATTTTCATCATATTTAATGGTATAAACCCAACGGTTTTCTAAAATTTTTATATTATCCGGATGATCAACTAAATCCCAAACTTTACGTTCCATCATTACGTTAATTTCTTTATCCATTGCATCATGCCATTTAGATGCGTCTCTGGATCTTATCGCCTGTTTGTAACAGTTAGGAATAGTTACTTCAACCATAAGAGCTTGTTGCTCTGACAAATCTGAAAATCCCTGGGATTCTGTATTATCTTTTCTAAAATTAAATAAACTAGGATCATACTCAATATTATGCTCTTACAGTATCTCTCTATTTCGTTAAAAGATTTTAATCGGGTTGCTTCCCCTTCTATACTATAATATACGTTAGATCCAGTTACTTTCCTACCTATGTTTCGAATCCACTTAACCTCTGTACATGGGATCAAGCTATGATTATCGGAAGATACATCTGGTTTTTCAGATGTTGAGGGCGTTTCCGTACTTGTCTTTGAAACTAAACGACTCGTTAATGAATCTTTTGCTCTATCAAAATCATCCTCATCATCATAATAATCAGGAAGGTTTAAATTATATCCAAGGTTACTATTAACTTTTTGTCTAAAATTAATTCCCCTCTTATTTTCATCGAATCTTACATTAATAGTCTCGACTAATTTATTTTCATCTATCAACCATATTCTATAACCCTTAGTACGTTGTGCGTATCCCATCATAATTCCCATTTTCGCACGCATATCGAATTTTCTTTTAATTTGTTTTGGCACACCAGCGTATGCCAAACATCCAAAAGGTTTTAGATGCAATACCGATGGTTTTCTACCTGAATATTTTTCGAAAGGCGTTTTGTTACTGTCTTTGTGATAAATTCGATTCCACGCATAAGTGAAACTAAGTAATGCTTCTCCCCAAAACTTATGGGGAACTTCACTAGACTTAAGCAATGTTTTGATGCCATCTAGAGCGGTTAAATTGAATCTCTCCGCGATCCCATTCATTTCTGGCGTATATAAATTTGTTACCTCATGCTTTATACCCAGTTCTGTCAAGAAATTATCCATATCTTTATTACAAAATTCTAGTCCGCCATCAGTTCTAACTGCTATTACCTTTCTACTTAGAAAACGTTCTGCTCGTTTCTGAAATCTTATAAACGTATGAAATACGTCAGATTTATTTCGGATGGGAAATACAGTCACCTTTCTTGAATAATCGTCAATTATACTCAAGAAATATTTATTACCGCCTTGGCTTTCAGTTGGCATTGGACCACAGAGATCCATATGCAACAATTCCAATGGGCGTTTTGATCTTACGGCCCCCGTCTTTTTGAATGAAACTCTCTTGGACTTTGCTAATTTACACGGTATACAATGAGTCTTACCATTATCAGTTAAGCGTGGGAGACCTTTTACACTATCATTTTTACTAGTTTTTACCAAGTAATCGTTATTAACATGACAAAAGCGTTGATGCCATATTTCTATTGATCCGTTTTTTGTTTTAGCGGTTACATCACTAAAAACTAATTTCTTTACTCTTTGGTATAATATAATGATCCGGCTTAAAAAAATGCAAATTTTCATGGCGTGTCGCCGAGAACAATTTTATCCAGTCTTTATTAAAAACATTAATTTTACCTTTAGTACCCACAAAATGCGCACCTTTACTTTCTAATCTGGAACCGGATAATAAATTTCTCCTCAACTTAGGATTAAATAATACATCATTCAAAGTTATTTCATGAAAACTCCCCTTATATTTTACCCTAAATCTAAGTGTACCGATTCCTTCTACGGGACAACTTTTATCCTCCGTTGCTAACGACATTTTCATGTTAGTTATCGGTTTAAGATCTAGAAATAAACTCTTGTCATTACAAAAATGACTTGTGGCAGCAGTATCTATTATCCAAACACCTTTATCACCTTTATCAAACTCTGTGTTAAAAGTTTCATTTACAGTTGAAGGAGATTTTGGTAGAGACTTTTTCTCTTTACAGTTTACTTTAAGATGCCCGTACTTATTACATACATAACACGGACCTATAGTCTTAATAGATTGTTTAACATTTTTAAATAGTTTTACAGTTAAATATCTTACCACTTTTCTTTTGGTAATCATTCTTGCCATTTGGATATCCATGAGCTGCAGCCGTAGCACCAGGTAACGTCTTCGACTTCTTCGAAGTGAAACTGCTCAAGTAAGCATTCTCCGCTTTCTCCAAATCTTGCTTCATCAACTGAAGACGATTGGCTTCTAATATCAGCTCTGCTTCAATTTTGACAACTCTGAAGTCCTCTTCTTTCCATCTGTAGATTTGTTGCACGGTAGACTGGAATTCCTGAGGAAGCCACCTTATTAATTGAAAGCCTATGTACAGGTCGTCCAATTTATGACCCGCTTCTTGTAGTCTTGTTGCCGCTGTCTTTACACGAGATATGAAGATTCCAACATCTTCCCCTGGTTGGTATTTTGTTCCAAAAAATTGATCTAATAGTTGAATTACCCTTGCTCTTGTGACTGGTTCGAAGTGATCTTTTAATATCTTCCATGCCGCTACTCCGTCAGTTGTTTCCGTTATCAGATTTTTCAAATCTGAACTGATGTTAGTATAGATCAACGTATAACATCTATCCTTACGAAGTTGTAGATCTAATTTTTCCTTGTATGTTGCTTCTTCATCAGGTTGCTCTGGCTTGGTCTGTACTATAAACTGCCAGCAACCATAATGCATTAAGAGTACTTGCATATCATGCTTCCACGTGTTCCAGTTATTTGGAGTCAACACTGATATCTGGTTGTTAAACTCCATATCTGTTACTCGATTTAGCGTACTAGCAACAGAGTTCATAACAAATAGTTCTAGACTGGAACAGTATTTAAATAGACAAAGTTCATGGCCTGGTTCAACTGCTTAGCCTGCCTCGACACAGTACATGGACTTGTTCAACTGCTTAGCCTGTCTCGACACAGTACATGGACTGGGCCCATAACCAAATTTGTTACACTTATAGGTAAACTAATTTAAATTTTGCAAAGCTAGCAGTGAAATTTATGTGTCGAGGAGGCATGAAGACGAAAAACAGTTTCTTAAAATTGGCCTTTAATAATCAATCATAAAGTCACTCTGCTCGTTACTGGAGCGATAAAAACAATAAGTTCAAAAAGCAACATTACCAGAGACATCCGATTCGAACCGTCTTCTAATATTATAAAATTAATATTAATCTAAAATGGTGATGCAACCTGCAGTTGCATTGCCAACCAGTTGTTCTCTCCCTCTAAGAGTTAAACCACTCACACACTTCTATTATTTCCGTTTCTCCTTCCCTTTTTTCAAAACTAACATGAGCCGAGTTTAAATACTAGCTCGATTTGCATGGCAGTTGCTGCCAACCACAAATAACGAAACTCAAAAAGATCGGGTTCGAATCGGTGTGCTTACTTTCATTGAGATCATGGAACGGGATTGGAAAAACAACACAAGGAGATCATAAAAATTTGGATCCGATTTTTTTTTAAATGTCTAACAGCTTCAAATCAGAAGCCTTCCGGGCTATTACAGACACCTGTGCCAGCCCAACGTTTTGAAACCTTGGCCATTGATCTCTTCGGGCCCCTACCTGAGAGTAAAGATGGAAAAGGATGGATCCTCATCATTGAGGATTGTACCACCAAGTGGGTCGAACTGTTTGCACTACCCAATGCCACAGATAAAGAACGTGCCATTGCCTTGATTGAAGAGGTTCTACTGAGGAATGGCATTCCTCGCCGCATTATCAGTTCCAATGGAACCCAGTTTGTGTCAGCAGTGATGCAAAAAATATGCTACCTATTAAACATCCATCAATCCCTGATCCCTGTATACCATCCACAAGCTAACCCAGTTGAACAAAAGAATAGGGATCTGAAACCACGGCTGGCAATTCTCGTCCAAGACAAGCAGGACTGTTGGTCAGAGAAGCTACGCTTCATCCGCTTTGTTCTCAACACAGCCAAATGCGAAGGGACAAGACAGACGGCAGCCTTTCTGAATTTTGGTAGAGAGTTACGCACTCCAAGTGAAGTTGTTAATGATATCCGAGTCGTCATCCAGAACGATAATTTTGTGCCAGAGATAACTCCATATCTCAAGAAATTTGCTAAGTTTTCCACTCAGATTAGAGAGGTGGTTGAAGAGCAACAGGATAGTAGGAAGTTTTACGCTGAGAAAAAGAGAAAAGCTGCTCCAACATATCAACCTGGAGAACATGTCTTTGTAGCATCACATCCGCTGAGCAACGCTGCGCAAGGAAGAAGTGCAAAACTAATGCCACGCAGAGACGGTCCCTACGTGATTTTAACACAAAGATCACCATCATCTTACGAGATTGCTAGTCTTGATAATTCGGGGGAACCTCTTGGTGTTTACCACACCTCTGCTTTAACTCCTTGTACTAATGCCAAAGTAAAACCCCTTATTCTTCTTCGTAAACGTGGTCGTCCACCAAAGGTCCCACAGACTCCTGGTTCCTCGTCGGGACGCCGTCGGAACCAGAGGAGGAGGATGTAACAAATGGTAATATTTATTATTTATTTATTGTAATGATTTAACCATTCATCCCAGCGTGTTAAAAATTGTAATTCTTTATTTCTCTCGTGCTTTTATTTTATTGCGTTTGTATTGATAAAAAGTTAACTGTAATTATTATTATGGAAAGTTCTGAAACTTTCGATGGCAATATATAAGGAGAGAAAATATTCAGTTTGAAAAATAAAGTCTTTAGTTGAATGTGGCAAGAGTTGTTGACATTTTTATTTTCGTGTTAAAATTTAATATTAAAGTTAAATTCCTTTTGTTTGACGTAGACATATAGATACTATTTGTCATTAGAGTTTTTGATATTTGAATCAAGTGAATAAATATAAGTTATTATTGTACAAATGGCGTCTGGACATTCTTTGCCTCAAATTAATCTTAGTGCCCAGGGTGGAACCCAGGGGTTTCCCACAACTGGTATAGAACAATTTCCCATTATTGAATGCATGTTATGGCATTCGGCGATATCTTCTGTTTTGAGGTAAATGGTGGACTGAAAAAAAAAATTTAACCACCAAAGAATAAAAATTATACGACAATTTAATTCAGAATTACTAGAGAAAGATGAATTGGTAGAAAATTTTATATCAGTTTGCTACTAGTTTTTGGTGTGATTTTAAAATCATGCCAAGTAGATCTTTCGCTGTGTCTAATGTTATCACTTAAGCGTTAAGAAATTTTAACTATTTCATGGAAAAATTAATAGCATACTGTAGTAAAATAATTAGTACTTTATATATAAAAATTATCTAAGGCAGATAACCCAAGCTTGGAAATACAACACACCCAACTGTTTTTTACACAATTTTGAAATGACTACGGTTCACAAATATACTTTTTTACACAAACTTTTGTTCTACTAAAAATTTTTCCCATTCTAATTTTGACAGTTTAATCAGAAAATAGTCGGTTTATGCCCACATATGTGTGAGTGACTTGATCTACTTCATTCCTTTTTTACTTCGTATTCTAGAGTTTCAGAGAATACTTGATTTTTTATAATCGCTTTTTCCTTTATTTTGTCGTACTCAATAGCACTTCGTTCTTCAGTATAATTGCATTTTGTGTTAAAGTGTTCAGTTTGTAAGATGCAATAAATAATTTCAATAAATTTCTAAAAGTTATGTTCTAGTTAACTTTTTTTTTTTTAATTCAATGGTGAAATTTCCTGTATTATCCGGGTATTATAGCAGCATTGAAAATACACCCCATAATACAAATGTTTCAATGTAAACCCATGGAAGAAAGAAATTTGACTATTGTGGAAGCATGGAGAAAGTTAACAATTATGGATTACATTACACATGCTTCTTTTGCTATCAAACAGTTGTGCTAATCAATTTTGAATGCTCGTTGGAGAAAGATTTTCCAGCATACACCAAAAGTGGAAGTTTCGTAGTACAAAAATCATAACTCTATCAAATTATAATTATATAAAATGAAATTGGTGGCAACGGTTTTAATTACATGTAAAACACTAATTTTAATTTTTTTCTGCAATAAAAATGAATTGTTATCGATTTATAAATATGTAACATGGATTTCATTATTACATTTTTTGCATGGTTTTCTAAGGAACAAATCTACCGTGCCAAAAAAAAACAGTTGGGTGTACTAACGTTAATTGATTTAAAAATATTTGAGCTGACTTGATTTAATCTGAAAGCATAATTAAAAAAATTATTACAACCTTCGCTTACTAAACAGACAAATAAATTTAGCATACAATTACCTGAAAAGTACGTTTATAATATATAAGCAAAACCGTAAGCATTGGGTGAGGAAAGCATATCAGAATGTTACAGCGAACTTAAATTTTAAAAAGCTATTGAGAAAACAAAATAAGAGGTTCAATATTTTGATTAAATCACCATAAACAGTTCCAAGCAAACCCAAAATACATGTTGGAAAATCTTAGTTTGCTATTTGTATTTTCACAGTAACATCAAATGAAATTTTAAAAAATAGCCTAAAACAACGAAAAAAAAACATACCATAAAATCCCGTCAATTAATTTCGCCAAATTAAGACGTAGCCCAGTGCAGAAAAATATTGTGTTCCAACATGCACGGAGCGATTTCTTATTGAATGCATATCGCAGCATTCAGCAACGTCTTTTGATGTGAGGTGAATGTTCGACAGGGATTTAATTTAGGAATACTGGAAAAATGTAAAACAGTCGGTATGCTACTGGTTTGTGGAGTGATTTTGAAATCACGCCAAATAGATCTTTACGGTCTGTCTTATGTTATCATCATAACTTTTAGAAATTTTCACTATTTAGCAGATAAATCTGTAGCCTACAGAAGTCAAATATAATTATAATATTCACTTAATAAAGGGATACATAATTTTAGCTTAAAATTACAGAAAAAATACGTCGTAACATATAAGCAAAATTGATAAACATCGCGCGATAATATTATGAGAATGTTGCCAAAACTGCAAAACAAACTTTGAGTTTTTCGAAGAATTATCATTAAAACGGATTTTTTCGAAAAATAATTCTAATTAAGTATCAAAGAACAGAAAAATTGGATAAATATCCCAACCGATAAACATAACTATAGTAAAAATTTGTAATAAGCTTGTAAAACTGCGTGTAAAGTATAAATTTTCGCATTTAGTGAGAGACGTGATATCATATGACGTCACATCACCAGAAAATCAATTAAAAATTAAAATTTAAAAAAATTAGAAAGAATTACGGAATATATATAATTAGTACATAAGAACCCGTCCGGATTCAAACGCAACGTTCTGTCAAAATTTCAGAGGAAATGGTTCTATAGTTTCGGAGATTAGCGGCTTTGAACAAACACACATTACATTTTTATTTATATATATTGTGTTAATTTTCCATTTCGTTTTTACAATTTTTATACTGTGTTGATAGTTCTTTTTTTAAAATTTCCAAGATTTTAGAATTGGTATATTCATTTTCTTGTTTCTGCCAAACTATAAGCATAGAGATTTACTGATATATTTCGTAATTATTAATTATAATTTTGCTTTATTTTTATTACACTATTTTTCATATTTTGTACTTTGATTTTATGCGTGTTTAATTTTCCTTTCAGGGACTTCCTAGTTTTTGCTAAGTGATTGTTCGATTGTTTTTATACTTTCATTTTCGGTAAGTTTTATAATTGCATTTTTAGATTTTCCAGTTTTCTAACATATTAATAGATAAATTTATTTTCTGGCTTCTGCTGTGCAACTGCCTTTTTCACCGATCTCGCGGTTGTTATTTTTTTTCCAGAAGACATCATGATAAATATTGTTACGTAGATCCGGGTTCGAGGATTTTATACAAAACACTTACAAAGAAAAATAACAGTTCTTTAAGAGCGACATGAATATATATAGGATTCCGCAGCAATATAGAGTAAATCTCCGAAGGTCTTCACACCTTTCAACAGCAATCAAACAGAATTATCAGTGTTTAAAATACACGTATGTAAATGATTATTCACAAGCACAGCCGAGTTAATCGGTAATCAAAACAATGATCACTAATCACTGGGTGAAACAAGACTAACTGGTTGAGGCTACCACCGCTCTATTTATAAACTCGGCGGAAACTTCCAGAAAAATCCACGCGCGTCATAGAGCGTTAAATTAGTAAAGCAATCCACTAATTTCTAGAAGAATCTAGAGGTTACCAAACTCGCCAACATGGTCGTCAATGACGCCAAAATGGTCACCAAAGTCACCAAATTGGCAGGCAAAAATGATCTCAACTTGGCTCTATCGCCAAGATTTTACCAAGTTCTCATTGAATCGCCACTTGCTTGGGAATGGCTTGCTTGTGAATATTACAATTTTAGCATGAAATATAACATAGAGTAATATAAATGCTTTGCACATCCAAATACAAATTATTTACACTATTTACACAAAATTTGTAACAATATTTTTAAATATGAGGTAAGTGATTCTATAATATTATTAGGTTCCCAAACTTTGTTAATGAGTAATACATATTTTAAAGATCAGGAAGTTTGTAGCAAAATCAGTTATGATAAAGAGAAAAATTATATAATAGATTCATTTAAATATTTGAATTATTATAATAGTAAATGGCCAATTTGTTTTGGAGGCGCACCTGTTAATAATGGATATTCAAGATGTTGTATATTTTGTAGAAATACTTATTTTTCTTCACGATAACATTTGCAAATCACCGTAAAGTATGCAAAGGATATAACATTATTAAAATAGAGTTGATTAATCAAAGGGAAGAAAAATCATTATTTGAATGTAGTATCTGCCCGAAATTTTTTATATGAGTCCCAATTAAAGAACCATATCAAAATATGTTTAGATTTAAATTTGTCTTGTCCTTCTCCACATCCTGAGTGTAACTGTAGATTTAGGTATTTAACGCATTCCCTACCTACCTCATGGAAATGAGATTCATGGAATAGATATGGTAACGGTAACAGTTATACATTTACGTGGAACCTTAGAGAAAGCTCTATTATCCACTCATCATAACATAATAAGTTGAACAGAAAATAATTAGTTGAAGTTACATATAAAAATAGATAGCAGTCCACATTGAGTGCAGCGCTCGTCTAGGGGTGAGTGGGAAACCACTCTCAGTTGATTTAGTTTCTGTTTCGCTTTCATAGGAAAACGAATAGAAAATGACGTCACATCTCCATGACAGGAAAGCCCGTCTATCAACCGTCTGTCGCGTCTCGATGAAATGAGGAGAGAAGGGATACATTTCTTTAATTACAAGGATTAAGAGAATATTATTTTTAAGTCCATTACTCGCGCGCGCGCGTTACCTCTTAAATAACTGCGTGCGGTTAGTGAAAGGAAATTTTAAGTAACCACTTGGAAGAAAATAAGAAAAAGGTAGAGGAGTTTGAAATATATAAAATCACGAGGGGGAAGAATTAATCTAAAATTCTAAATCTAAAATTAATCTTAAGATTCAATAATTATTATGAAATCTAATGCATCAAAACAGAAGGAATTATCGAGGCAATAAAAAATGACATTTATCAATGTTTTTATTCTTTTAAGAAATAAAGTATACAAAAATTCTTAACAGAGTGTTATATAAATATAACTAATTAATTCTCAGAGAAGCAATTATAAATTGATTAACCACAATATAGCTTAGTTGAATATTAACATGTCTATTGGTATACAGATGTTCAATAGTTATAAGATTTTTTAAACTCACATATAGTTAATGTAATTTTGTTATTTGTTAAAGAATTATGTATGTGTCTTAAAGCAAATATTTTCCATTGTAAAAAAGATAAAGAGCTTCAGAGTACTATATGATTATAAAATAGCCCATTATCGATTTGAGATTTTACATTATGACATAGAGACAGACAAAAATTTTGCTTTTTCTTTCCATTTTTTAAATTCTTTGTATGTATCTAAATGTTCAAATAATTATATTATTATTTGTTTTTCAAAATTAATTAATTTAAGAGTTAACACGATAATTTGAGTTTGTATGTACGAAATTACTGCGTTTAACAGAATAAAAATAAATCTATAACATTTTCAACAGTTTAAAACATTTACTGAAAATCAAAATATAAATAAGTTTTACCTTGATAAATTAATTTAAATTTGCTTTAGGTTATTATACCTTTGACTGAAATGAAATAAGCGTTTCCTTTTTTTTTGTGCAATAGTTTACATTGTGATTAGTGTTTTATATAATAATCAACGTTTTATACTATTTCATTCAATGCCTTTAATACTGATAAAGAAATCTTGGTGGAATGTGGTTTAAATTCGTAGGAAACGTCTCCTATAAAAGGAAAAGAAATTTTTTGAACTGAAATCAGTAGTAATTCTCACACGCGATTTCCAAACACAAGTTTCTCTAAGAAAAGGAAAATGGGGACTTTCGAACTTAGAAAGTTCTACAGTATTGGATATCTGAAAAAATAAATATAATCAGAACGTAGTCTAACAGATAGTTACATTTAAATTAAAATAATATGTTCGTTCTCGTTTTTTTTCGCCTATTTATTCGTGAGTCACGCATTTTATGTACAATAGTACAAAGAAAGGAATGTTCGGGGGCGCTCTAAGGCTATTGAACGTATGAAACTCTGAATACAGAATAAGATGGTTCTTGTAAATGAATATGGAAAGCAAGTCGTAAAATCTTTTATATCAACAAAAATACTTCTCCCCGTTGATTATTGTTGATTCTTCAGTTTTTGGTCATTGTTGATTATCATTTGCCTATTTGGTGTAAGAAAACATAGAAATGCACATCTGTCTTCTTGTAAATCTTCTAAGGTAACTTTCAAGTAGCCGGAAAACTATTCTTCCTCTTATTGCCGTAATAAATCTTTGGAAAGGGCATTTCCTTTTTTGTTAAATTGTCGGACATAGGATAAATAGAAACTATGCCGTCAAAGCCCTCCAAAAAGGCCCTCTTCTACTTACCCGGTCACTTTAGGGGACTGTTAAAACGAAGAGGAGGGGGTGATATTTGAAGCTTAACCCTCGTATTTACCGCTAACCTGAACCAGCGATGAAACATGGAGTTAAGAAACCGGCAGTCAACCCCAGGTCAGAACTTCAATTCACAGCTCTTTTTCGACCTCCAGTAACTTGACTCTGGGTTTCGTAACCTGGGGTTATTGGACGACTCCCATTGATCGAAGTAAACCCCGTGACTTCGACTGATTTTTTTTTCGCGATCTGAACAGAAGAATTGCATATTCGTCTTTTTCAATGTTTATTTTTCAAAATGAATACTATCGAAGTTTATTTTACGCTAATTTAGAAAAGGAACACTGGTATTTCATAGAAAATAATAAAAAAAAAACGAAGCGTATAGTGAAATAGCACGGCAATAAAATGACACTGATGGCACAACAAATCCGTCAATGAGTCATTTAAATTTTTTAGAAGAAAATTCAACTAAAAAAATGCAGCGTTCTTTGCCAAAAAAGGTGGAAAACAGGGTGTGGTGAAATGTCTTAAGAAATGGAATAGAGACGGACTTTGAAATGAGGTTTTTGGAGCTGATACTGACGTTACCAATGTCTACGCCATTTAACAGCTACAGTACCAAAATCGAAATTTCAAGTAAGTAAATTCTCTAGTTATCACATATTTTAATTAAATCTTTGTCAATAAAAAATTGAAAGCTGTTATTTAATGCCCACTTCCCAGAGAGACTGTCTCAACAAGAATAAAGCATATTTGTTCTTAAAAATTAAAATACTGTTTTGAAAAATGTTTCATAAGTTTCTTTTAAACTACCCATTAAATAGTATTATGTAACATTAAAAATATTAAAGAAAGTTTGCTGTAGATGCTTAACTGGACCAGTATAGAGATGAAGTAAAAAAAAAACTTTCTTCTACCTATACTAAAAGTTATAATATTTTTCTTTCAAATAGAATCTCAAAAAATATTTCAACGTGTCAACCTATATTTTATTACTCAAATGCATTAATATAAAATTTATCAAAACTTTCATGACAAATAGATAGTATAAAAAATATTTGATTATTTGTGGTAATGAGCTGTTGGTGCCAAAAGATAAGTCTATAGCTTTTTCTGGTTTTTGGTGAAACATTGTATATTTTTCTTATTATGATCTGACCATTCTTACAAACGTGGTCAGATTATCATGTGTGAAATAAGTTTATGAATTTAGTATAAAAAAGAAAAGTTATATTTTAATAAATGTTTTTTTCAAAAATTTAAATCATCTTTGCTTTTTCCATAATAATTTCGATCCAAGTAATCATTTACTTTTAAATCCATCAAGCTGTTAAGTATAAAGTAAACTACTGTTATTGAGTAGTTGCAATAATAAACTTTTAACTTATTGTGAATCAAGACACAAAATAGGTGTTACTTATCTGAAACAAAAGGAAATTTTTTATTTAACCAAGTAGATATTCATAGGTTTTTTCTGATTTAAGAACTAGTTTGTATTCCTATTAAACATGTAATTTTTATTTAACAGATTACAAAATGCAGGAATAAAGAAAATCATATAACAGATGAAGCCAATATAAAGGCAACTCCAAGAACAGCCAGAGCTCTCAAGGACACCTTAACAGTGTTCAGAAAACATGCTAAAAAGCCAACAGCTCATCTGCTGCTGCTTGCATAAAAGTTGAGCATCAGCAATTCATAAAATATATGGAGATGGAAGAAAGAAGCTAAAACTGAGTTTCAGGAGAAATTATTATCTATACTGCTCAAAACAATTAAAGGATATTGTAAGTTTTATATAAAATAAAGATATAAGCGAAATTTTTTGCCGAAAATGGAAGAAGATAATCACAAATGCAAATTTTTCTGATTTTCAAACTGTGGAGTATGCTAATTTTGAGTTCGACGTCAAAAACGTCGCTTCAGCGTCAGCGAATGAAATTTGACTTTCAACTGAAATGAAGACAAGAATGATCGGCATTCAGTGACTGCTTTGTTTCGATAAGTACGATGTCTCAGCGAAGTCATTTAACCGATTCAGAAGCTTAGAGAGTTGTTGGTAGGTTAGAAGGGGGCCAAACTCAAGCCGAAGTAGCGCAAGCCATTGGAGTGTCACAAAGTGTGATTTCCAGGATCTGGAACCGTTTTTTGGAGACTGGAAGTGCAGGCCGAAGACCAGGACAAGGTCGTAGACGGGCAACAACGCCCAATGAAGATCGTTATTTAGTGTTAATGGCTTGAGACACCGAAATATGAGTGCTACTCTTCTCCAACAACACCTTCGCTCGGCTATTGGCACCACGGTTTAAATTCAGACTGTCCGAAAGCGGCTCCATGGGGTAGGTCAGTATGCTCGCCGACCGATGGTATGTGTTAGACTAACATCAAGGCATCGTCGCTACCACAGGGAGTGGGCAACAGAGCATGTGAACTGGAGGAGAAATGAATGGAGCAATGTTCTTTTTCTGACGAGTCCCGTTTTTCTGTCCATCCGGATAATAGGCTTATTTTCATCTGGAGGGACCGTGGCAGTAGGAATAATCCTGCGTTCGTGCACGAAAGTGTCAGATTTGGTGGTGGGGAGTGTTGGTGTATGGTGGCATCTCCATTGACGGGCGCACAGACCTCTACATCATTCGAGATGGACATCTGACTGCTCGCCGATATAGGGATGAGATCCTCAGACTTATTGTAGTCCCTTACGCTGCAGCAATCGGAGATTACTTCATTTTAATGGACGATAACTGCAGGCCATGTCGTGCTAACCTGGTGGAGGATTTCCTTTTCGAGGAAGGAATCGTACGAATGGAATGGCCAGCGTGTTCTCCAGACATGAATCCAAAAGAGCACATTTGGGACGCTCTATGAAGACGAGTTGCTGGCCGCCAACCACCCCCAAAACTCTCCAAGAACTGGAAAGAGCTCTTCTGGAAGAGTGGGACAGAATACCCCAACTCGTGATTAATAGCCTCATTGACTCCATGCCTCGAAGATGCTCAACGTTGCTGGCCGTCCATGGAAACCATACCCCTACTGAAAATGATTTCCTTTGAAGAAAACACCTTTTCTTCTTTTTTTCTCATATGCACAAATTGTGTTATTTTCCTTTTGTACACAAATGCGCAATAAAATGCATTTTTTTCTGCCAAACATGTGTAATTTATTCTCATATAACCTACTACGCCTACCATGGATCAATCAGCTAAAAAGTTTCCCAGCCACAAGATCCACCTAAAACCGCAATATCCTTTAATTATTTTGAGCAGTGTATATTGAAAGATGGTCCACAAATATGTTTTCAAAATCAATGTCAACACAGAATAAATAACTTTTATTATATATACAAAAATTTGTATTAATATTTTAAAAACAAAAATTGTTAATTTTATAGAAACACAAAAAAAATTAGAGAAATATTTTTGCGACAACATTTAATTTGACAAAATCAGCTAGGCAACGTGGTCCTGCTTCAATGCTCGGTGTTGAGTCTTCGTTTTTCAGCTCTAATTGTAGTACTAAAATTTCAATTGGGGTATCTGCAGGTGGTTCAAGAGGCCTTACAATAGTATATTAAATGATAAACAATTTAAGTATTATGATTGGAAATAAGTTGAAACTATGCATTAAGTAAATCTCTCATAAATATCAGCATGGTTCTTACTAATTTACCAAAAAATAAATAAATAATAACAATTCTCAAATCATTATTTTCCTGTATCTAACTATGAAAATGCATTCTTAAATTTAACTGTTCAGTGTATGAGTTGTGAAGCATCTTTTCCCCACATATATATCTATAAGATGTTTGAGTCCTAGAAGTCTAGATTTTATAATGTGTTTTATTTACATGCATCAGATTATAATATATCTGACAAACTTCAAACATAAAAATAAATCTAATGTTAAAGGGAACTTTTGCATATTTTGATCCTAAGAAATAGAGGATACTTTGCTGATTTCATTGAAGTATTAGTTATTATAATTTTACAATCATATGCAAAGTGCCACCGCTTTCCTTTTTAAACAGATGAATTTGAAATGCATTCCCCACTTCTAGTTTTCAAAATTAACTGCCTCTGAAACATCATATCCTGTTAACTGTGCCTTTCGCTGCTCTATTACAGTAGTGTTTACATTTTAACTCATTAGTATTTCTTTACTTTCCTATATGTTTTGAAATTTCAACACACAACAACAAATTTTATGTATGTTTTTCATTGATTTGTCAATACGACTGCTTCACATGGATGCATTTTCTTTTGTATATGATATGAAATGCATTTAGAAAGAGTGATATTTCAAACTTAAACAGATCATTATAAATCAGTATTGGCTGAAGATAATGATAGTATCTCAAGAAAAAAAATGAGTGCAGCAAAATTGTAATGGTTTTTCTATGAAAAAGCAGTTATATAAGTATTATTTCCCCAAATATAACTATCCAGTTATTACAGAAAATGGAAAAGTACAAACACTATAATAGATTTGATTCAGTTGTCATAAGTGAGGATTTGAGATATCGAAGGTAGTATAAGAGAAATACATTCAAATTTTGACAGCAGCTGGATTGTATTAAAATGTTTTGCGACTCCCAACTTTTTTTTCTTGAGAAAAGTACAATAAGAATATAAGTATACTTTCAGCTCATTGTGTTTCATAATGTCCTTTGTAAAATGCAAACATTTCTTTTGAAATGAATACAATTTTTCTGAAGTATATTCTCAAAAATTTTGAAATCATTTAATTTTACTCTTTGATTTTTTAAATATGTTCAGTATGTGTGACAAACCTATACGGAACTTTATCACTAACTTCTGAGACGTCTTTTTTAGGAAATTTAATTCCCTACCTATTTCCAATCAGCTTCAAAAGGGGACAGGATTCCTTGTTATGCAGATTAGATAAAGTATTTAAGTCAAACGGAATAGTAAAGTAAAAGCAGTAGGAGAGAGAGATTGAAGCAGAAAGGTATAATAGTGAAGTTAGAGGTTTATTATTGAAGATTTCTAGGTGGATAAATTAATATCAGGCAGAGTTGAGATTCAATGTGGTAAATATTGATTTATATTTAAAGTCTCATTAAAGCTTTATATTAGGAGTGAGATTAAAGTTAAATGTTCAATAGGAATATTATTGAATATAATTCTGGGATCTCTTATCGTGGTAATCTCTGCGTGATCGATATTCTAATTGTTAATTAATTGTATCATTAAATATTTAAGTTAATTTAAAGGAAAGTCCCTTTTAAACCTCATATAGCTAATTTGAATTATTTGTTATTAAAAGTCTTTAATTCTATTTGGGAAAGATAACCAAATAAAGTTATTTATAAAAATGGCTACTGGCTCTTATCTGACTCCAAATTATTCTCGTTCTCAAAGTGAGATCCCAGGGGATCTTCACATATGTAGAAAATTACATCCATAATTTATGAGTATTTTGTAAAATTTGAAAATAAGTAGCATTCATGCAACATACATGTAAGAATATGTACACAATTTGTAAATGTAAACATTAAATATGATAAAAGTTGTGATAAGGTAAAAATTTATTTGCATTGAAAGTTTACAAAGTCTTGACACATAATTAAATTACAGAATATTCTGACCTAGACATATATATAAGTAGTGCAGAACAAAACAAGCAAAAATTATTGATGGTACTCTCTTTAAGTGACAGTTCAAGCCAATTGGTAGGCACACAAAACTTCTTTTGATGGTGGCATACTTACCTTCGATAGTCTTTTTGTCGACACATGCAATTTTATTATACCTGAAACAAAATATATATAATTTAAATAACTATCTAGAAATGTTACTAATGTGTATAGTTTGTGTTTTTATCTAACTAAATAAGCAAGTTACATTGAAACTACAACAAATGCTGTTTACATATTATACTTATGCTATCATCCAAGTCTAAGCAATTTTAGGGCTCACTCCTAGGAGAGCCCACACCCTTGGCGCGAATTACTTTGGTTGGCGATAATTGAGCCATCTTGGTAATCCTTCATTTAAACACTGCATATGGCAACCCTAACTATTTCTAGCATTTTCGTATTTTGTGGGCGCGCATTTCGAGTTTCATTTTGTTGTTGGGCTCCTGGCTGGCTCCGTGTGTGAGGGAATATACTTTAGAATGTTTACTTTGTTGAATGCGAAAGGTAAGAAATTGATTGAATGGTGTATGAAAAAAGGATTGATTGCTTCGAGTTATGAATGTCTTAAGTGTAATGATCAGCATGTGTGATGTAACATGATCGGCAATAAAACTCTTTCTTCGAAATCGTACCAGCCACGCCGAATGTATGTTCTACCATAAACTCGCAGAATAAATATGGTGGCACTCACACGATCATTCGTTTAGCGATGAGACCATTAAGGCTTTTTTAAAATCGGTTGTTACGCTGTACCCTCCATTCGGAAAAGATCAGCAGTAAGAAAGTGAGTGCTATTTTTATATGTTTTATCTTAAATGTTTAATTTCTGTAATGTTTACATATATTTTAATTACGCATCCATCTTATCCCGCTATATTCCCTTGCCGCCATTGTCGGGTTCACTTGGCGCCATCTTGTTCTTGCTTGGTGCTTTTCTCGGTTTGTCGCCAAGGGTGTGGGCTCTCCTAGGATTTTACCCAATTTTAGTTTTTAAAAAAATGTTAGCTTTACTAAACTTTTGCACATGAACAGGAAGGTATTTAAATCAATCTACTTGTTTTTATTTCAAAAGAAAGATGCGAATTCTCTCATTTTGCTAGTTTTTCAAATTATTAACTAATTTCTCAGTATAAACAAACTCATTTTTCGTGGCCATTCATATAATGCATAGTGAAAGCAGCTTCTATTTCATTAAATTATTTCTGCATTTGTGTGTGTTTTAAATATTTATCTAAATATCTACCTTTTTTGATATATGAAGTAAATTTTATTAATCTCATTCCAAGGTGAAGATTTTTTTTTAATAATGATAATTTTTGGGAAAATTTTGTTTTTAAAATATTGAACTGATTTATAATATATATATATAAGAATGAATATTATATATATGTATATATCATTGACTATCAATAGTTCTGATTTTTTTTTTCTAGTTGATCTCTATAATATGTTTTAGAATTCTATGTATGAAGTAATGATTTCGAAAACAGATCTTTATCTCCTAGCAGATGGTAGTCTTTATACAACTGATATGCTTTTATAGAAAGACAGATTGTATTGTTGCTGAAAATACTGATATATACAATAGATGGAATGAAGTGAGTGCCTAGGTTTGTAACAAATATTAATCAGAATATCCAAGGTAGAATGTAAACATTGGTGTTTATTTAATCTTAAACACACACACACACATCTGCAAAAAAATCAATATTTGCATAGGTAACAAGAAATTACTTCAGACAATGCTGGTTCATAGTTATTATTGAAGAAATCTAGACACCAAATTTAGCAGCAGCTGTAGATTAAGGGAATGTTTCTAGATATAATACCACAAACGCACAAATGTCTAAGTCAAATAATTAATATTAGGAAATAAAAAATACAAAGCATCTTACACACACACACATATAGGCTGCAATTATATGTAAGTGACAAATAATTTCAAAAATACACAAAAAAGTCATGCAGCTCATAAAATAGTCAAAACATAAATGAGGGGTAGTCTTAAACAAAGGGGAAAAGAATAATATATTAATTTGAATCAAAAAGCTATCTTATACAAATTAAATGTACCCAAATTTGATGACATGGTTCTGCTCTGGAGTCCATGAGGGCAAAGGGTTAATTTTACAATGCTTCTGGGTAGATAATATTTTGTTTTATTTCATTGTTTGTACAGATACAAAAATGATTCTTTGGTCTGCCTATTCTAGAACACATCAAATAATTGCCTTTTAATGTGAGAAGAAATCCACGTCTAGATCTAAGCAACTCAATTTTAAAGATATGCCCTGAACTATTTTGATAACAATTGAAATTGTAAAAATCTTCAATTATTATCGATGCTTTGTCGAAAATTTATGATGTGAAATCCATGTTCATATTTAAATTTTCGTTGTGAATTCTCTCTCTCAATACAAAATATTTTTAACCCTGTGTGATTTATACTTCTTCCTTAACTCTATTGAAGAGCATGCACAGTCAATATATGACTGCAAACAATGCACAAATTTGATTTGGTACTATAAGGTTATTCACATCATTAATGATACATCCAGATGTCTGTTACATTTTGAATGTAAGCAGTCATCTTAATTATTTTGTGGTACATTGCATTGCTATTGAGCTGTGTCTTCTACGATAGTGTTGATTTTGTGTGAGTATAGTTTATTTTTTCATTGTTCTTCATTTAGATTTTTTCGTTTTTATTATACATTTCTCAGTGCAATCTGTGAGAAATCTGTTCTGTCAATTAATTTTCATTTGAATTCAAACTATATAGTGAAGTTGGAGTGCTTTATTCAAGTGGAATGAACTATTTTGTTTCCCATTGCATCGAAATTGAGCTGTGTTGATTGATTTATGTTTGAAGTTAAATATTTCATTAGTATTTCCCCCCTTTTAATGTTTTGCAATTTTATATGTTTTAAATTTAACTTTCTTATTTTTAAGTGCAGTCAATCGGCATTCAGTGGCTGTTGCATTTTGAACGTAGACAGCCACCTTAATTATTTTGTGATACATTGCATTACTATTGAGCTGTGTCTTCTACGATAGTGTTGATTTTGTGTGAGTATAGTTTATTTTTCATTGTTTTTCATTTAATTTTTTGTTTACGATAGTGTTGATTTTGTGTGAGTATAGTTTATTTTTTTCATTGTTTTTCATTTAGTTTTTTTTGTTTTTATTATTTCTCAGTGCAATCTGTTGAATTCAAACTATATAGTGAAGTTGGAGTGCTTTTTCAAGTGGAATGAATTATTTTGTTTCCCATTACTTTGAATTGAGCTGTGTTGATTGATCTACATTTGAAGTTAAATATTTCGTTTGTATTTTTATCCCCCCTTCTATTTGTTCCAGTTTTTCCCCTTTTTTTTAATGTTTTGCAATTTTATATGCTTTAGTCTGAACCTTCTTTCTTCTTTTTAAGTGTGGTCAATCAGCTTCAGTACATAAAAAAAATGACTCGCCGAAAAACAAACTTAAGTCGCAATACTCGCAAAGCAAAATCAGTGCGACGAGTAATTGCACATCAAACTGAGGAAGAACTGACATCAGTGAATGAGCGAAGCCGACAAAGAATGACTCAAATACGTGCTAATGAAACAGCAGAGGAGTGTGCAACTAGACTTGAAGATGCACGTTTGCGAGTACGGCAGTCACGTTCTTTAACATCAGATGAGCTCCGTTCTCTACAAGAGAACACAATAGGCTACAAATGGCTGAAAGACGTCAACAAGGAACAACATATCAGCCTTTCAATCGCCTTGCATTCCGGTACAACCCAGTTGAGGATTATAGTTTGAGCCGGCACAATGATGGTAGTGTGTTCTTATTGCAAGGCTCTGAAATTTTGCAGTGAAACAAAAGGACTGTGTTGTGCTGTGGGAAAAATTAAACTGTCTCAACTTAGAGAACCACCAGAGCCATTAAAAACTTGCCTTGCTAGATATACTGCAGAATCAAAGCATTTTCTTTCTAATATCAGGAAATATAATTCCTGTTTCCAAATATCATCGTTTGGAGCAGAAATTATAACAACACATTTCATGCCAACTTTCAAAGTAAAAGGGCAAATATCATAAAGTTGGCTTATTGCTGAAGATATCCTCATTGCTATGATACCAGCAGGTATGCCATACCAATTTAAGAGGCTGCAATTCTCATTTTGTTGGTGTTTTCAACCACTATCAATAGAGCTTAGAAAAATCTTGAAAATTGTGTGGTTTAAATTTAGAGACATTATACTTCTCTCTTGGCCAATTATATGTTGCATGTTCTAGAGCAGGCAAACCGGACAATCTATATATCTACACTGAAAACGGAAAAACAAAGAATGTTGCATACCCAGAAGCATGGTAAAATTAACCCCTTTTTTTTTGCCCTCAAGGACTTCAGGGTAGAACCATTTCCAATTTGTGTGTATTTTAACGTTTTTTTCAAAAAAGTTTATCAATTTTGGGCTGTTTATTATTTCTTTATGTTTATTACTATTTTATGAACTGCATGAACCTTTTTATGTATTTTTGCATTTAATTTGTTAGTAAGATTATTTCTTATATTTATTGTGATATGCATTTATTTTGTTTTATGATTATTTCTTACATATTTTTATGATTTTTTTGCATTTACTTTTGCTTATGATTATTTCTTATATATTTTTATGATTTGCATTTATATTTGCTTATGATTATTTCTTATATATTGCTGGGATTTTCATCTGATTTTTGTTTATGATTATTTCATATATATTTTTGGGATTTGTGGTGCATTTCATTGTCTGACTGAATCTTTAAATATTTTGAAGTCACTCAGTTTTTTTCTCATGTTTTGAAACTCAAATCAATTTTAAATTCTCAAGTCTCCATCTCTGTAATAAAAACCAGACTATCTGTTAAGAAAATTATGCCCAATAGAAGATTCTCAATTGGCTGGATGAACAAGCTGTTTTCTTTTCCATTTAACCAGACTGAGCCACAGCAACGCGTGGCAGGGTACAGCTAGTTAATATAATAAAAGTAAAATATATATTTTATTATTGATTTAATTATTTTACAATCTTTTTAAATATTAAATAAGTCTTTATCAATACATGAGATTTTTCTTTTACTGCCATTTTTTAATATAATGATATGTCACAACTAATTGCTCAATGGACATTTTTAATCAGTTTTTTTATTTCAAAACCGGAAAAGGAAATTATTGTTATGTAACGATTGATTGAGTAAATGAAAATACCAAACCTCTTTTATTATTTTAAGCTCTAAGAAAACAATTATTGTGAAAATAATGAATATGTTAGTTTTGTATTATATACTTTTTTTTCGTCATATAGATGTTTAAATGATTTACTAAACACAGTGGAATGAAAAACTGCAACATTATAATAAAATATTTTTAGTAGACAGTATTATTTTGTTTTGAATGTTTTTTTAGTTAATGTAAACTAGGAATATAGGCTTTTCCCCATATATATATATATATATATATATATATATATATATATATATATATATATATATATGTATATTGTTTTTATGCTTGCATATGTTTAATCAAACGTTCAAACGATCAGAAAAAAAAATCATTTTAATAGTTATCTGTAAGATTTATTAATTCATCATTTATAAATAATGGGGTGGGGGGATAGTTATACACACAAAAAAGCCACTGTAACGCCGGGCTATAGACAGATAAAAGAAACGTGTCTGACAACGGAAAGCTGTGGAAGAAATTTTGAAAAAGGGAATTGTAATGATGTTATTATAGAAATCATGCACACACAACAGGAAGTGCTAACAGCTAGAGGAGAAGGGGAATTTCCATGACAATATGTTATACATTCAAAATGTTCGTGCAACGCAGAAGGGAACTGAAGAGGAAAGAAGTTAAAAAAATTTCGAAAAAGGGAATTTTAATGACATCATTATAGCAATCACTCATCGTACGCGCACACACTCGCACAAAAGTGCTGGTGTCATGAAGGAAAGAGGAAATTGTGTTACACACTCGGTGAAAGCCCAGGCTTAAGCAGAGAGGAAAGAAATATTGCATATTGTTATCTATCTTATAATTTTGTATGTATAATTTGTATGGCAACGGTAAAACCGTATTGCTCTCGCTATTTATACTGGTGCATCTGGCACCATAGTAAGAATGAATGTAGAAGCGAATGAATTGCGTCATTAAAGAAATGAACTGATGAAAACCTGGTTATTACTGTATTCTTGGAACACAAACAAGTCCGAACAAGAAGAAACAATTATCTTGGAGGCACCGACGAGATACTTCAAAGAAAGCAGATAAGTCCAATTTTATTCTCTTGAATAGATTAAAAAGAGAAGAACATCTGATATAAAATTGTATTGTGAATTTAAGATTTTGACTTGCGAGTCGAATCTCTCATTGAATTAGTTCTTCCAATACGTTAATTGTTACTTTATCGGAATGTCTGAAGAAAAAAAAGAGTCGATAAAGGTAGCAAGGGGAGAGTTAATGGTTCTTTAATTAGGTTAGAAAATGGAGCTGATGATTTAAATTTAAAGAATGAAATTCTTATTCGATTGCAAAGAATAGAAGAGTTAATTGTAGACTTTGAAAGGTTAGATTCAGAATTAAGTGCAGAAGAATCGGAAATAATGGAATTTGAACAAAGATATTTTGATTTAAAATTGAAATTTCAAGATAAAATCGATGCGATTGATGCATCTCGTTCTATTAATGTTAGTGGGCAAAATATTTCTATTGCTATACCAACAGAGCAATCTAAAAAGCTAATTTTCGATTACCGAAACTAAACATACCAGTATTCTGGGGTAAATTTGAAGACTGGATAAATTTTAAAGACTTGTTTGTAACTGCAGTTCATTCTCAAACTTCACTTGGTAACATTCAGAAGTTCCAGTATTTAAAAGGTTTGCTTTCAGAAGAACCCGCGTCTCTAATAAAGCATATACCATTGTCTAATGAATCGTATGAAGAAGCTTGGGAAAATTGATTGATAGATACGATAAAAAGAAGCAAATTGTTTATGCTTTAATTAAAACATTTTTAGATCAAAAGGGTATTTCTCAAGTAAATATGACAAATTTAAGAAATCTAGTGGATACTAGTGACGAAGTGTTAAGAGGATTAAAGGCGTTGGGAACTGAAGCAACAGACAGAGACCCTTGGTTAATTCAAATATTAATGATGCAAAAATTAGATACAGAAACGAAAAGACTCTGGTCTGTCAAAACAGCCGAGAAGGATTTTCCTACTTTAAAGGAATTTTTAGAGTTTTTAAATATCAGATGTTCATCTCTGGAATTAATGACTTGTAATGATTCTGATACTAAAGTACCTACTAAGTCTAACTTTATTGCTGGTAAAAATAATCCAAGATGTAGATCTGATAAGAATTGTTTAAAATGTTCAGGTGTACATAAGTTATTTAGATGCGTGAAATTTAAAAATATGGATTTAATTGCTAGGAAGAATTTCGTAAAGAATCATTATCTTTGTTTTTTGTGTTTAAACAATCACAAGCTGAAGGACTGTCCTAATAATTATTTAAAATGCAGTATTTGTCAAGGTAAACATAACTATCTTTTACATGAAGATTCTAATCGTAATAGCGCATTTTTGTTAAATGTCAATTGTAAACGAGATGCTGATAATACCCTTATAGGAAGTGTCGGTCAGCAAGAAATATCAAATATAGAATTAGATGCAGTAAATACGACGCTTAACTCTAGTACTTCTGTAAATAATGCAAAATGTGTATCGTTTTTACCTACGGCAAAGGTTTTGCTATATAATAACGAAGGTGGTTCATTTTTATTTAGAGCGTTACTGGATAGTGGATCCGAATCTAGTTTTATTAATGAAAATGCTATTAACATTTTGGGATTAAAGAGATGTAATAATAGATTATCTCTTAGAGGAATAAGTGGAATTCAAGCAGGAACCACGCGTGGCTCGGTGGGTTTAAAGATCGGGTCAAGATTCTGCAAAGATCAGTTAACAATTAAAGCATATATATTAAACAAAGCTACGTCTCAAATTCCCGTTGAAAGGGTTAATATAAAGGAATTGGATTATTTAGAGGGTATTCCTTTAGCAGATGAAGATTTCTCAAAACCATCGGAATGCGATATTACACTCATGTCCATAAATTAAGGATAATGAAGTTCAGGCAAAGAAAGATACAGAAGCAAAACAAATTTGACTTATTTGTAAAGTCTATTTATTAAACAAAAGGTAAGGAGCAAAAAAGATACTATAAGTTTAACATAATTAATAAAAATTGCGATTTTTACTCCCTGGAGCAAATTTCAAAAAAGAACCTATTTACAAAAAACAGTATAACATGGTTAGTATGATGGTTAATACGGATTATGTCTCCCGGACGATGCAATACAGGCCTTACAACGCCTAGGCATGCTGAGTATCAAATTATCAATCTGATATTAGGGAATATTACACCACTCATCAAGCAATGCCCTCCGAAGTTCCGGTAGACATGTGGGAGGGAGGTGACGGGCTGCAATTCGTCGGCCAAGCATATCCCACACATGCTCTATTGGATTCAAGTCTGGTGAGTATGCTGGCCAATCCATACGGGTGATATCCTCCGATTGAAGACATTCGTCTACAATGTTTGCACGGTGAGGAAGGGCGTTGTCATCCATAAACAGAAATTCGGCACTCATGGCACCCCGAAACAAACATACATGTTGTTCCAGAATGACATCCCGATAGATTTTGCCTGTCATCGTAATACTCTGAACATGCAGGTCAATTGTAGAACCATGAATAATTCCTCCCCAAACGAGCCATCCTGCACCACTGTAACAGTGTCGTTCAATGGTGTTCTCTTGGTGGTAACGGGTACCTGGCGCTCTCCATATTAAAGTCCGGCGAGAATCAGACTGCAAACTAAACCTGGACTCGTCGGAAAACATCACACAAGACCATTGTTGTGGTGTCCATAATGCATGATCTCTACTACAGGTTAATCGCAGGCGACAGTGAGTTGCGGTAAGTGGAACACATCTGACAAGCCTACGAGCATATAGAACAATGTGCCCTAAGCGTCTGTACACGGTCTGCCTTGAAACTATCGTACCGGTAACTGAAGAAAGCTGACGAGTCAGGTCCGATGCTGTGCTCCGTCTGTTTCTTTTGGCAGTAACTGCCAAATATATACTGGTCCTCATTAGGTGTTGTAACTCGGGGGCAACCTGTGCTGTAACATCTACTCACATTGCTATCATCTTGGAATCGTTGCCAAAGCCTGGAGATGACACTCTGGGCGATTCCAAGTTCCTCGGATACTTCCAGCTGGGTACGTCCACATTCCAATCATCCAATAATTCTACCACGTAAAAAATCATCCAAATGCTTCCTTTATGCCATAACTATGTGGTTATTCCACTGAAAGGCTTTTAAAGTGCTTGTGAACAATTTTACTTCTTTGCCACCATTCCTTATATACCCCTCTCTTACATTCTCGTCATTGTGACGTACTATCCGTGCCATTTGGTGGTTTCCGGTAATTTGCATATTCTTCTTCAAGATGTGTGTGGTGATTTTACAAGTGAAATTTTTATTTTAGAATTCCATTTCTGTGTGATTCTGAATTATCCTTAATTTATGGGCATGAGTGTATTTTAGGTTCCGACTGTTTCTTTTCTATTTTGCGAAATGGAAGAATTACTGGGTCTAAAGGACAACCTATCGCTCAAAGCACAATCTTTGGCTGGGTTGTAGCAGGTAAAATTCAAGGAAATTGCAAATCTTCTTTCATGCAATCGCATCTAATTAGTGTTGAAAATGAGTATAATGTTGATTCTCTATATTACAGCAGTTTTGGCAAACCGAAGAATTGCTTTTAAAAAGATTTCATTATCAGAGGAGGAAGAATTTTGTGAAAATCATTTTAAAGCAACTTATAAAATTAATAATGAAGGTAGATTCGTGGTTAAGTTACCTATTTATAGAGACATTAATCAACTAGGAAACACAAGAGGGTTGGCAGTTTCAGGTAATTGGCAATGGAAAATAAATTTAAATCCGATGTAGAACTTGAGCGGGAGTATAAGAATTTTATGGAAGAATATGAAAAATTGGGTCATATGTCGCCTAATAAAGAACTAGATGGGAGAATATCTTATTTTCTTCCTCACAACGCTGTGCGAAGAAAGGATAGCATTACAACTAAACTTAGGGTTGTATTTGATGGGTCATGCAAGCCTCTAACTCTAATTCATTAAACTCTGTTTTAGGAGTTGGTCAAATTTTACAACCAGATATTTTTACTCTTCTCGTAAGATTTAGAGTAAATAAAATTGCTTTTACGGCTGACATAAAGCAAATGTATAGGCAAATTTTAATTTTGATCTGGACGATCAAAACTTTCAAAAGATAGTCTGGAGAAAGTCGTTATATTATAATATTAAAGAATATATAAGCTTTCGACAAGGTATGGTACTGCATCGGCCTCATTTTTGGCTACTACATGTTTACACGAAATATCATTAGACTGCGACCCCCAAAATCCTGAACTGTCTAGTATAATTCAAAATTCTTTTTATGTGGACGATTTAATGTCGGGATCATCGTCTAATAAGGAAGCGATCATTTTGATTAAAGCTTTAATTGAACCTTTAGATGTGTGCTCGAGGATTCCACCTCAGAAAGTGGCGTTCTAATTCTCGAGATGTTTTAATCAATATATCTAAAAATCTAGAATTTAATGAACCAAATGTAGAAATTCATCCTGAAAATTGCTCAAAGGCGTTGGGTCTTATTTGGGATTCTAAAGAAGGTAGGTACATTTTCAATATAAATTTTAAATTCGAAGGAGAGATTACAAAAAGATCATTTTTATCCCAATCAGCAAGACTTTGACCCTTTAGGTTTTCTTTCGCCTTGCACGATATTAATTAAAATTTTCTATCAACAGTTATGGTTACTGAAACTCAATTAGGATGAGGCTCTACCTGAGCACTTTGTACTTAAATGGAAAAATTTTCAAATGGAATTTCGACAAGTTTGCCATTTATCAATTCCGAGATGGCTTCAAATTACACACACACACACAAATAAGAAAGTAACTCTTCATGGATTTTCAGATGCATCGGAAGCAGCTTACGCTTGTGTCGTCTATGCGGTGCAAAGAAATCGGGAAACTACCAAAGTTGTGATGTTGGGCGAAAAAAGCAAAGTCGCTCCTCTCAAGCCCATATGCATTCCAAGACTAGAGTTGAATGGAGCTTTATTATTGGCACGATTTTTTGAAACTTTGTGTAATTGTTTAAAGGATCATGTTATTAATATTTATGCTTGGACTGATTCACAGGTTGTCTTGTCTTGGCTATCATTCCCTCCAAGAAACTGGAAGCCGTTTGTCGCCAATAGGACATCTGAAATTTTAGACATCATACCTTGTAAGCAATGGCGTTATGTTCCATCGAAAGAGAATCCAGCCGACCTTGGATCCAGAGGCATGTCACCTAAAGACTTACCCGACTGCAGCCTATGGTGGGAGGAACCTCAATGGCTATCTACTGAAGAAGCCTGGCTCAAGCAACCAACTATAAAGGACAAAAGGGACATCGAAAAATCTGTTATAATAGAAACTAAAAGGACTCTTGTATTTTCTGTATATTGCAAAAATGATATTATTGATATGTTCTTTGACAAACATTCATCATTTTCAAAAATAATTCATATTTTAGCATTTTGTCTTAGATTTATGCAGCATTGCAGGAATGGTGGGAACAAAAAACGTTCCAGAGGTAAAATGAAACCTTTAACGACAAAGGGAGATAATTGTTGCGCGTAATATGGTTATATTATATGTGAAAAATGTATATTTTTATAGTGAAATTAAATGCTTAAAGTTAAAGAAGTCATTACCTAGAAAAAAACCCACTAGCAGCTCTTTGTCCATTTATTGATGAGGACGGGGTTGATCAGGGTGGGAGGTAGGCTTCAAAACGCACAATTACAGTATGATGCAAAGCATCCAATTATACTGCCAAATCGGCATAAACTAAGTAGTCTAATAGTAAAGTATTATCATATTTTAAATTTACACGCAAGTGGTAATTTATTAATGTGTATCTTATGACAAAAGTATTGGATTGTGTAAATGTTAAAAGGTTAATTAAGAAATGTGTGTATAATTGTATAAAATGTTGTAGATTTAAAAGTAATATGTCCAAACACAAAGGATGGGAGATCTTCCTAAGGATAGAGTAACTCTTAAAGACCGTTTTACTGTTGTGGAATTGACTACGCAGGTCCGGTTTCTGTATTAAAATACAGAGGAAGAGGAGCTAAAACAACAAAGGGGTACATTGTTATATTTGTCTGTTTTGCCACTAAGGCTTTGCATTTAGAATTAGTAAGTGATTATACGTCTGAAACTTTTATTGCTGCATTAAAAGGTTTTGCTCACAAAGGAGCACTCCTAAGCATATACATTCGGACAACGGCACTAATTTTATAGGGGCTAAAAGAAATTAGGAGAACTATTTAAACATTTGTCCAAAATTACGAATGAGGAAAAGGTATGCTATTTTCTTTCTCAACAGGAAATTGAATGGCATACTATACCTCCTTTGAGTCCACATTTTGGAGGACTCTGGGAAGCGGGTGTTAAATCGGTAAAATTCCATCTAAAAGAGAGTCGTGGGTAGTATAAACTTAACTTTTGAGGAATTCTATACATTGCTAACTCAAATAGAGGCGGTATTGAATTCAAGACCATTAGTTAGACTGGTTGATAATGATATAGACAGTTTAAATGTTCTAACTCCATCTCACTTTTTAGTGGGTGAAGAAATTATAGGTCCGCCTGAAACAGTAGAAGAATCTAAACTTACATTAAAGGGACGTTGGGATATAGTTCAGAAATTAAAATTAAATTTTTGGAAGAGATGGCAAATTGATTACTTAAATTCTATACAAGGGAGAACCAAGTGGAAAAGCGGCACATCAAACATTAAAATAGGAGATGTGTAATCATTAAGGAGGACAATCTTCCTCCATCTGTGTGGCCCCTTGGAAAGGTCATATCTACCCATACAGGTAAGGATGGAATAGTTCGGGTTGTCACATTAAAAACTAAAAAGGGACTGTATCAAAGACCTATTGTAAAGTTATGTATATTACCTGTGTGCATCAAGAATAAATTCTTGATGGGTGGGAGTTATGTTGGAATTTGCATATTGTTATCTATATTATAATTTTGTATGTATAATTTGTATGGCAACGGTAAAACCGTATTGCTCTCGCTATTTATACTGGTGCATCTGGCACCATAGTAAGAATGAATGTAGAAGCGAATGAATTGCGTCAATAAAGAAATGAACTGATGAAAACCTGGTTATTACTGTATTCTTGGAACACAAACAAGTCCGAACAAGAAGAGACATTAATCATTTATAAATAATGGGGGGGGAGATAGTTATACACTCAGAAAAGCCACTGTAACGCCGGGCTATAGGCAGATAAAAAGAAACGTGTCTGACAATGGAAAGATGTGGAAGAAATTTTGAAAAAGGGAATTGTAATGATGTTATTATAGAAATCATGCACACACAATAGGAAGTGCTAACAGCTAGAGGAGAAGGAGAATTTCCATGACAACATGCTATACATTCAAAAATGTTCGTGCAACGCAGGGGGTAACTGAAGAGGAAAGAAGTTAAAAAATTTCGAAAAAGGGAATTTTAATGACATCATTATAGCAATCACTCATCGTACGCGCACACACCCGCATAAAAGTGCTGGCGTCATGAAGGAAAGAGGAAATTGTTACACACTCGGTGAAAGCCCAGGCTTAAGCAGAGAGGAAAGAAACAAAAAAAGTCAAAGTTTTGAAAAAGAATAATGGAAGTGCTGATTTTGTGAAGGGAAAGGAAAATTTATAAAAGTAGAGAAAGCCCGTGCAACGCCGGGCCATGCAGCTAGTTATATATTGTCTAATTCTCTACACAAACAAGAGATAACATCCAAAAATCACATTCGAAATACACATAGACAGTAGGAAAATCACACAATGAAGGACACATGAGCAGCCGAGATTAAAAATTATAAAATGGAATCTGCAGTATTATAAACATTGCTGACTTAGAAGAGCTAATATATAAAACAATTTATATAAAAGTGGGATTGAACATGTTTTTCGGCCAGCCAACCTTTCCCCTTTATGTAAATAATACTGAGCCAAAACCTATTGAAAGTAATGGATAGGAATATCTAAATCCATTACAAGATAACTTATCTAAAAATTGCACTTAAAAATGCAGAGCGCGTACTAAATCTGAGTGCAATAAATAAGTTATTGCCTGATTCTGGACTCTAATGCAGATTCAAAGCATGTGGATAGCTGAAATGTAGCATTTAACAAAAGTATAAAAGTAACAAAAGTATAAATAAAACCGAAGGGAACCAGGACATGCTCGAAAATGTAAAATGCCAAAATTAAGACCCTTTGTTTATGAGACATATATCATTTACAATTTCCAATAGAGCTTAGATTTTTTATATCTATAATAAAGATAATTTAATTATTCTGTAGATTTACAAAAATAACTTTTTACTCCAAAAGTTTTTTTACTACTTAATTTAAGTAATACATAATTTTTGAGAACTCGTAATATATACTTGTGTGTTTAGGTACCATTTTTTAAAAAAGTATCCTTTTTTTTATGCAAAATATTTTTACACAATACATAAAATAATAAAACAATACATAAAAATACAGTGAATCCATTTTTTTAGTAAAGTGTTAGTATAATTTCTTTAAAAAATTAAGAAACTTTGAAATTTTTTATTTTTCTGCTTTTTTATGCATAAAACTATTTTTAAGAAATTAGGCACAATCTTAATAGAAAAAAAATAGGTTCACTATATGCATAGGCATCTTGTATAGAAGTATAAAAATCTGGAATCATATAGTGCAATAGTTGTTTTTAAAAATGTACCTAAATGCAAAAAAAAAAATATGCTCTTTTGAGAAAAAGTGAAAAAACTAAAAAAAACAAACATTTTCACATATTATACACTTGATTAGTATTGGCTTGCCTATTTTTATATGACTAATAATAATCCTTAATCATTTTCTAGAGTTACAAAAAGTAATTTTAAATTCATGTGTTTTTCTTCTCTTTGTTTTAGTTAACATGAACATAATTTTCGAGATTTTGTAATACATATTTTCATGTATAGGTACCATTTCTTACAAAAATATTCTTTGAATATACAAAAAATTTACACATATATATATACAGCAACATATCAAACATAATGAACCAGTTTTTAACGAATTTAATTGCATAATTTCTTTAAAATAATCATAAAACCTTAAAATTATGAAAATCTTAATTTTCTTTTGCACGCATAAATGTATTTTTTTAAAAAATTAGACATTACATACTAAAAGATATTTTGTTCACTATATAGAACGTTTATATAGATCAAACACAGGGGGAACTACATATTTAAAGTTCAAAGGGCGTGGTCATTTGTTTACATTTTTATTTTTCACATTTTAGGGCTATTTTATCAACAAACACATAAGTAGTATTATAAGGGGGGTGTGACCCAATGTAATAAAGGGACACGCGGGAAAGGGGTTCTTAATTAAGTCCACTAGTTAATTAAACACGTTTATTAGACAAAACAAACATTTACATACATAACTAGAGAACTAACAGTTACAATAGAATTGAAAGGGATCGGAGCGCATGCTCGTACGTCCTTACAGTTCGAAGCTTGGCCATTACTGAAGATTGTTCTAGCCGCTAGAGGGCGCGATAGTCTTTCTACTGTTCATATGAGAAGAGTTTAAACTACGGGGGTTACAATCTCCCCCTATGGATCCGACGACGTCCCGGCGAGGAGACATAATTAGCTGTTGTAGTAGTAGCTCTTGTTGAGGGATGGATGGTTCTGTTGAAACTGCTGTTGTAGCAGTCGACGGGCTTGGAACATGTTTATTTTGTGATGTGGATGTGACTTTTTCGTGGTCGGCCTCTTTTCCGAAGTGGAGCTACCGGAGAAGTGTTTATGTCTTTAACAGGTGTTAAAGCAGAAGTATGGTAAGTAGCAATCGGTTCAGATGGATTGGCAAGACTTGCGATAACATAAGAAGTCGGTGACTTTTGGGTGAGAATTAGATATGGACCGTCACGCTTTGGCATGAACTTGGAAGTTTTCTTGTTCTTTGCACTACTGATGGGATGTAAAGTAACCTAAACTTTATCTCCAGGAGAATAACAGACTGGGCGGCGATTTTTATCATATTGCTTTTTACGTTGATATTGCTTTGTTTCTATTCTTTCTCGTATGTCTTCAGTAATAGTTGCAAATCGTTTTAAATAAGGGGTTATTTCGGCAACAAAATTGTCATTGTGAACGACGCTTTTCAAATCTTGCACCACATCGTCTACAGTTCATAGCTCTCTCTCGAATAGTAGGTAAGCAGGAGTGTGACCTGTAGTATCACAGACAGTTGTATTCATGGCAAAACGTATGACTGGGAGTTTGGAATACCAACTAGAATGATCGTCTCCAACAAGTATTGCAAGTCGGGGTTTAAGGTCTCTGTTTTTCGCTCTACTGGATTAGATTGTAGTGAATAAACTGGTATGAAGTTTTGACTTATATTTAAAGTAAAGCAAATCTGTTGTAGAACAGCACTGACAAACTGCGTTCCATTGTCACTGATAATTCGTCTTGGTATGCCATGACGCATGAAAACTTCTTCTATCAGAGTTGTTGCACATTGACGAGCACTGGCTTGAGAAAGGGCAAATAACTCAACCCACTTCGTGGCACAATCCTCGACAATGAATATCCATTGTTTACCTGTGTCAGTTTGAGGCAATGCCCCAAATAAATCAATAGCAATGACTTCAAATCTCTGTGAATAGACTGGAGTTCTAAGCAAATCGGCAGGTTTTGGTTTGTAGCCTTAAAACGAGCACATTCTGGACATTTCTTAATATAATCGGATATGTACTTTCTCATGCCTGTCCAATAATATCGTCTGGCGATTTTCTGGAATGTTCCCTCTTCTCCATAATGTCCAGCCATCGGATCATTATGATGTCTTTCCATTATCAATTCACGTTCAGCAGTTGGAATGACTAACTGAGCTTCTGCAGAATCAGCATCAGGAACATAACGATACAAAACACCTTGATTCATCAAAAATCCACGTTCAGTCCAGTTTGCATATTCTTCAGTTTTTAGAGGGGATTCAAAACTGTCGATGATTTTCTTTAAATTATCATCTTTAAGCTGAGCCTCACGCATGTCCTTACAACTTCGTGTAGGCATATCAGCTATCGTGATATTATTTTCTTCGCAAAAGGATTCTTCTTCTTGAGTAACTGGGCGAGATAACATGTCTGCAACGACATTTGCTTTACCAGGAATATACTGTACTTTCAAGTTGAAAGACTGGATTTCAAGTGCCCATCTTGCAAGTCGTCCGGTTGGAGATTTGAGGTTTAGAAGCCATTTCAGAGGTTGGTGGTCGGATGCCACGGTTATTTCTGTTCCTTCAATATAACCACGAAATTTCTTCAAAGCCCATACCACAGCAAGGGCCTCCCTCTCTGTGGTGGAATAATTGCGTTCTGCTGGGGTTAGCAGTCGACTAGCGTATTCTATAGGATGTTCATCAGATCCTCTCCTTGAAGTAAAACTGCTCCAAGGGCATAATTGCTAGCATCTGTTCGAATAATATATGGCTTAGTACCATCTGCTTGCTTTAACACAGGAGGTGTTGTAAGACTGTTTTTAAGGGTTTGAAATGCATTTTGTTGGTCAAATCCCCACTGCCACTTGACTTTCTTCTTTGTAAAATAACTTAGTGGACGTGAAATCTTCGCAAAATCTTGAATATATCTTCGAAACCACGAACAAGTTTGCAGAAAAGATTGTAGTTCTTTGACGTTTTTAGGGGGTGGAATATACAGTATAGACGCAACTTTTTCTGGATCAACTTCTATTTCTTTTTGTGTAATCCAAAATCCAAGATATTTAACTCGAGAAGAGGCAAAATGGCATTTTCTCTATTTGCTTTAAGTTTGAAATGTAAGAGTCTTTCAAAAATAGTTTTAAGATCAAACATGTGTTTTTCAAAAGTTTCTGACAAAACAATTATATCATCTAGATAAGGTAGTGCTAGAATGTCTTCCAGACCATTACAAAAATGGTTCATCAGTCTTTGAAACGTAGCAGGTGCGTTGCGCAAACCATATGGCATTCGTAAGAAACGGTAAGTGCCAAAAGGACATACAAATGCAGTCTTGTCTTGATCTTCAACATGCACTTTAACTTGATGGTATTCTGCTCGCAGATCAAATGTAGACATGAAAGGAGTGAGTTTTCCTTGATGTAACAAGTCATCCATTCTAGGAAGAGGATAGGTATCTGCGACTGTAATTTCATTCAATTTCCTGTAATCAATACAGAGGCGAAATGTTCCATTTGGTTTTGGTATAAGTACCACTGGGGAAGCATACGGGGATTCACATTCTTCAATTATGCCTTCTGAGAGAAGTCTATCGATTTCTTGTTTTAATATTTCCTTCTTGGAAGGATTCATCCTATAAGGTGGCACTGCAACTGGAAGATGGTTAGTAGTAATAGCAGGTCCCCAGTGAGAACAATAGAAGGGGCGTGTCACCTGTCAATCAAACTCCCCCCGCCCACGGAGCCATCGTCCAATAGGAGGGTTTCCCTCCTCCTCTTCTCAACCTGTTAGATAAGGAGGGGGAGGGCCATTCCCCCTCCCCTTCCAACGGAGCCATCGTCCAATAGGGGGTTCCCCATCCCCCCGCCGCCGCCATCGTCCAATAGGAGGGTTTTCTCCTCCCCCTCTCAACCTGTTAGATAAGGAGGGAGGGCCAATCCCCCTCTCACCACGTGTAACAACCTCTCGCACCACGTGTAACAATAGGGTTCCTTGAGAAGAGTTGAGGGGTATACTGCTTCTTCTCTGATAAGTGTTGAGGGGTATACAGCTGCTTGCAGTTTTCTGATTGGATGTCGATATGACGTAGATGCCCCCCTTCTCATCGTGTAAGATGCACGTGGAAAGTAAGATGCACGTGGAAAGCAAGATACACGTGTCTTTCATCCGTGTGCAGTCTTGTCAGAACAGGGGATGACTTGAATGTGAGTCAGTACGGAGTTACACTTCAGATATCAGCCTTCGCTTCGTAAAATATTTTCAATGGGAAGTCTATGTATTTTTTTAAAAAATATTATCGATTGGTCAATAGTTTTCAACGATTCACCTTTTAAATTGTTATCATTTCAAAATTAAATAAAAAAGGCCTTATTTAAATCAACTTAATTAAGTTAAAGTTGTTTTTATCCAAAGCAATGAATTATTGCCTTTCAAATACGAAAGTGAATTACATATTTTTACAAATACAAGACGTAAATATCAAATTGCGAATAATTTACTTTTTCAACAATTCTAGAGAAAACAAATATTTGTAATTATGATGAGGTTCAAGTCATTTATAATCGATGCACAAAGCATAATCTTATTTGAAAATTAAAAAAAATTTCATATTATTCTAAATCTATTAATTTTCTTATTTTTTTTTAATAATTTAGAAAAATCACCACTCAAATTCCGATCAAAGACTTTACTGAATTTTTTGTTCCAAAATATATTTATTCACAGCTGGTTTAGTACAAAACACAGATTATTTCATATTTTTAATTATTATAAAAAAAGATCATTTCCCACTTTTCATTAATTTTCTCTTATTGTAGTTGTTTTTCTTAAAGCGATTTTAAAAACCTATGTCCATATGCGCGAGTTAGTGAATTGTATCAGAAAAATTCATTCTGCTCCCTCAAGTGAACGTGTTGAAAAAAAAAAAAATCGGGAATGAACCATGTATAACGATTCTAGAATTCTTAAAAACCAAAACAGGGAAACACCACGACTCTAGAAGACAGGAAACTGGAAAAAGATGATTGTGAATCGATTTCTTAAGCAAACCAATTGACTAAATAAAAAAATGATCAATCAAAAGTTCATTAGAGATGTAAACAAATTTATCTTAATGTGAAAAGTTTAAATAAAATAACACATTTTTTATAAAAGAAAGTCTAGAAAAAAGCTAGACACATGTATGCTTCTAATATGCTAACGCTTTGTTGAAATTTCTTCAATTTTTTTAAACAATTTTTCATGGTTTTCTTTTTTTTTTTTTTTTTTTATTAAATAAGAAAATATTTATTAAAATATTGTTTCATTTAGAAATGCACTTTTATTTCCTATATTATATTTGTGTAAAATAATTAGGTATTTATTGCAAAATAAGACGAAAAAAAATTTCAATGAAGAAAACTGAGTGACTTTTATTTTGTACCCATTATGTTTTCAAAAAAAAAAAAAAAATAAATAAATAAAACCAACTTCAACTACAATTACAGCTGTCATTATAGTTTACATATTTTTGAATATCGATACAAAAAGTACAAATAGAATTCGCACGCACTCAATGAACAGAAGTTAAGATTTATGAGTTCTTTAATCCATAGTTTTATTTAAAAAATTAATAAGCATTTTGTAAAAAAAAAAATGTATATAAATATCAAAAAACTCAGAATATATTTAAAAAAAATTTTCAACTCTATTGATATAGAGGATATGATTTTAGTACTTAGAAATGTCTATATTAAATATTCATTAAATAAATTGATACATTATGATAAATTTAATACTATTATACACTTTGTTTTGAAAGAAAATTACATATTTCATAAGAACTATTATTATCAACAAATAAATGGTCAGCCAGAAGGTGGCCCAGCAAGTAATAGTCTGGCTAATATTTATTTATACCATTACGAGAATGAAAAAAATTTATACAGACTCTTGTTACTTTTTCAGATATATCGATGATTTAATTATTTTTAGCAATAAAGTTGACTTTACTCTAATTTAAAGCATTATCCACTCTACTTGAAATTAATAAAAACCAATTGCAATTTGGAGTCAGCAAACTTCCTAGATATCCAATTAAAAGTTGAAAATAATATGCTAAAAATTAATATTTTTGATAAAAGACTCTTTTGATTTTGATGTTATAAAAATGCCATATTGCAATAGTTCCCTTCACATTTCAATTTTTTAGAAATGTTATTCTAAATTATATAAAAGAAATAAAAGATTTAGTATCTGAAGAAGTTTTAAAAATTAATAATTATAACAAAATTCTTTCAAAGTTGCCAAGACTATAATTATCCAGCTAATTTTATATATAAATATGTCTTCAAAATTATAGCTATTTAATTATTATTATTTAATATATTCAGTTCCATTTAGTTTATAGTATATTATTCTTAATTTTCTCATAATAAGTTTAGTTACTAAAAATATATATAGATGGCGCCATTATTTTTAGTTATGCTGTTTTTTTTGTGCTTGGCGTTAGTATACTCTTGGATTTGGAATACATCGGGTAAGATTTCAGTTTTTTCGCACATTTTCATTATTATTACTTATGGTCATAATCATTATTAAACTGTATTGCAAATATTTTTGTTTATACATATTTCTATTTGTCTATTTCGTCCGGATTCCTATAGTATTTTTAATTTTCCAATTCTATTCTATTGATGTTATATTCACCCACGTGGGTTTTTTGGGCCTTTGCTTTGGTTTATCTCCTATGCTATTATGTCGATTCAAATATATTTTTTTTAAATATATTCTGAGTTTTTTGATATTTATATACATTTTTTTTTACAAAATGCTTATTAATTTTTAAATAAAACTATGGATTAAAGAACTCATAAATCTTAACTTCTGTTCATTGAGTGCGTGCGAATTCTATTTGTACTTTTTTGTATCGATATTCAAAATATGTAAACTATAATGACAGCTGTAATTGTAGTTGAAGTTGGTTTATTTATTTATTTTTTTTTTTTTGAAAACATAATGGGTACAAAATAAAAGTCACTCAGTTTTCTTCATTGAAATTTTTTTTTCGTCTTATTTTGCAATAAATACCTAATTATTTTACACAAATATAATATAGGAAATAAAAGTGCATTTCTAAATGAAACAATATTTTAATAAATATTTTCTTATTTAATAAAAAAAAAAAAAAACCATGAAAAATTGTTTAAAAAAAATTGAAGAAATTTCAACAAAGCATTAGCATATTAGAAGCATACATGTGTCTAGCTTTTTTTCTAGACTTTCTTTTATAAAAAATGTGTTATTTTATTTAAACTTTTCACATTAAGATAAATTTGTTTACATCTCTAATGAACTTTTGATTGATCATTTTTTATTTAGTCAATTGGTTTGCTTAAGAAATCGATTCACAATCATCTTTTCCAGTTTCCTGTCTTCTAGGAGTCGTGGTGTTTCCCTGTTTTGGTTTTTAAGAATTCTAGAATCGTTATACATGGTTCATTCCCGATTTTTTTTTTTCAACACGTTCACTTGAGGGAGCAGAATGAATTTTTCTGATACAATTCACTAACTCGCGCATATGGACATAGGTTTTTTTAAAATCGCTTTAAGAAAAACAACTACAATAAGAGAAAATTAATGAAAAGTGGAAATGATCTTTTTTATAATAATTAAAAAATATGAAATAATCTGTGTTTTGTACTAAACCAGCTGTGAATAAATATATTTTGGAACAAAAATTCAGTAAAGTCTTTGATCGGAATTTGAGTGGTGATTTTCTAAATTATTAAAAAAAAATAAGAAAATTAATAGATTTAGAATAATATGAAATTTTTTAATTTTCAAATAAGATTATGCTTTGTGCATCGATTATAAATGACTTGAACCTCATCATAATTACAAATATTTGTTTTCTCTAGAATTGTTGAAAAAGTAAATTATTCGCAATTTGATATTTACGTCTTGTATTTGTAAAAATATGTAATTCACTTTCGTATTTGAAAGGCAATAATTCATTGCTTTGGATAAAAAACAACTTTAACTTAATTAAGTTGATTTAAATAAGGCCTTTTTTATTTAATTTTGAAATGATAACAATTTAAAAGGTGAATCGTTGAAAACTATTGACCAATCGATAATATTTTTTAAAAAATACATAGACTTCCCATTGAAAATATTTTACGAAGCGAAGGCTGATATCTGAAGTGTAACTCCGTACTGACTCACATTCAAGTCATCCCCTGTTCTGACAAGACTGCACACGGATGAAAGACACGTGTATCTTGCTTTCCACGTGCATCTTACTTTCCACGTGCATCTTACACGATGAGAAGGGGGGCATCTACGTCATATCGACATCCAATCAGAAAACTGCAAGCAGCTGTATACCCCTCAACACTTATCAGAGAAGAAGCAGTATACCCCTCAACTCTTCTCAAGGAACCCTATTGTTACACGTGGTGCGAGAGGTTGTTACACGTGGTGAGAGGGGGATTGGCCCTCCCTCCTTATCTAACAGGTTGAGAGGGGAGGAGAAAACCCTCCTATTGGACGATGGCGGCGGCGGGGGGATGGGGGACCCCCTATTGGACGATGGCTCCGTTGGAAGGGGAGGGGGGGGAATGGCCCCCCCCCTCCTTATCTAACAGGTTGAGAGAAGAGGAGGAGGAAACCCTCCTATTGGACGATGGCTCCATTGGCGGGGGGAGTTTGATTGACAGGTGACACGCCCCTTCTATTGTTCTCACTACTAACGCCGTGCTATTACTACTAACGCCGTGCCATACATCTAGTATATTAAAAGATAAATTAGGCTTTCCAGAAATGTTTAGGGACACTGCAATATTCATCATACATATTTTAGATTTCTGGCAAATAATGAATATTAAAAATCCAACTAAGGGTCAAAATCTTAAATTGAAAAACAGTGTTCCTTTTTCATCAATGGATGATGATAGATTCACTTTTTTTTTCAAAATTTGTTCAGTGGCTGGACTGCTGGAAAAATTTAAAACAAAATAAACGAGAAGGTTGTTTAAGCAAGGAAACATTTTTTGCTTTGAGGCATACGGTAAAAACCATCCCAGAACTAATAAAGTATCTTTTGACGGAGCAGAATTTTAAATATGTTTTAACTGGAAACTTCCAAACTGATAACTTAGAATCCAGATTTGGGCAATACAGACAAATTCCCGGAGTAAACTATCATGTCACTGTGCAGGAAATTTTGCAAGCTGAGAAAAAGTTGCACATTAAAAGTGTGTTAACTTTGCACTCAGATAAATATGATACTATCTCACTAAAAAATTTAATTTCAAATCATTCAGGTGAAATATTTCATGTTAAAGTAAATATTACAGATTTCAACGAAATTTTAAACATGATATAAATCAGATGATATTTCAATAGAAGAGTATCAAGCTTTAATGTATATAGCGGTATATTGTGTGCATAATATAAAAATTCGAATGCTCCGATTGCAAACATACATTTGTTTTAGATAAGCAGGTTAATTTCGACTCAGAAAATGTCGAAGGGACAAAATATTTGAGACTTCTAGATAGAGGAGGTTTAAAAATGCCCACAGATATTATTATGAAAGTCCTTTCAACGCAATATTTCATTTTTAATTTATTAATATCGAAAACATTCGAATCGAAGTTTCTTAAAGTTGCTTGCCAATTATCTTGCTTTACAAGCATAACTGAAGCGTATCTGGAACTACACGAGTTGTGGAATGTCTTTCATTCGTTTTATTCACCTTGTGTAAATTGTAACATTCCCCTGCATTTTCATATTTTAAAAAGTATTCATTACATTTGGGAATATATGCTTAAATAATTATTCAAAAAAGCGCAGTGAAGAAATTTTAACCATGAAGGATAACCGAAAGATGAAGAAATTTAAGGCAAATTAAATTAATGTTTACTTTTTATATTTTTATGTTTTATTTATTTAAATATTCAATTATCGATTCGTATGTTATTCATTCTGCATGTATATCCTTGTAATTTTTTTATACTACATACATTTTATGAACATATTCAATTGTTCATATAACTATTATTTGAAAAAAAATTATTTATTTACATTATTCATTTAAATTATTTTCATAAAGATTTTAGTATTCAAAGTATGTAAAATGTTATTTTTAAATTTCAAAACTTTTGTTTGATTTTCAGATATTTTTACCGTAGCGCATAATATTGAATTTTAATGCATATGCATAAAAATAATGTAATTAATAATTTAAATAACATTGTCACAAATGCAAATGATTCAAAATTTGAAACTAATCAGTACGTTGCCTCATTAATGATATATTCCATGAAAAGATTTTTTTCTGATTATTTATATATAGGTAAGTGTATTTACTCTAATGCATCTACATTTTTAACGTCCTATATTTGCTATATATTTATTATGGTGTTTAAACTGTTCTTGTCATATGCATTTTTTATGTAATAATATGCCTCAAATACTTTACTTTTCCTATTTTCTTTACAAGTAAATGTTTCTTTTTTATTTTATTGGATTGAAATTATTTTATATTTTTGAATATTGAATGAATGAATTATTTTAATTGGATATTTTTAACGTATATAATCTAGAATCTATTTTTACTATATAATTACTGTGGTGTCTAAAACTGTTTGTCATTTCTATATTTGTATATATTTTTGCATGCATTTTTTTTTATAATTCTTTCTTTTGTTATGATTCATTGATTCTATGAGCATAAAAAAATGTCATTCCACAGAAAAAGGAATTCCAGCAAAATATTTCTAAATTCACGTGATTTTTTATTAATATGCCTCTAATGCTCTACTTTTCAAATTTTCTTTGCAAGAAAATGTTTTTTTTTATTTTATCTGTTTGAAGTTATTTTACATTGAGTCAGTTTTTTCTTAGATTTTTCTTATAATGTTAGGAGCCTTTCATGAATGATTTTGTCCCTTTATCCGGGAAAATATTATGCATCATTCTAGCGTGTTAATACATAACTTTCAACAGAAAATATTCTAAGTGAGAATTAAAAGGAAATAATCAATATAAATGCGGAAAAGAAATAAATGTTCAAAGCTTTATATTCCTCACAGAGCGAATGCGCGTAGAAAAGCTTTCCCTCCTTTCGTGACGTCATCAAAACTATGTCTCGGCCTGGTCCTTCAAGACGGCCTTGCCCAGATCCGGTGTGGAATTGCCGAGAGTGAACCCTTTTTACGAATCCCATGTACAGGACTTTCCTCTAGAGTGTCACTTTAGAACATCATTTTATGCAAGATATATGAGACATTGCAGCGAAAGAGACTCGAAGTCTGTGAACCCTTTTGCTAATTAATTGTGATAGAATATTTTTGATGATTTTCTTACTGAGAAATAAATAGTTTATCCCATAGCTGTGTGAAGTCATTACACTTTCAATAAAGTTCTCTCCTTTCTCAATCCAAATTAAGTAGGTGATTTCATTTCTCTTTTGAGATTGAATATCGGCTGACGCAGGCTAATGATACTCTCTTCTTAAAATTTTATTTCTTATTTTATTCATTTTAATTCATTAAAGGTTCCAGCAATTTTCCTTTAAATTCAGAGTGCAATCATTTTTATTTTAATAGTTATTTCCTTTTATTATTTTTTTCAACTCTAAATTTATCATGGCAAGCTCAATCTGTCAATGTCAACCCCGTATTTTGAGGATAGGAGATTAAGACCTCTTCGGAAATCATGTGCTCCGATGACCATTCTACTCATTCTCCCCTTTAAGTGGAAGGGGACGCGCGGGGGATTGAGGGAGTCGTAAAACTGGTAAAAGAAATGTTAGTTATTTTTTCTTTTTCGGGGAGGGGGAATTTTGACGATATAATAGTTCCAATTCTCATTTTTGGACTATGCGAGTGACCTGCTAGTCACTCTTTCACCCACCAGCCCTTACGCAAGCATTTCGGTTTCCCGAAATGCACAGTGTTGGACACAGAAAAAGATTTTTCAAGCTCTTCCAGAAATTATTTTTTATGTTATTCCTTCATACTATTTTTTTTATATTTTATTTTGAAGCACTTAATTTTAATTCTTCTTCAATAGCCTTCATTTTATTAGTTCAAATTTCTTCTTTTAAATTCTAAAATTTTAAATGCAGTACTGATTGTCTCAATTTTCTTCTTAGACAAATTCTTATCTATAAAAATAAAACTAAATATTTTTCAAAGAAATTAGCAAATACTAATTTCATTACATTACTTTTAATTATGAATAGCAATATTAATAGTATCACGTGTATTTCAAAAATATTCAGACAATTTTTAAATGATGGAAGCATAAATGATACAAATGTTTTCCCATCTTTTTTTTTCGGAACGAATTCTGAAACACATCAACGTTGAAGCGTTGTGTAATAATATACAAAATATACACTCATGTTCATAAATTAAGGATAATAAAGTTCAGGCAAAGAAAGAGAAAGAAGCAAAACAAATTTGACTTATTTGTAAAGTTTATTTATTAAACAAAAGGTAAAGAGCAAAAAAGACGCTATATGTTTGATATAATTAATAAAAATTGCGATTTTTACTCCCTGGAGCAAATTTCAAAAAAGAACCTATTTACAAAAACCAGTATAACATGGTTAGTATGATGGTTAATACGGAGTATGTCTCCCGGACGATGCAATACAGGCCTTACAACGCCTAGGCATGCTGAGTATCAAATTATCAATCTGATCTTGGGGATTATTACACCACTCATCAAGCAATGTCCTCCGAAGTTCCGGTAGACAGGTGGGGGGGTTGACGGGCTGCAATTCATCGGCCAAGTATATCCCACACATGCTCTATTGGATTCAAGTCCGGTGAGTATACTGGCCAATTCATACGGGTCATATCCTCCGATTGAAGACATTCGTCTACAATGTTTGCACGGTGAGGAAGGGCGTTGTCATCCATAAACAGAAATTCGGCACTCATGGCACCCCGAAACAAACATACATGTTGTTCCAGAATGACATCCCGATAGATTTGGCCTGTCATCGTTATACTCTGAACATGCAGGTCAATTGTAGAACCATGAATAATTCCTCCCCAAACGAGCCATCCTGCACCACTGTAACGGTGTCGTTCAATGGTGTTCTCTTGGTGGTAACGGGTACCTGGCGCTCTCCATATTAAAGTCCGGCGAGAATCAGACTGCAAACTGAACCTGGACTCGTCGGAAAACATCACACAAGACCACTGTTGTGGTGTCCACAATGCATGCTGTCTACTCCAGATTAATCGCTTGCGACAGTGTGTTGCGGTAAGTGGAACACATCTGACAAGCCTACGAGCATATAGAACAATGTGCCCTAAGCGTCTGTACACGGTCTGCCTTGAAACTATCGTACCGGTAACTAAAGAGAGCTGACAAGACAGGTCTGATTGTGTGCTCCGTCTGTTTCTTTTGACAGTAACTGCCAAATATACCGGTCCTCATTCGGCGTTGTAACTCGGGGAGACCTGTACTGTAACATCTACTCACATTACCATCATCTTGGAATAGTTGCCAAAGCCTGGAGATGACACTCTGGGCGATTCCAAGTTCCTCGGATACTTCCAGCTGGGTACGTCCACATTCCAGTCGTCCAATAATTCTACCACGTAAAAAATCATCCAAATGTTTCCTTTGGGCATTAACTATGCGGTTATTGCACTGAAAGTCTTTTAAAGCGCTTGTCAACAATTTTATTTCTTTGCCACCATTCCTTATATACCCCTCTCTTACACTTTCGTCATTGTGACGTATTATCCGCGCCATCTGGTGGTTTCCTGTAATTTGCATATTCTTCTTCAAAATGTGTGTGATAATTCTACAGGTGAAATTTTTATTTTAGAGTTCAATTTCTGTGTGATTCTGAATTAGCCTTAATTTATGGACATGAGTGTATTTTATGCTATATATATATATATATATATATATATATATATATATATTTTAAAATGCATTTTATATATATATAATTTTTGCATTTTAGTATATACAATTATATTGATTTAAGTATAACAATAACATAAATTTAATATTCATATCACTGGGAAACCATAAACCAATTTAATTTTTAAGCATATTTGGGAACAAAATATTATTTTCATTTATGCAGGAATCCGGAAATACGCTACGTAAATTATCGTATGCAGTTCTTACGATATTCCTGTTCAAGAAGATATAGGTGACCACAGAATCAAAAGGGTCATGGTCATGAACTCGTGGTCGGTGTGGCGATGTTTAAGTCATGGTTTAGAGGTTCTGGTACCACTAAAGACCCTCCTTAAAGAGAGCCGAGGCTCAAAGTCCTTATGTTGGGAGACGTAGAAGTTTGAAAACTGGAATGCCAGCTTAAGTATTGTGCTCGTCCCTTGACAGAAGCTCAAAATTACGAGGTTGTCGATAGTATTTGCGTAGTTTCAAAGTTTGACGTTATTCAAACAATCATTCCATAATATATAGATTTTATTTTCAATAATCTGGCACTTTTAGTTTTTGTGGGCAATACTTCGTAGGTACAGGCGAGGTTTTGGCAGAAATATGTCTAAAGATTTCGAAAAGGACAATAAATTTCTATCTGTAACGCACTTCCTTCAATAGAATCCACCCCTTTCTCTGAAGGGGGAAGAGGGTCACCGTCGTAAAACTGGGAAACGAAATACTACTTCTTTTGGGGGAGGGAGAGGTAAAATAGCGTTGAATTTTGACCATAAGATAAGTCTAAAATGGATTTCTTGCTTTTGACTCATGGAGCTCTGATAATTTGTTATGAACGCTTTATTCGTTTTTAACTGTGGGGAAAATCCTATGAATTTGCAACCTAAAGTTTAGGAGTTGTTCTTGTTTAAATATTTATTTTACCATCGAATATTTTGAAATGTCAATAAGTTGTTACCTCTTCTTCATTATAGGTGTTTTTATCCACAAATGAAAAAAAAAGGTGCATTTACAATTACAAAACAATTTAGTTGTTCAAAAACAATGTATTAACGTGAATAAAATTGTTTTGTTGGTCCCGGTAGAGTAAACAATGGAATATTCATAATCTAATATACAGGAAGACGATTTAATATTCTTTTATCATGGTATATTAACTGTTTATAATAGTACTAGCTGACCCGGCCGTGCGCTGCTGTGGCTTTGTTTTAAAACGTTGATTTAAAATTATTCTAAGTCATTCAATGCAGTCAAATTAATCTTCGCTTGCAATTTTGGAGAGTTGAAATTGAGCAAAAAACAATATAATGTTTTAAATTTTGAATTTTATTCATCTCCTATTTGAGTATAGTATAATACATGAAATGCTTATCAAATTGTTAAGTAACAACATAAGAAGATTTAATTTTATAAATGAGGTGACTAGCTATATATATACTAGCTGCATGGCCCGGCGTTGCACGGGCTATCTCTACTTTTATATATTTTCCCTTTCCTTCACAAGATCAGCACTTCTCTAATACTCATTTTCAAAGGACTTCCCCCTTCACCGGTTAGCTCGGCGTTGCTCGGGGTTTCTCTTTTCTTATGACCCAATATTTCTGTGTGTGTGTGTTTGTACGCGCACAATGTGAGTGATTTCTAAAATTATGTCAAAAAATTTCCCTTTTTCGAAATTTGTTCCATTCCACTTATTTTTGATTTAAGACAGGTTTCTATCCCCTCTCTATAGCACGAACACGGTTTTTAGTGTAAAATTATTGTTCTATCTTCCCCTCATTCTCACAGATGAGATATAGCTTCAAATTTCGATGTATGACTTATAAAAAAAAAATGTTGTGTTAGAATTAAAAAAATTATTAATCTGAAGCAATAAATAGAAAACGATTCTGATGCTAAGAGTAAAACAAAAAACGTTCATCATTTTTTAATCATAGTTAGTTTCTAAGAATCTAAAATATTAAAATAGATTTCAGATTTTCATGAATCAATCAATCGTTATATATAGTTAGCTTAAAAATGTCTCTAAAATGTATTTTGATCCAAAATAATAGACGATGTACTTTTTTAATTAACAAAGAATTCATTTCGTAATGAATTAATAAAAATAATCCTTTTAAAAAACATATGTATATTTATTAAAATCAAATTTCTATAAGTAATGAATGAAAGAAAAACTAACAGATAGCTATTGAAACGATTGCTTCTTTCTGAACGTTTGATTAAACATATAAATATATAAGTAAAAAAAAAACACTATGGGGGAAAACCTATATATATATATATATATATATATATATATATATATATATATATATATATATATATATATATATTACATGTTTTTGAAGTCAGAATCAAACTTAATTTTTTAAGAAGAGGGTCTTTATTCTATGAAATCTGTACAAGCTCTGACGCTCAGCGGAGAGAGAGAGAAAGAACGCCACGGAATGTTTTAAGTGAGTAACACTTAAAGACACAGATGAGGTGAGTATCGCGGATTTTATGATTGCGCTTGAAAGTTAATGCTGACATATGGGGACTATTAAATCTAACGATCTGGAATTAAACATGTTTATTGGCTAAGCCATATGTTCGGAAGAAATAAATGGGTGATTAGTTTGATACTTGAAGATGTGTGAACTGAGAAAGATGAGTCAAGTGACAGATAGGGAATTTAATTTTTTTTAATCTAATTTTATTATCCTTACATTTTATATATATATATATATATATATATATATATATATATATATATATACATGTACTGAAAAAACATTAACAAAACCGATCTGATAAAAACATTTTGATATTTCATTTTCATTTTAACCTTTATCATTCCACTAAAAAAATTTTAAACTTTAAAAAGTAGCGTAATGCGAAATTGAAAGTTTCTTCCTCTTCAGTTTCGAACCTGGGAACTACCGTTTTATAAAACAGAGCTTTAACCAACTAAGCTATCACTTATTTCCGGGAAGAGCATTGAATTGAGCTTTAAAATAATGGTAGATTTTTCAATACTCCATTTCGTTATTCGTTGAAGTAAAAGATTTTTTGGGGGGCTTCATTTTTAAGTTAATGCTTTCAAACTTCATATATCGATTGAAAACAACAGTAATTTTTAAACAAAAACTTTAAAAAAAAAGTAATGTTTACATAATTATCGCAAAAGGGAAAAAAATTGAAAAACACATTTTTTTTAATCGTAATTTTAAGATATTTTTCATTCTTTGTGCAGATTATGTATAATATTGTTCTACACGCGGAAAAAAAAGTTTCGTGAGATTATTTTTATTAATAAAGAAGTTATTATGCATTTAAATAAAATTTTCAGTATTTTTTTAAAAATCGTTAAAAAACAGACATCAAATTTCTTAAATTACTGATTCTAAAAGAAAAAAAACATGAACTTTTTTTAGTGTAAAATATTTTTTTCATTAATGCGAAAGAAAGTTCAAGCGGAACAATTTAGAAATCTTACTCATAAAACGTATCGATTTCGACTCATTTAAAAAAAAATCGTAAAAATACAAAATATAATTATTTTGTAAACTAAATTATAGCATATCGTGGCGAAATAAATGATGTTTACGAATCTATAATTATTTTTTTGTGAGTTTAATGAAAAAAATTAGATCGTGTTTTAAAAACCTCTGAAAAAAGAAGTTTCAAATCTTCCCCTGTACTACTTATGCGTTTTAATGCATTTTAAGGTTTTTAACTAATATCTTTTTAACTAATTGGAATATCGGATTATAAATGGTCAAAATGGATTCCTTGGATCATTCCCAAAATTCTGGTACCTTTGGCGAGTTTCTGCGTCTTGTGTTTCGTGAGAAAATTGAGCTACATTCATTCCTATATACCAACATACATAGATGCGATTGTTTACCTAGGAATTTTAATAGTTTAGATGTGTATTTGATTTAACTCTTTTGTAATTTCAGTTATATATTTGTGTTTAGTATTGTGATTCTGGTATTTCATTTAATGTTTCTTATTTTCTAATGTTAACGTTAAATGTCTGTTTACTTTTATGTCAAACCTTGAAGGGTTCGAGGCCGCAGTATATGTTAAGTTATGAAATTTGATATGTTTATACCATCTCCTGTAATTTTCTCCCCGTCTCGGACTGGGGTCGCTATGGACATTCCGGACACCCGTAAAATATCCGGCGTCAGAGAACCAAAGAGGAGACAGAGGCAATAAAAGTTTGCTGAAGATAGCGAGCTACAGATGTTTTATTTTACTCTTGTGATCCTACCATCAACATACCCTAGTTCAAAAAATTGACTCCACTGAATCTTTTACATTTAGCTCGATTAAAAGAACAGGTAATCATGTTTTTAATTTCAAATTATTTTGTACTTTTTTAAGACTTAAAATAATATACAAATACAGTAGTGCTTTCTGTAAAGGTACATCTCTGTAAATATATATATATATATATATATATATATATATATATATATATATATATATATATATATATATATATTGTGTTATATAAATAAATTCACGTAAATGAGTAACTATTATAACTGAAATGACTAACGAGTTAAAAGAAAACTAGGTTATTCTGATTTCAATGAAATTATTTTGTATATACGTATCCATAGTATAGTTAAGAGTAATGGATTAAAAATTTTATTTTTAGATTAAATCGAAATAATGTTGTTGTCGCGAAATGTTTTCATAACAGAGCCTCCTTTTCCGGAAAGAGACACATTGCATAACCTTCATTAATATTCCCAGAATTAAACAAAAATGTGGTTCATTTGTCTTGTTTATTGTAAATTTTGATTCCGTTTTTCTGAATCATCATGTTAAATCAATATAACAGATGTGGTTTCAGATTTTATTTTCTCATTTTCATACATCAAGAGAAATTTAGTTATACTATCTGGTAATTATATTCTTATAAATAATTGTGTTATTTCTGATTGAAGTATCGAAAAGGCATTTTATAAAAATTCTTTTGGAATATTTAAAGTTTGGGAATTAGGTTAGTAATAAGTGAATTATTTCAATGTTTTTCTTCTTTGATGTAAAGAGAGATCAATTTAGTAATATTGTGACGAATCTATTCGTCACTTTTCCACTATTACTCTTAGGCGTCTTTGGGGATTGTAAATTAGCGTATATTTTCAATCTGCCCTAAAAAGAAGAAAATGGGATTTGTAAATGAATTAAGGTATTTAAGGAGAGCGTTGTAAGTTAGCAGATAGAAGGCGATTAAGCCAAGAGTGGTAGTAACGAAGTTAATAGGATTCAAGTGGATTGCGTGCTTAGAGTATTGCTGTTAATATTCAGTGAAGTAGCATTAGAAGGATTGATCTACCTGGAGAGAACGACATTACAGCCAGGTAATATTGATGGGAGGCCAGAATTTTTCATGCTTTAGAAATCACCCCTCAACAACTTGGGATTTTTATACGAGTCCCCCTTGACTGGATGTGGTGAAATTCCTCTGGTAGGAAGTGTCAAAAAGTTTCCCGTGTCACAAAAGTTCAGTAAACGCATAAATTTTGAGGTGGTGTAACACTGCGCCTGGTCCCGGACTAATCAGAGAAATTATACTGGACAGAGCAAAGAGTTCGGCTCCAGGATTTTGGAGTGATGAGGAGCGGGGAAAAATGGGACACAGAGAATTCGGAGAGAGAGTTGCAGAAAAAGAACCAGATTTTAAAAAAAAACCCGCCGAAACTCCACCCGGACCAGGCAACCATCATGTCCACCTCATCCGCACCTTCTCTCTTCAAGCTAAGTTTTAATTATTTTTGATCTTCTTGTTTGTAAAAGTATAAATTCTTTTCTATAAGTGTGCTTAAAATAAATACATCTTAAACGTTAAAGACAGTCCTGTAATTGATGATTCTTGTCTTATTTAACTTTGGTCATGATGCGATGTGAAATTATGGAAACTGGGTTGATTTTCAGAATTTAAATAAGATAAAATAGCGTCGCATCAATATATTATAACTTAGTTATATGACCCCAAGAGTTAATATATAATAAAGTTAGCGAAAATTTAAAATGAAGGGTAATAATTCTAGTTGCATATATTTCTTGGTCCTCTTATTCCGGTAAACCAGCGCTTCTCAAACTGTGGGGCACGCCCCCTTGGGGGCGTGATAACTCTACGAAGGGGGCGCGAGCCTATTGAAAAGTCGAAAACAAAATGTTATTTAAAAAATTATTAATTTACTGAAAGAAAACAAACAAAATACTTTCTGATATAATAAAATATAAAATACACGTTTGCACTTATATAATACACTTATAAATGTATCAGTACTGTACAATGTATATTTTATTATTAATTTAACAATACTAAGTTAAGAACAAATTTTTTTTTGATAATTATCAGTGACCCCATGGGCTTGTATTAACACTTACCTTGATAATTTGTATGGGTTATAATTAATTCTTTAACTGCTGCTTAAAAGTTACGCGATTCGCTCCTCAATGCCACCGTTTTCTTCGTAGACGAACGTATTTTGATGTTTCTTTGAGGGGAGAAAAGAAATAAATAAGCACAAATCCTTCGCAAACACTGTTAATCTCCTTTTTTGCATTACAAAGCCTTCGGAATAATTTTATGGATAGCACAGCACAGAAAAGATCGTACTTCTTCGGACGTATATATATACGTCCAAAAAATTAATGTTTTTGGCTGAGCGAGACGTTTATATACGTCGGTGGCACATAAGAGGTTAAAATCGTAATGTTGCTTTAGTTTCAAAGTATATTTTTTTAATTCAATACATTGCTGTTATATGGGGGGGGGTGCGATGAAAATGATGATTAAATAGTGGGTCGCGTATATTGAAAGTTTGAGAAGCACTGCGGTAAACCCGTTCGATATTGAGAGTAGTAGTTGATTAATATCATATTTTGTAATTTAATAGTAAATCCCTTTGACGTAGACATATTGCTTAATATTTGTAATTAGAAGAATTCTAATTGAATCTATTAACCTTTTTGGAGACTGTGGTTTCCAGTCGAAAATTTTCCACAGGACGGCACTTTTAGCCACGCTGACTTCCCCCTTTTTCTCACTGTTTGATGCTACCGTACACCGGCGGACAAAAGAAGCAAGATAGCTTAAGAGGCTCTTAGATAGAAATCGAAACTCAAAAACGATGAAAGTGCCCTCTTCTGGGTGCTGGGATTGGGCATGTCCAAAGGAACGATGAAGTACTCATATCGTACTGGTTGTCATGATCGAAGGTAAATAGTTCCTTCATAAAAAATGAATTATATATATATGCCGTTTTTTAAAAAATTTCCATTATTTTCTCGATTTTGAAATAAACTTTTTTGTTATGCTACTATTCTTCCAAAATTTCGCTTACTTTATTCAACTTTCTGATTATTATGTTCTGACAGCTGTCATGATGAAAGAAAATGACATCACTTTTAGAATCATCCCCTTTTTCACGTTTAGGGATGGCTTCTGTTCCTTCCCAACCGTTTGAAACACTAAAACCCCTCTCTCCCCCTCATTCTGCTTTTGTTCAAAACTAAAGATAAGAAGAGCTTCTGCATTCTTCTCGATTGGTGGGGTTCCAGTTTGACTTGTACAGTCTGTGACAACGTTTATATGAAACCAACTGACCCCTCTTTTATTGCTGTCTTCCCCCATCGTTCAAGTTTGTGAAGGACTAAAGACTCAAGATTCCAAGTTCAAAAAAGGTCATGAATACAAAGCTGTACTCTCAAACGTCATTCTCGCTGTCCGATCTTGACTTAGAACAGGGATGGCCAAACCAAATGGCCTTGCAAGCCACTTCGGAAAACATTATATCCTGCGGGCTGCGTATAAAGATTATATATCTTTATATTAGATTTAAACCCATTTCAAACATTTATTGGAGCGAAATTTAAAAAAAAAAAAAAAATGGAATGAATTATTATTAGTTTTATTATTTTTCATCTATACAAGCATAGATAATTTAATAATAATAATGCAATGAATGAATTATCTTTTTTTTCACACAAACTGTCGAAGTCTAGGTCTATTGAGATTAAATGCAACAACATTACGTATTCTGAGTTTAATTTGTTTTTGTATCCACTCACATTGAAAAATGTATTTCAATTCAACATAATTTTCTGAATGGCATCAAAATGTTTATAGCTGTGTGAGATGTACTGTGTATTTTACGCGAGATAGTTTGTAATATAAAATTTTGGAGCTGTTCTTGTTTAAATTTAGATTTCAACATCGAATGTGTTGATACGCCGATAAGTTCTTTCCTCTCCTTCATTTTAAGTGGTTTTTTTTTTTTTCAAAAATGGAAAAAGATGCATTTTCCATTAGAAAACTATTTAGCTTTGCTAGACATTGTGCTGACGAGTATAAAATTATCTCGTGGTACCCAAGGCAGTAAAAACAATAAAATATTCACAATCTAATAGGAAGTATATATATGCAAAGATAAAATGTATGTTTTAATATTCTTCTGTTATATTATAATAAAAATTAAAAGATGTTGCAAAATAAAGTTATTATACATAAATAAAATTTTCAGTTTTAATGAATAAGATGCGCTTTATAAATACTTGAAATTATACAAATTTCATAAAGAACGTGAGTCCATTTTGCATATATATTTATGTTTCTTTTCATTTTTTTATTGTGACTCGTGGAACCCCAGGGTTCTGTGGAGCACAGTTTGAATTGAGGAACCCTACGAACTAAAAGGAATTTGGGGGAACACCATTCCATTATTAGAAAAATATATCCTGAAGCAATATTTAAATTTAATCAACTTGTTATTGGTACTTTATAGATTGTAAAAAGTATTGTATTTTTGTTATAAGAAAAATTCATACTATTTTAATATAATTCACGCATTAATAATAAACTATGCTCCAGATGTCACCTACCCATGTATTATACTTAGTAATTGGGATATGTTTGCATTTTTTTCACTCAATCGCAAATTTTTTGCAATTGAGTCTATGCAAATTTATTTGCAGTCGCATTTTATATTTTGTGTCTATTTTGTTTTCACACCTTCATTTTGTTTCCCCATACGTTGAGAAAAAACATTGTTCTGATTGGAATTAAAACTTTTAGAGCTGTGTGAAAAATCTTGTGCATTCTGCATGTATTTATAACCTGAAACAAAGGAGCCACATTTGCTTAATTTTAGATTTTAACGTCAAATCTGTTGAAGTGCCAATAAGTTGTTTCCTCTTCTTCATTGGTAAAATTTCTCATTTATCTTTTATTATACTAGCTGCATGGCCCGGCGTTGCACAGGTTTTCTCTACTTTTAAAAATTTTCCTTTCACAAAAAATCAGAGCACTTCCCTTTTTCTTTTTCGAAATTACTTTGACTTTTTTGTTTCTTTCCCCTCTGCTTAGCCCGGGCTTTTACCGAGTGTATAACTTAATTTCCACGATAATTTCCTCTTTCCTTCATGACGCCAGCACCCTTGTGCGGGTGTGTATGCGTACGATGTGTGATCGCTAAAATGATGTCATTAAAATTACCTTTTTCGAACTTTTTTCACTTTTCACAGTGTGACAGGTTTCTTTTCCCTTCATTTACCCCCTGCTTGCACGAACATATTTGAATGTATAACATATTGTCATGTAAATTCCCCTTCTCCTCTAGTTAGCACTTTCTGTTGTGTTTGTATGATTTCTATATTAATGTCATTACAAATCCCCTTTCAAAATTTCTTCTACATCTTTCCACTGTCAGACACGTTTCTTTTATCTCTCTATAGCCTGGATTAATTACATACAGCTATTGAAATGATTTTTTCCCGATTGTTTGATTAAGCATGTGTACGTGTAAAAAAAAACACACACACTATATATATATATATATATATATATATATATATATATATATATATATATATGTAAGGATAATTAAATTCCCTATCTAGCACTTGACTCATCTTTCTCAGTTCCCATCTTCAAGTATCAAACTAATCACCCATTTATTTTTTCCAAACATATGGCCTAGCCAATAAACATGTCTAACTCCAGATCGTTAGATTTAATAGTCAACATATGTCAGCATTAACTTGCAAGCACCCTCTTCAAAGCAGCGATACTTACCATATGTTTTTCAAGTGTTATCCACTTGAAACCACCACCATGGCGTGCTTTTTTTCTCCCTGCTCTCGGTGTCAGAACAGATGTACAAATGAAAGAATAAAGGTCGTCTTTTCACTTTTCTAACTTTAATCTGATTCTGTCTTAAAAATCATGACAGAATTAAAGCCGGTAGGATCTTTGTCTGCGATCTTAATGTAAAAAACTAATCTTTTTTATAAAATATTTTAAGGTGCCTGACTAGTTGCGGAGACATTTTTTTGAAATTTTGCTGAAAATTTATTTTTAAACTCATTTTTTGTTTAATTATAGCTGAAAACTAATAAAAATAGCAAAAAAAATTTCTTTCAATGTATTTTTTTTAAATATGGCCAATTTTAGGTTTAAATTAGACGTTATTTGTACGTTACGTTAAACATAGTAAAATAAATTCTAATGCATAATATTTTAAAAAACCCACATAATTTTACTCAAAAAACAGTTACTAATGAATTGACCTAATATCTTTGAAAAATTTTAATTTGTTACTGAACTAGAAGTCAAAAAGTGCACGCAATGCTAATTTTTTAAAATTTCACATTTATCACACAAAAAAAATCATAAAAAAGTAAATATGCTGTTTTTTTTCTTAATCCCTAGGTCACAGCATACATACTATAATAATGCACAATTACACAAAATTACAGACAATTATCTACAGAACTTTTTGAGATATCATGCTTACCGTGTTGTAAAATATCAAACAATCTGTTTCAGAGAAAATGCATTTAAAGATTTAAGATTCAAAGTTTAAAAACTATACTGCTAAAAAAAACCTAAAACCTCTCTATATCAAAAGAACAAACATTTTCAAAGCAATTATGAATTTTATATACTTTCTTCAAACTTTTATCTTTTAATATTTTTAACAATTTTATAGTGTCAAAAAGCTTTTTCTTAAAGTCTAAGTACACAGTTTACGAAATACAGATTAGACGTATAAAAAGCACTTTAAAAAACCTTATTGCATTAAAAATAAAAACATTTTACATAGAAAAACAAATATATATTATTCCAAATTATTTTAGAAGTTAAGAAATATATCATACAAAATATATTTGTGTTGTTTTACCAGTAAACATTCACGAAAAACTCTTGAAAAATATTGTTTATCACAAAAGTTATCATAAATTAGAATAAAAATCCTGCAAAGAAGTACTTTAAAACCCTCCATATGAATATACTAAGCCTTCTGTTTTTTCATCCTTAGTACTTTTTTGTTTTCCTAGCTGCTTTTTTTTTTTCGAGACAATTTCGCAATCGGTAAAGAATGTCTTAAAGATGTTGAAATCCGTTGTTTATCAAATTTAAGTAACTCTTGAGCAACACTTTCAGGAAAGGAACCATTTACATTTCGAATTACTGATAATATACCTGCATAACCAGAATTATAAAGTATTAGAGCTAATATAATGCACCCAAACGAAATGTTTCCAGTCCAATAAATATATTTTTGGGAACAATATTCCACAAAATGTTGTTATAACTTTCATTGCAGTTCTGTGTCTTACCATGAAGACATTTTTTCAACAAAGTTTCATTACACAGTTTTAGATATGTAGGCTTTATTTGGTTTATAATTTTATTAGGAAGTCCTTGCTCAATTTCTTTGAGGGGACTCACAGCTGCTTTTGCCCTTTGGTAACGACACCAACTCTCAGATCCTTCAGGACACTGTCCATGCAATGAATTGTTTTTTCCAGATACACAGTGAAAAAATGCAGCTATTACACTACTCATCATCTTTTGTAGATTACCTACATTGCTTCGAATAGCTATTCCATAATAGTTCTGAATTCTGTCGATTAATTTATCAGTTAATTTATTTTTCCCTCCCAAACCTTTCGTCGTTTTTTTAATTGACGCAACCGCCCCCTACACGTTTCTGTACATGACCTATACACTCGAGTTTGGTTACTGTATTAATTCCATAAAAGTTTTTAACAGATTCATATCCTTTTGAGTCCCCATCTCCGTAGTATTCATTGTACTGTACATTCCTCACATTTGATCTCTCAAATATACGGTAGGCTCCAACAACCTCCATGTTCCCCGCGGAACCTTTATAGTTCGAACATACATGTTTCGATGATTGGCTATTGCCTTTCGCGCATATGTGGCAATATTGTGTCATAACTTCAATGTCTAAAATTTTACCGGTGTCAACTGATATGGCACTTACACACCCATTCAAAGATGAGTAGCCTCTGCGTTGCCAAGTACCATCAATGGATATTCCACATTTAGTGAAACTATTTGAGCCTTTAATTTCACTCAATGCAGCGTTGATGTTTTCTTGAGAAACGCGTTCAGTTGCTTTCAACAGTTTTCTTTCTTGATTGTGGAAAGCAAGTTTTGACAGGAAAGGTAAACCGAGGAAAGCACATAACTTTTTTGCCAGCTGAAAATCCTTTCCCGATTATCCTTAGCCCCAAAACAATTGAAGAGTTTATAAGACAAGAACCTTTCATCTTCTCTGTCGTAGGGAAACCTTTAAAGAAGGAGCAGTTTTTTGCACTTTAGGTTCATATGTGAGCATAATCCACTGACAGAGTCTTCTATAAGTTCCAAGCCCTGAGAATAGCAATCAGGACAACAAACTATGGCAAAAAATGAAATCAAAGTTGTCCAGCTGACAATTCTATTGTCTTTAGAAGTTTCAAACAATCTTTCTGAGAAAATTTCCAAACTTGTATGGCTTGATTCCAACTTTTTGGCAGTAGTGGATTCAGTAGAATTGAGCTCAGATGTTTCATCATTCTCATTAATAGTGGCACGAATGGTATAACGATTTCCAGTAAATCGGCGCTTCTTAGACCTCCCAGATCTTGATTTAGCCATAATTAATCAATATTTTGTCTTAAGAAAGACAGTTTTTCATAAAATATATCAAAATAATAAATTAAACGAGGAGCGAAGAATCGAGTAGCTAGAACATAAACAAATCGAAAAATGACAACAAACCTGTAAAGTTGTTGCCAAATTTTACTAAAACTATTAAATAATTTTATAAGAAATATCACCATATTCAGTTTTAATGTTACCAAAATTAATATTTCATCAATAAATTCAAAAAAATTCCAAAAAGAGTAAAAATCTTTCAAATTCAAACTACTTCCGGTTTCGATTTCTAACTTCCGGTTCGTTTTTGTTGTTCTCACTTGACATAAAAACTGCTATAACTTCGTAAATAATTGGAGGAGTACAAGCAAAAGTAAGGTATTTTTAGAATAAAGAAAATTCAAATATTAAAAATATCAAATAAAATTTTTTTTTTTGTCATGTTCATCAAAATTGATGATTTTACACTAGTCAGGCACTTTAATATAAAAACGAAAGCCAACTGCAGTAATAACTGATATGAAGAATTTTATGGAAGACTGACGGCACTCTACATTTGTTAGCTGAGAACGTTGGGTTACCAGAATTAATCTATGGTACGGAAAAAGAAACGCGCTAGTAATCCCCGAAAGAACATCGCACTTACCGCCAAAGAAATAGAATCATCCTCTCCTCCTAACAAGATTTCAGAAAGTCATACTTCAAAAATGGAAACAATGAATGAAATTAAAATTAAGCAAGAAGAGAATTTAGATGCTGATGAAGAAAAATTACAACAACCTATAACCATTATTAAAAATGGTATTCGATTTGAAGATCAACAGACTTTTTCCAAAAATATAACCTGGAAATACCCATCCAAACATTCATTAGCAATTTTGAAAGTACGTGCGATTCCTTCAATATACCAGAGAAACAGAAAATCCTATTTATAATCAAGTTAGTAGATGGAGCTGTGAAGACTTACATCCAATCACAATCTATCCCTAAAAGTTTTTACGAACTGAAAAATAATTTAATACGTAAATTTGGAACACAAGTCAATCCAGCGGAGATTCATCTTCTAATTATCTAAAACAGAAAAACCTCAAAAGAGACCCACATAGAATATTTCTACAGAGTAAAAGAAATCGCATCCCGGATAAACATGGAAGAAGAAGCTGAAAAATATTACATCATAAGAGGATTAAAAGAAAATAGCGCCATAGAAATACAGTTACAAAGCTGCAGCAACATAGAGGAACTGAAGGAAAAAATGAAACTCTTAGATATCCAAGAAAAATCAAAATCAAGTAAGAATGAAGTTATATACCCAAAGTATCCAATGACAAGAATACCTTATCATACGAATCAAATTGCCCATAGACAACAATATGGAGGATGGAATTGGAGAAATGACCAATCTCAACATCCGAATACCATAACCAATACAAGATATAAGGTATACTCTCCTCAGTTTCCATCACATTATCATCACCCTTCATTTTCACTTCCGCGGCCGACCCTATATCCGAGAATCCAACGATTTCCACAACGACCGACAGTTTTGCGACCCAATGCTCCAACTTTCTACCCCCGTCAAAGAACACAAAACAATAATACGGTATTCCAACCTCATCAAACATGAGAACTTATGATCATCCAGGGAAGAATCAACTTCAAACAAGTTGATGTCCTCTTGGATACAGGATCAAGAGAGAAGTGTCAATATTATTCCAAAAATATAATATCACAAATCAAGGGATACCACAATGTAGAGTATATCAAAACAAAAACTGCCACCATCAATGGAGAAATTGAGGTGAGTGAGGCAATTACTTTACAATTGAAAACAGGAGAAATTATTGAAAATATTAAATTCCTCATAGTAAAGGTAGAACTGAAATATTTAATAATTTCTAATAAAACTATGAGTATTTTTGAATTAAATATTAATTTTAGTGATTATAAAATTTTTCAGAGGAAAACAAATTTTAAAAAATTATGAATCTAAGAAAAATATTAAAGAAAATAAAACTCTTAAATTTAGTAATAATAAAATTATCACTAAGAAAACTGATAATGTGTTTAATATAGAAATAATTCCTAATAGTGATTATGATATTATTAATATGATTATAGATAAATATAAACATGTCTTTGCTAAAATTAAGTTTGATGTGGGTGAGTTAAAATGTAATTCTCCTAAAATAATACTTACCTCAGAATTACCCATTGAAAATCGACCATATATGACATCTTTTAAAGATGATACGGAAATAAAAAAGCAATTAGATGCATTATTGAAAGCAGGAATAATAAAACCATCTTATAGTTCTTACGCTGCCCCTATAACATTGGCTTTTAACAAAGAGGATAATGCTCGTACACGATTATGTATCGATTACAGAAAGCTAAAGGCTATCACAAAATTAGATGCAGAGCCAATTCCCCGAATAGATGCAGTTTTAGACAAATTAACACATGCAAAATTTTTCTCAACCATCGACCTATGTAGTGGTTATTGGCACATTAAATTAGATGATAATGAATCTGAAAAACTTGCATTTACATCCAATTACGGTCTTTTTCAATTTAATTGTTTGCCTTTTGGATATAAAAATTCTCCAGCTATATTTCAAAGAGCTATTAGACAGATTTCAAATAAATACCAAATAAATTTTGCATTAAATTATTTTGACGATATAATAGTATTTTCGGAATCAATTGAAGAACATGCAAAACATTTAGAGGAAATTTTTAAAATTTGTGGAATAGAAAATATTAAATTAAAATTATCAAAGTGTAAATTTGGCAAAGATACAATTGATTTCTTAGGATATGAAATAAAACAAGGGTCATACATTCCAAATAATACAAATGACGAAATAATTAAAAAAAACTTTTACCCCCTGAAATGTAAAGGATTTACAAAGATTTCTTGGTAGTATTATATAATGTCTATTATAAATTCATTCCTCAATATGCAAAATTAGGAAGGCCCTTAAATAATCTTCTTAAAAGAATCAAAATTGGAATTGGACCCCAGAATGTCAACAATCTTTTCAAAAACTTAAAGACAGCTTAATTTCAAAGCCCATTTTAGCTATATTCAATCCAAATTATCCCTGTCATCTTTATGTAGATGCATCGAAAACTACAAAATCTCATGTATCCTCAAACAACAAAAACCCAATGGAAATCAACATCCGATTGCATTCCACTCGAGACGACTGAGAAATTGTGAAATTAATTATACAATCACTGAATTAGAATGCTTAGCTATAATTGATAGTTTAGATAAATTCCATTGCTATCTTCATGGATCTCATTTCACAGTTCATACCGATCATAATACATTAGTTTGGCTTAAAAATTTCAAAAATCCCACGGGTAGACTTTTTAGATGGTCTTTAAAAGTTTCTATGTATGATTTTGATATAAAATATAAGAAAGGTAGCACTAATGTTGAAGCTGATATGTTAACAAGAAATCCTATTGCTTATCATATAATTAATACACCCCAGAACCTTTATTAGATATCAATGAAATAAGTCATTTTCAAAATATAGAAAATACATCAGCTTCTAAATGTTTTAAGAGAGATGGTGTTTTTGTAGTTAAAAGGCAAGGTTTAACTAAAATAATTGTACCCAAAGCTCTAAGAGTGAAATTAATGGAAACAACTCATAAAACATTTGGCCACCCTGGTGTAGCTACCATGTTAAAAGTAATATCACCACAATATTATTGGATAAACATTATTACTGATATACGAAATTATGTGAAACACTGTGAAACTTGTCAAATAAATAAGAAGTCACATCAGAGAAAGTACGGACTGATGCAATCACTTCCCCTTTGTGAAAAACCCTTTGAATATTTATCGATAGATAGTGTAGGTGGTTTAAATTATTACAACTCTGTTAAAAATATTTACACATTATTATTGATCATGCAACTAGGTACATTTGGACTTTCCCATCAAAAAATGCAACAACAGATACTTATATAAATTGTTTAAGACAAATCTTTCAGAATCAAATACCGGAAAAAATTTTAAGTGATAGAAATACTGCGTTCACCTCTTCAAAATTTAAGCATTTTTTAAAACATAATAATGTCACTCAATTATTAACTACTTCTCACAGACCACAAACCAATGGAAAGGTTGAACGTGTAAATCAAACCATCATTACCCGCTTAAAATGTGAAATTAGTAATAGTTCAAATAAAGTCCCATGGACAAAAATTCTAGAAAAAGTAACCCATCAGTATAATCAACCTCCACATACAATAACAGGTTTCCCTCCAACCTACTTAATGTATGGTAATTTACCTTTCGAAATTTCGCTAAAAGATAATGAGATATATCCTCCCTTAGAAGAAGCAAGAAAATTAGCCAAAGAAAGAACAGAACAATATTATAAAATAAATAAGATTAGATATGATAAAAAATTTCAGGAAGCTGATTTCAAGGTTGGTGACTTAGTAATGTATGAGGAATTTCAATACCCCAATACAAGGAAATTAAGTCCCCCTTATTCAGGCCCTTATACCGTTTTAAGAAAATGTTCAGATGTATTATTTGAAATTGATAGACCCAATGCCCTTAATAAAACTGACACTGAATTGGTTCATTCAGTTCGTTTAAGACATTTTCATCCATCTGAAAATTTTCAGTTAAATTACATTCAACAAAAAATACAAATAATAATGAGAGAAGAAGATAATAACTAAAAGAAACATCTTACGTAATACAGAAATAACTGAGTTCTGCTTAACAAGACTTTTCGGCGAAAAAGAATAATATATGATATGTGATATGGTATTTAATTTTTATAATATAGTTGTGTTATAAATGAGATATTTTCTTTATATTTTAATTGAGAAAACAAAGTATATAGGTTTAGTCTCTCATACAAAATTTTGAGAAATTTTAATATACTTCTCATAATTTTATCTTAAGGTGTCGAATGAGTTAAGAGTTATGATAGAAATTGGTGTTTTAAAGTGGAAGATATAAATTAAGTTTTTAGAAAAATGACTAATGAGAGAACTAATACTAGAGATATTGATTTTTATATGAAACAAAAAGTAAAGTCAAGTTGTATTCTTTTTTTTTCTCCATTGAATTCAATTGTTTTGTTAATTATTTTATTCAGCAGTAATCTTATTGCATGTCATTTAATTTTTTTATTTTGAAATTGTGTGTTTTGATATACCGGCCATATATCAGGATTCACTATTTCTTGAAATTTTCCTTATCTAAAATTAAAATTAATTTAATAACTTGAAGCTTATTTTTGGATATTACACAATGGATAAGCGAGAATACAATCATTATAATTTTGTATATGTCTCGAAACATTAAGAGGACAAACTTGTTTAGTTTGATATGTACACCTCTCATTGTTTCTTATCAGCATCCCTGAACATCTGTGAGTTGATGACGCAGATTTCTCAGAGAGATGTGTTCAAAATTAAGTAAGGTGATACAGTTTTATTAGTGAATGTGTGATGCAAGAGAAATTCAAGAATTTTTGTCTATGAAACGTATTTTTAGAAGGTTACGGAAAGATTCAAAATATTGCATGCGATATTAAGTTACAATGAATATTGTGAAAAACTATCAGAAATACTAAAAGTTATTTTTGAAGTGAGTCCACTTTTCCGACTCAAAATAATAAAAACGAGCTCTTATATTCATAGTTCTTATATTCTTATATTCTTATAATTTTTATATTTTATAACGCATATGAAATAAAACATTGTTTATTGTGTTGGATAGTGCATAGAAGTTGTGTGTTATACACCGTTTTCATATTATTAATAATTTCATTTTATTAGTGTCTATATTTTTTATCTTTTTAAAAGATAAAATGTATGTTTTAATATTCTTCTGTTATATTATAATAAAAATTAAAAAAGATGTTGCAAAATAAAGTTATTATACATAAATAAAATTTTCAGTTTTAATGAATAAGATGCGCTTTATAAATACTTGAAATTATACAAATTTCATAAAGAACGTGAGTCCATTTTGCATATATATTTATGTTTCTTTTCATTTTTTATTGTGACTCGTGGAACCCCAGGGTTCTGTGGAGCACAGTTTGAATTGAGGAACCCTACGAACTAAAAGGAATTTGGGGGAACACCATTCCATTATTAGAAAAATATATCCTGAAGCAATATTTAAATTTAATCAACTTGTTATTGGTACTTTATAGATTGTAAAAAGTATTGTATTTTTGTTATAAGAAAAATTCATTCTATTTTAATATAATTCACGCATTAATAATAAACTATGCTCCAGATGTCACCTACCCATGTATTATACTTAGTAATTGGGATATGTTTGCATTTTTTCACTCAATCGCAAATTTTTTGCAATTGAGTCTATGCAAATTTATTTGCAGTCGCATTTTATATTTTGTGTCTATTTTGTTTTCACACCTTCATTTTGTTTCCCCATACGTTGAGAAAAACATTGTTCTGATTGGAATTAAAACTTTTAGAGCTGTGTGAAAAATCTTGTGCATTCTGCATGTATTTATAACCTGAAACAAAGGAGCCACATTTGCTTAATTTTAGATTTTAACGTCAAATCTGTTGAAGTGCCAATAAGTTGTTTCCTCTTCTTCATTGGTAAAATTTCTCATTTATCTTTTATTATACTAGCTGCATGGCCCGGCGTTGCACAGGTTTTCTCTACTTTTAAAAATTTTCCTTTCACAAAAAATCAGAGCACTTCCCTTTTTCTTTTTCGAAATTACTTTGACTTTTTTGTTTCTTTCCCCTCTGCTTAGCCCGGGCTTTTACCGAGTGTATAACTTAATTTCCACGATAATTTCCTCTTTCCTTCATGACGCCAGCACCCTTGTGCGGGTGTGTATGCGTACGATGTGTGATCGCTAAAATGATGTCATTAAAATTACCTTTTTCGAACTTTTTTCACTTTTCACAGTGTGACAGGTTTCTTTTCCCTTCATTTACCCCCTGCTTGCACGAACATATTTGAATGTATAACATATTGTCATGTAAATTCCCCTTCTCCTCTAGTTAGCACTTTCTGTTGTGTTTGTATGATTTCTATATTAATGTCATTACAAATCCCCTTTCAAAATTTCTTCTACATCTTTCCACTGTCAGACACGTTTCTTTTATCTCTCTATAGCCTGGATTAATTACATACAGCTATTGAAATGATTTTCCCGATTGTTTGATTAAGCATGTGTACGTGTAAAAAAAAAAACACACACTATATATATATATATATATATATATATATATATATATATATATGTAAGGATAATTAAATTCCCTATCTAGCACTTGACTCATCTTTCTCAGTTCCCATCTTCAAGTATCAAACTAATCACCCATTTATTTTTCCAAACATATGGCCTAGCCAATAAACATGTCTAACTCCAGATCGTTAGATTTAATAGTCAACATATGTCAGCATTAACTTGCAAGCACCCTCTTCAAAGCAGCGATACTTACCATATGTTTTCAAGTGTTATCCACTTGAAACCACCACCATGGCGTGCTTTTTCTCCCTGCTCTCGGTGTCAGAACAGATGTACAAATGAAAGAATAAAGGTCGTCTTTTCACTTTTCTAACTTTAATCTGATTCTGTCTTAAAAATCATGACAGAATTAAAGCCGGTAGGATCTTTGTCTGCGATCTTAATGTAAAAACTAATCTTTTTTATAAAATATTTTAAGGTGCCTGACTAGTTGCGGAGACATTTTTTTGAAATTTTGCTGAAAATTTATTTTTAAACTCATTTTTTGTTTAATTATAGCTGAAAACTAATAAAAATAGCAAAAAAAAATTTCTTTCAATGTATTTTTTTTTTTAAATATGGCCAATTTTAGGTTTAAATTAGACGTTATTTGTACGTTACGTTAAACATAGTAAAATAAATTCTAATGCATAATATTTTAAAAAACCCACATAATTTTACTCAAAAAACAGTTACTAATGAATTGACCTAATATCTTTGAAAAATTTTAATTTGTTACTGAACTAGAAGTCAAAAAGTGCACGCAATGCTAATTTTTTAAAATTTCACATTTATCACACAGAAAAAAATCATAAAAAGTAAATATGCTGTTTTTCTTAATCCTTAGGTCACAGCATACATACTATAATAATGCACAATTACACAAAATTACAGACAATTATCTACAGAACTTTTTTGAGATATCATGCTTACCGTGTTGTAAAATATCAAACAATCTGTTTCAGAGAAAAATGCATTTAAAGATTTAAGATTCAAAGTTTAAAAAACTATACTGCTAAAAAAACCTAAAACCTCTCTATATCAAAAGAACAAACATTTTCAAAGCAATTATGAATTTTATATACTTTCTTCAAACTTTTATCTTTTAATATTTTTAACAATTTTATAGTGTCAAAAAGCTTTTTCTTAAAGTCTAAGTACACAGTTTACGAAATACAGATTAGACGTATAAAAAGCACTTTAAAAAACCTTATTGCATTAAAAATAAAAACATTTTACATAGAAAAACAAATATATATTATTCCAAATTATTTTAGAAGTTAAGAAATATATCATACAAAATATATTTGTGTTGTTTTACCAGTAAACATTCACGAAAAAACTCTTGAAAAATATTGTTTATCACAAAAGTTATCATAAATTAGAATAAAAATCCTGCAAAGAAGTACTTTAAAACCCTCCATATGAATATACTAAGCCTTCTGTTTTTTCATCCTTAGTACTTTTTGTTTTCCTAGCTGCTTTTCTTTTTTCGAGACAATTTCGCAATCGGTAAAGAATGTCTTAAAGATGTTGAAATCCGTTGTTTATCAAATTTAAGTAACTCTTGAGCAACACTTTCAGGAAAGGAACCATTTACATTTCGAATTACTGATAATATACCTGCATAACCAGAATTATAAAGTATTAGAGCTAATATAATGCACCCAAACGAAATGTTTCCAGTCCAATAAATATATTTTTGGGAACAATATTCCACAAAATGTTGTTATAACTTTCATTGCAGTTCTGTGTCTTACCATGAAGACATTTTTTCAACAAAGTTTCATTACACAGTTTTAGATATGTAGGCTTTATTTGGTTTATAATTTTATTAGGAAGTCCTTGCTCAATTTCTTTGAGGGGACTCACAGCTGCTTTTGCCCTTTGGTAACGACACCAACTCTCAGATCCTTCAGGACACTGTCCATGCAATGAATTGTTTTTTCCAGATACACAGTGAAAAAATGCAGCTATTACACTACTCATCATCTTTTGTAGATTACCTACATTGCTTCGAATAGCTATTCCATAATAGTTCTGAATTCTGTCGATTAATTTATCAGTTAATTTATTTTTCCCTCCCAAACCTTTCGTCGTTTTTTTTTTTAATTGACGCAACCGCCCCCTACACGTTTCTGTACATGACCTATACACTCGAGTTTGGTTACTGTATTAATTCCATAAAAGTTTTTAACAGATTCATATCCTTTTGAGTCCCCATCTCCGTAGTATTCATTGTACTGTACATTCCTCACATTTGATCTCTCAAATATACGGTAGGCTCCAACAACCTCCATGTTCCCCGCGGAACCTTTATAGTTCGAACATACATGTTTCGATGATTGGCTATTGCCTTTCGCGCATATGTGGCAATATTGTGTCATAACTTCAATGTCTAAAATTTTACCGGTGTCAACTGATATGGCACTTACACACCCATTCAAAGATGAGTAGCCTCTGCGTTGCCAAGTACCATCAATGGATATTCCACATTTAGTGAAACTATTTGAGCCTTTAATTTCACTCAATGCAGCGTTGATGTTTTCTTGAGAAACGCGTTCAGTTGCTTTCAACAGTTTTCTTTCTTGATTGTGGAAAGCAAGTTTTGACAGGAAAGGTAAACCGAGGAAAGCACATAACTTTTTGCCAGCTGAAAATCCTTTCCCGATTATCCTTAGCCCCAAAACAATTGAAGAGTTTATAAGACAAGAACCTTTCATCTTCTCTGTCGTAGGGAAACCTTTAAAGAAGGAGCAGTTTTTGCACTTTAGGTTCATATGTGAGCATAATCCACTGACAGAGTCTTCTATAAGTTCCAAGCCCTGAGAATAGCAATCAGGACAACAAACTATGGCAAAAAATGAAATCAAAGTTGTCCAGCTGACAATTCTATTGTCTTTAGAAGTTTCAAACAATCTTTCTGAGAAAATTTCCAAACTTGTATGGCTTGATTCCAACTTTTTGGCAGTAGTGGATTCAGTAGAATTGAGCTCAGATGTTTCATCATTCTCATTAATAGTGGCACGAATGGTATAACGATTTCCAGTAAATCGGCGCTTCTTAGACCTCCCAGATCTTGATTTAGCCATAATTAATCAATATTTTGTCTTAAGAAAGACAGTTTTTCATAAAATATATCAAAATAATAAATTAAACGAGGAGCGAAAGAATCGAGTAGCTAGAACATAAACAAATCGAAAAATGACAACAAACCTGTAAAGTTGTTGCCAAATTTTACTAAAACTATTAAATAATTTTATAAGAAATATCACCATATTCAGTTTTAATGTTACCAAAATTAATATTTCATCAATAAATTCAAAAAAATTCAAAAAAAAGAGTAAAAATCTTTCAAATTCAAACTACTTCCGGTTTCGATTTCTAACTTCCGGTTCGTTTTTGTTGTTCTCACTTGACATAAAAACTGCTATAACTTCGTAAATAATTGGAGGAGTACAAGCAAAAGTAAGGTATTTTTAGAATAAAGAAAATTCAAATATTAAAAATATCAAATAAAATTTTTTTGTCATGTTCATCAAAATTGATGATTTTACACTAGTCAGGCACTTTAATATAAAAACGAAAGCCAACTGCAGTAATAACTGATATGAAGAATTTTATGGAAGACTGACGGCACTCTACATTTGTTAGCTGAGAACGTTGGGTTACCAGAATTAATCTATGGTACGGAAAAAGAAACGCGCTAGTAATCCCCGAAAGAACATCGCACTTACCGCCAAAGAAATAGAATCATCCTCTCCTCCTAACAAGATTTCAGAAAGTCATACTTCAAAAATGGAAACAATGAATGAAATTAAAATTAAGCAAGAAGAGAATTTAGATGCTGATGAAGAAAAATTACAACAACCTATAACCATTATTAAAAATGGTATTCGATTTGAAGATCAACAGACTTTTTCCAAAAATATAACCTGGAAATACCCATCCAAACATTCATTAGCAATTTTGAAAGTACGTGCGATTCCTTCAATATACCAGAGAAACAGAAAATCCTATTTATAATCAAGTTAGTAGATGGAGCTGTGAAGACTTACATCCAATCACAATCTATCCCTAAAAGTTTTTACGAACTGAAAAATAATTTAATACGTAAATTTGGAACACAAGTCAATCCAGCGGAGATTCATCTTCTAATTATCTAAAACAGAAAAACCTCAAAAGAGACCCACATAGAATATTTCTACAGAGTAAAAGAAATCGCATCCCGGATAAACATGGAAGAAGAAGCTGAAAAATATTACATCATAAGAGGATTAAAAGAAAATAGCGCCATAGAAATACAGTTACAAAGCTGCAGCAACATAGAGGAACTGAAGGAAAAAATGAAACTCTTAGATATCCAAGAAAAATCAAAATCAAGTAAGAATGAAGTTATATACCCAAAGTATCCAATGACAAGAATACCTTATCATACGAATCAAATTGCCCATAGACAACAATATGGAGGATGGAATTGGAGAAATGACCAATCTCAACATCCGAATACCATAACCAATACAAGATATAAGGTATACTCTCCTCAGTTTCCATCACATTATCATCACCCTTCATTTTCACTTCCGCGGCCGACCCTATATCCGAGAATCCAACGATTTCCACAACGACCGACAGTTTTGCGACCCAATGCTCCAACTTTCTACCCCCGTCAAAGAACACAAAACAATAATACGGTATTCCAACCTCATCAAACATGAGAACTTATGATCATCCAGGGAAGAATCAACTTCAAACAAGTTGATGTCCTCTTGGATACAGGATCAAGAGAGAAGTGTCAATATTATTCCAAAAAATATAATATCACAAATCAAGGGATACCACAATGTAGAGTATATCAAAACAAAAACTGCCACCATCAATGGAGAAATTGAGGTGAGTGAGGCAATTACTTTACAATTGAAAACAGGAGAAATTATTGAAAATATTAAATTCCTCATAGTAAAGGTAGAACTGAAATATTTAATAATTTCTAATAAAACTATGAGTATTTTTGAATTAAATATTAATTTTAGTGATTATAAAATTTTTCAGAGGAAAACAAATTTTAAAAAATTATGAATCTAAGAAAAATATTAAAGAAAATAAAACTCTTAAATTTAGTAATAATAAAATTATCACTAAGAAAACTGATAATGTGTTTAATATAGAAATAATTCCTAATAGTGATTATGATATTATTAATATGATTATAGATAAATATAAACATGTCTTTGCTAAAAATAAGTTTGATGTGGGTGAGTTAAAATGTAATTCTCCTAAAATAATACTTACCTCAGAATTACCCATTGAAAATCGACCATATATGACATCTTTTAAAGATGATACGGAAATAAAAAAGCAATTAGATGCATTATTGAAAGCAGGAATAATAAAACCATCTTATAGTTCTTACGCTGCCCCTATAACATTGGCTTTTAACAAAGAGGATAATGCTCGTACACGATTATGTATCGATTACAGAAAGCTAAAGGCTATCACAAAATTAGATGCAGAGCCAATTCCCCGAATAGATGCAGTTTTAGACAAATTAACACATGCAAAATTTTTCTCAACCATCGACCTATGTAGTGGTTATTGGCACATTAAATTAGATGATAATGAATCTGAAAAACTTGCATTTACATCCAATTACGGTCTTTTTCAATTTAATTGTTTGCCTTTTGGATATAAAAATTCTCCAGCTATATTTCAAAGAGCTATTAGACAGATTTCAAATAAATACCAAATAAATTTTGCATTAAATTATTTTGACGATATAATAGTATTTTCGGAATCAATTGAAGAACATGCAAAACATTTAGAGGAAATTTTTAAAATTTGTGGAATAGAAAATATTAAATTAAAATTATCAAAGTGTAAATTTGGCAAAGATACAATTGATTTCTTAGGATATGAAATAAAACAAAGGGTCATACATTCCAAATAATACAAATGACGAAATAATTAAAAAAAAAAAACTTTTACCCCCTGGAAATGTAAAGGATTTACAAAGATTTCTTGGTAGTATTATATAATGTCTATTATAAATTCATTCCTCAATATGCAAAATTAGGAAGGCCCTTAAATAATCTTCTTAAAAAGAATCAAAATTGGAATTGGACCCCAGAATGTCAACAATCTTTTCAAAAACTTAAAGACAGCTTAATTTCAAAGCCCATTTTAGCTATATTCAATCCAAATTATCCCTGTCATCTTTATGTAGATGCATCGAAAACTACAAAATCTCATGTATCCTCAAACAACAAAAACCCAATGAAATCAACATCCGATTGCATTCCACTCGAGACGACTGAGAAATTGTGAAATTAATTATACAATCACTGAATTAGAATGCTTAGCTATAATTGATAGTTTAGATAAATTCCATTGCTATCTTCATGGATCTCATTTCACAGTTCATACCGATCATAATACATTAGTTTGGCTTAAAAATTTCAAAAATCCCACGGGTAGACTTTTTTAGATGGTCTTTAAAAGTTTCTATGTATGATTTTGATATAAAATATAAGAAAGGTAGCACTAATGTTGAAGCTGATATGTTAACAAGAAATCCTATTGCTTATCATATAATTAATACACCCCCAGAACCTTTATTAGATATCAATGAAATAAGTCATTTTCAAAATATAGAAAATACATCAGCTTCTAAATGTTTTAAGAGAGATGGTGTTTTTGTAGTTAAAAGGCAAGGTTTAACTAAAATAATTGTACCCAAAGCTCTAAGAGTGAAATTAATGGAAACAACTCATAAAACATTTGGCCACCCTGGTGTAGCTACCATGTTAAAAGTAATATCACCACAATATTATTGGATAAACATTATTACTGATATACGAAATTATGTGAAACACTGTGAAACTTGTCAAATAAATAAGAAGTCACATCAGAGAAAGTACGGACTGATGCAATCACTTCCCCTTTGTGAAAAACCCTTTGAATATTTATCGATAGATAGTGTAGGTGGTTTAAATTATTACAACTCTGTTAAAAATATTTACACATTATTATTGATCATGCAACTAGGTACATTTGGACTTTCCCATCAAAAAATGCAACAACAGATACTTATATAAATTGTTTAAGACAAATCTTTCAGAATCAAATACCGGAAAAAATTTTAAGTGATAGAAATACTGCGTTCACCTCTTCAAAATTTAAGCATTTTTTAAAACATAATAATGTCACTCAATTATTAACTACTTCTCACAGACCACAAACCAATGGAAAGGTTGAACGTGTAAATCAAACCATCATTACCCGCTTAAAATGTGAAATTAGTAATAGTTCAAATAAAGTCCCATGGACAAAAATTCTAGAAAAAGTAACCCATCAGTATAATCAACCTCCACATACAATAACAGGTTTCCCTCCAACCTACTTAATGTATGGTAATTTACCTTTCGAAATTTCGCTAAAAGATAATGAGATATATCCTCCCTTAGAAGAAGCAAGAAAATTAGCCAAAGAAAGAACAGAACAATATTATAAAATAAATAAGATTAGATATGATAAAAAATTTCAGGAAGCTGATTTCAAGGTTGGTGACTTAGTAATGTATGAGGAATTTCAATACCCCAATACAAGGAAATTAAGTCCCCCTTATTCAGGCCCTTATACCGTTTTAAGAAAATGTTCAGATGTATTATTTGAAATTGATAGACCCAATGCCCTTAATAAAACTGACACTGAATTGGTTCATTCAGTTCGTTTAAGACATTTTCATCCATCTGAAAATTTTCAGTTAAATTACATTCAACAAAATACAAATAATAATGAGAGAAGAAGATAATAACTAAAAGAAACATCTTACGTAATACAGAAATAACTGAGTTCTGCTTAACAAGACTTTTCGGCGAAAAAGAATAATATATGATATGTGATATGGTATTTAATTTTTATAATATAGTTGTGTTATAAATGAGATATTTTCTTTATATTTTAATTGAGAAAACAAAGTATATAGGTTTAGTCTCTCATACAAAATTTTGAGAAATTTTAATATACTTCTCATAATTTTATCTTAAGGTGTCGAATGAGTTAAGAGTTATGATAGAAATTGGTGTTTTAAAGTGGAAGATATAAATTAAGTTTTTAGAAAAATGACTAATGAGAGAACTAATACTAGAGATATTGATTTTTATATGAAACAAAAGTAAAGTCAAGTTGTATTCTTTTTTCTCCATTGAATTCAATTGTTTTGTTAATTATTTTATTCAGCAGTAATCTTATTGCATGTCATTTATTTTTTTTTTATTTTGAAATTGTGTGTTTTGATATACCGGCCATATATCAGGATTCACTATTTCTTGAAATTTTCCTTATCTAAAATTAAAATTAATTTAATAACTTGAAGCTTATTTTTGGATATTACACAATGGATAAGCGAGAATACAATCATTATAATTTTGTATATGTCTCGAAACATTAAGAGGACAAACTTGTTTAGTTTGATATGTACACCTCTCATTGTTTCTTATCAGCATCCCTGAACATCTGTGAGTTGATGACGCAGATTTCTCAGAGAGATGTGTTCAAAATTAAGTAAGGTGATACAGTTTTATTAGTGAATGTGTGATGCAAGAGAAATTCAAGAATTTTTGTCTATGAAACGTATTTTTAGAAGGTTACGGAAAGATTCAAAATATTGCATGCGATATTAAGTTACAATGAATATTGTGAAAAACTATCAGAAATACTAAAAGTTATTTTTTGAAGTGAGTCCACTTTTCCGACTCAAAATAATAAAAACGAGCTCTTATATTCATAGTTCTTATATTCTTATATTCTTATAATTTTTATATTTTATAACGCATATGAAATAAAACATTGTTTATTGTGTTGGATAGTGCATAGAAGTTGTGTGTTATACACCGTTTTCATATTATTAATAATTTCATTTTATTAGTGTCTATATTTTTTTATCTTTTTAAAAAGATAAAATGTATGTTTTAATATTCTTCTGTTATATTATAATAAAAATTAAAAAAGATGTTGCAAAATAAAGTTATTATACATAAATAAAATTTTCAGTTTTAATGAATAAGATGCGCTTTATAAATACTTGAAATTATACAAATTTCATAAAGAACGTGAGTCCATTTTGCATATATATTTATGTTTCTTTTCATTTTTTTATTGTGACTCGTGGAACCCCAGGGTTCTGTGGAGCACAGTTTGAATTGAGGAACCCTACGAACTAAAAGGAATTTGGGGGAACACCATTCCATTATTAGAAAAATATATCCTGAAGCAATATTTAAATTTAATCAACTTGTTATTGGTACTTTATAGATTGTAAAAGTATTGTATTTTTGTTATAAGAAAAATTCATTCTATTTTAATATAATTCACGCATTAATAATAAACTATGCTCCAGATGTCACCTACCCATGTATTATACTTAGTAATTGGGATATGTTTGCATTTTTTTCACTCAATCGCAAATTTTTTGCAATTGAGTCTATGCAAATTTATTTGCAGTCATTTTATATTTTGTGTCTATTTTGTTTTCACACCTTCATTTTGTTTCCCCATACGTTGAGAAAAACATTGTTCTGATTGGAATTAAAACTTTTAGAGCTGTGTGAAAAATCTTGTGCATTCTGCATGTATTTATAACCTGAAACAAAGGAGCCACATTTGCTTAATTTTAGATTTTAACGTCAAATCTGTTGAAGTGCCAATAAGTTGTTTCCTCTTCTTCATTGGTAAAATTTCTCATTTATCTTTTATTATACTAGCTGCATGGCCCGGCGTTGCACAGGTTTTCTCTACTTTTAAAAATTTTCCTTTCACAAAAAATCAGAGCACTTCCCTTTTTCTTTTTCGAAATTACTTTGACTTTTTGTTTCTTTCCCTCTGCTTAGCCCGGGCTTTTACCGAGTGTATAACTTAATTTCCACGATAATTTCCTCTTTCCTTCATGACGCCAGCACCCTTGTGCGGGTGTGTATGCGTACGATGTGTGATCGCTAAAATGATGTCATTAAAATTACCTTTTTCGAACTTTTTCACTTTTCACAGTGTGACAGGTGTCTTTTCCCTTCATTTACCCCCTGCTTGCACGAACATATTTGAATGTATAACATATTGTCATGTAAATTCCCCTTCTCCTCTAGTTAGCACTTTCTGTTGTGTTTGTATGATTTCTATATTAATGTCATTACAAATCCCCTTTCAAAATTTCTTCTACATCTTTCCACTGTCAGACACGTTTCTTTTATCTCTCTATAGCCTGGATTAATTACATACAGCTATTGAAATGATTTTTTCCCGATTGTTTGATTAAGCATGTGTACGTGTAAAAAAAAAAAACACACACACTATATATATATATATATATATATATATATATATATATATATATATATATATATATGTAAGGATAATTAAATTCCCTATCTAGCACTTGACTCATCTTTCTCAGTTCCCATCTTCAAGTATCAAACTAATCACCCATTTATTTTTTCCAAACATATGGCCTAGCCAATAAACATGTCTAACTCCAGATCGTTAGATTTAATAGTCAACATATGTCAGTATTAACTTGCAAGCACCCTCTTCAAAGCAGCGATACTTACCATATGTTTTTCAAGTGTTATCCACTTGAAACCACCACCATGGCGTGCTTTTTCTCCCTGCTCTCGGTGTCAGAACAGATGTACAAATGAAAGAATAAAGGTCGTCTTTTCACTTTTCTAACTTTAATCTGATTCTGTCTTAAAAATCATGACAGAATTAAAGCCGGTAGGATCTTTGTCTGCGATCTTAATGTAAAAAACTAATCTTTTTTATAAAATATTTTAAGGTGCCTGACTAGTTGCGGAGACATTTTTTTGAAATTTTGCTGAAAATTTATTTTTAAACTCATTTTTTGTTTAATTATAGCTGAAAACTAATAAAAATAGCAAAAAAAAATTTCTTTCAATGTATTTTTTTAAATATGGCCAATTTTAGGTTTAAATTAGACGTTATTTGTACGTTACGTTAAACATAGTAAAATAAATTCTAATGCATAATATTTTAAAAAACCCACATAATTTTTACTCAAAAAACAGTTACTAATGAATTGACCTAATATCTTTGAAAAATTTTAATTTGTTACTGAACTAGAAGTCAAAAAGTGCACGCAATGCTAATTTTTTTAAAATTTCACATTTATCACACAGAAAAAAAAATCATAAAAAAGTAAATATGCTGTTTTTCTTAATCCTAGGTCACAGCATACATACTATAATAATGCACAATTACACAAAATTACAGACAATTATCTACAGAACTTTTTGAGATATCATGCTTACCGTGTTGTAAAATATCAAACAATCTGTTTCAGAGAAAATGCATTTAAAGATTTAAGATTCAAAGTTTAAAAAACTATACTGCTAAAAAAAACCTAAAACCTCTCTATATCAAAAGAACAAACATTTTCAAAGCAATTATGAATTTTATATACTTTCTTCAAACTTTTATCTTTTAATATTTTTAACAATTTTATAGTGTCAAAAAGCTTTTTCTTAAAGTCTAAGTACACAGTTTACGAAATACAGATTAGACGTATAAAAGCACTTTAAAAACCTTATTGCATTAAAAATAAAAACATTTTACATAGAAAAACAAATATATATTATTCCAAATTATTTTAGAAGTTAAGAAATATATCATACAAAATATATTTGTGTTGTTTTACCAGTAAACATTCACGAAAAAACTCTTGAAAAATATTGTTTATCACAAAAGTTATCATAAATTAGAATAAAAATCCTGCAAAGAAGTACTTTAAAACCCTCCATATGAATATACTAAGCCTTCTGTTTTTTCATCCTTAGTACTTTTGTTTTCTAGCTGCTTTTCTTTTTCGAGACAATTTCGCAATCGGTAAAGAATGTCTTAAAGATGTTGAAATCCGTTGTTTATCAAATTTAAGTAACTCTTGAGCAACACTTTCAGGAAAGGAACCATTTACATTTCGAATTACTGATAATATACCTGCATAACCAGAATTATAAAGTATTAGAGCTAATATAATGCACCCAAACGAAATGTTTCCAGTCCAATAAATATATTTTTGGGAACAATATTCCACAAAAATGTTGTTATAACTTTCATTGCAGTTCTGTGTCTTACCATGAAGACATTTTTCAACAAAGTTTCATTACACAGTTTTAGATATGTAGGCTTTATTTGGTTTATAATTTTATTAGGAAGTCCTTGCTCAATTTCTTTGAGGGGACTCACAGCTGCTTTTGCCCTTTGGTAACGACACCAACTCTCAGATCCTTCAGGACACTGTCCATGCAATGAATTGTTTTTCCAGATACACAGTGAAAAAATGCAGCTATTACACTACTCATCATCTTTTGTAGATTACCTACATTGCTTCGAATAGCTATTCCATAATAGTTCTGAATTCTGTCGATTAATTTATCAGTTAATTTATTTTTCCCTCCCAAACCTTTCGTCGTTTTTAATTGACGCAACCGCCCCCTACACGTTTCTGTACATGACCTATACACTCGAGTTTGGTTACTGTATTAATTCCATAAAAAGTTTTTAACAGATTCATATCCTTTTGAGTCCCCATCTCCGTAGTATTCATTGTACTGTACATTCCTCACATTTGATCTCTCAAATATACGGTAGGCTCCAACAACCTCCATGTTCCCCGCGGAACCTTTATAGTTCGAACATACATGTTTCGATGATTGGCTATTGCCTTTCGCGCATATGTGGCAATATTGTGTCATAACTTCAATGTCTAAAATTTTACCGGTGTCAACTGATATGGCACTTACACACCCATTCAAAGATGAGTAGCCTCTGCGTTGCCAAGTACCATCAATGGATATTCCACATTTAGTGAAACTATTTGAGCCTTTAATTTCACTCAATGCAGCGTTGATGTTTTCTTGAGAAACGCGTTCAGTTGCTTTCAACAGTTTTCTTTCTTGATTGTGGAAAGCAAGTTTTGACAGGAAAGGTAAACCGAGGAAAGCACATAACTTTTTGCCAGCTGAAAATCCTTTCCCGATTATCCTTAGCCCCAAAACAATTGAAGAGTTTATAAGACAAGAACCTTTCATCTTCTCTGTCGTAGGGAAACCTTTAAAGAAGGAGCAGTTTTTGCACTTTAGGTTCATATGTGAGCATAATCCACTGACAGAGTCTTCTATAAGTTCCAAGCCCTGAGAATAGCAATCAGGACAACAAACTATGGCAAAAAATGAAATCAAAGTTGTCCAGCTGACAATTCTATTGTCTTTAGAAGTTTCAAACAATCTTTCTGAGAAAATTTCCAAACTTGTATGGCTTGATTCCAACTTTTTGGCAGTAGTGGATTCAGTAGAATTGAGCTCAGATGTTTCATCATTCTCATTAATAGTGGCACGAATGGTATAACGATTTCCAGTAAATCGGCGCTTCTTAGACCTCCCAGATCTTGATTTAGCCATAATTAATCAATATTTTGTCTTAAGAAAGACAGTTTTTTCATAAAATATATCAAAATAATAAATTAAACGAGGAGCGAAGAATCGAGTAGCTAGAACATAAACAAATCGAAAAATGACAACAAACCTGTAAAGTTGTTGCCAAATTTTACTAAAACTATTAAATAATTTTATAAGAAATATCACCATATTCAGTTTTAATGTTACCAAAATTAATATTTCATCAATAAATTCAAAAAAATTCCAAAAAAGAGTAAAAAAAATCTTTCAAATTCAAACTACTTCCGGTTTCGATTTCTAACTTCCGGTTCGTTTTTGTTGTTCTCACTTGACATAAAAACTGCTATAACTTCGTAAATAATTGGAGGAGTACAAGCAAAAGTAAGGTATTTTTAGAATAAAGAAAATTCAAATATTAAAAATATCAAATAAAATTTTTTTGTCATGTTCATCAAAATTGATGATTTTACACTAGTCAGGCACTTTAATATAAAAACGAAAGCCAACTGCAGTAATAACTGATATGAAGAATTTTATGGAAGACTGACGGCACTCTACATTTGTTAGCTGAGAACGTTGGGTTACCAGAATTAATCTATGGTACGGAAAAAAGAAACGCGCTAGTAATCCCCGAAAGAACATCGCACTTACCGCCAAAGAAATAGAATCATCCTCTCCTCCTAACAAGATTTCAGAAAGTCATACTTCAAAAATGGAAACAATGAATGAAATTAAAATTAAGCAAGAAGAGAATTTAGATGCTGATGAAGAAAAATTACAACAACCTATAACCATTATTAAAAATGGTATTCGATTTGAAGATCAACAGACTTTTTTCCAAAAATATAACCTGGAAATACCCATCCAAACATTCATTAGCAATTTTGAAAGTACGTGCGATTCCTTCAATATACCAGAGAAACAGAAAATCCTATTTATAATCAAGTTAGTAGATGGAGCTGTGAAGACTTACATCCAATCACAATCTATCCCTAAAAGTTTTTACGAACTGAAAAATAATTTAATACGTAAATTTGGAACACAAGTCAATCCAGCGGAGATTCATCTTCTAATTATCTAAAACAGAAAAACCTCAAAAGAGACCCACATAGAATATTTCTACAGAGTAAAAGAAATCGCATCCCGGATAAACATGGAAGAAGAAGCTGAAAAATATTACATCATAAGAGGATTAAAGAAAATAGCGCCATAGAAATACAGTTACAAAGCTGCAGCAACATAGAGGAACTGAAGGAAAAAATGAAACTCTTAGATATCCAAGAAAAATCAAAATCAAGTAAGAATGAAGTTATATACCCAAAGTATCCAATGACAAGAATACCTTATCATACGAATCAAATTGCCCATAGACAACAATATGGAGGATGGAATTGGAGAAATGACCAATCTCAACATCCGAATACCATAACCAATACAAGATATAAGGTATACTCTCCTCAGTTTCCATCACATTATCATCACCCTTCATTTTCACTTCCGCGGCCGACCCTATATCCGAGAATCCAACGATTTCCACAACGACCGACAGTTTTGCGACCCAATGCTCCAACTTTCTACCCCCGTCAAAGAACACAAAACAATAATACGGTATTCCAACCTCATCAAACATGAGAACTTATGATCATCCAGGGAAGAATCAACTTCAAACAAGTTGATGTCCTCTTGGATACAGGATCAAGAGAGAAGTGTCAATATTATTCCAAAAATATAATATCACAAATCAAGGGATACCACAATGTAGAGTATATCAAAACAAAAACTGCCACCATCAATGGAGAAATTGAGGTGAGTGAGGCAATTACTTTACAATTGAAAACAGGAGAAATTATTGAAAATATTAAATTCCTCATAGTAAAGGTAGAACTGAAATATTTAATAATTTCTAATAAAACTATGAGTATTTTTGAATTAAATATTAATTTTAGTGATTATAAAATTTTTCAGAGGAAAACAAATTTTAAAAAATTATGAATCTAAGAAAAATATTAAAGAAAATAAAACTCTTAAATTTAGTAATAATAAAATTATCACTAAGAAAACTGATAATGTGTTTAATATAGAAATAATTCCTAATAGTGATTATGATATTATTAATATGATTATAGATAAATATAAACATGTCTTTGCTAAAAATAAGTTTGATGTGGGTGAGTTAAAATGTAATTCTCCTAAAATAATACTTACCTCAGAATTACCCATTGAAAATCGACCATATATGACATCTTTTAAAGATGATACGGAAATAAAAAAGCAATTAGATGCATTATTGAAAGCAGGAATAATAAAACCATCTTATAGTTCTTACGCTGCCCCCTATAACATTGGCTTTTAACAAAGAGGATAATGCTCGTACACGATTATGTATCGATTACAGAAAGCTAAAGGCTATCACAAAATTAGATGCAGAGCCAATTCCCCGAATAGATGCAGTTTTAGACAAATTAACACATGCAAAATTTTTCTCAACCATCGACCTATGTAGTGGTTATTGGCACATTAAATTAGATGATAATGAATCTGAAAACTTGCATTTACATCCAATTACGGTCTTTTTCAATTTAATTGTTTGCCTTTTGGATATAAAAATTCTCCAGCTATATTTCAAAGAGCTATTAGACAGATTTCAAATAAATACCAAATAAATTTTGCATTAAATTATTTTGACGATATAATAGTATTTTCGGAATCAATTGAAGAACATGCAAAACATTTAGAGGAAATTTTAAAATTTGTGGAATAGAAAATATTAAATTAAAATTATCAAAGTGTAAATTTGGCAAAAGATACAATTGATTTCTTAGGATATGAAATAAAACAAGGGTCATACATTCCAAATAATACAAATGACGAAATAATTAAAAAAACTTTTACCCCCTGGAAATGTAAAGGATTTACAAAGATTTCTTGGTAGTATTATATAATGTCTATTATAAATTCATTCCTCAATATGCAAAATTAGGAAGGCCCTTAAATAATCTTCTTAAAAAGAATCAAAATTGGAATTGGACCCCAGAATGTCAACAATCTTTTCAAAAACTTAAAGACAGCTTAATTTCAAAGCCCATTTTAGCTATATTCAATCCAAATTATCCCTGTCATCTTTATGTAGATGCATCGAAAACTACAAAATCTCATGTATCCTCAAACAACAAAAACCCAATGGAAATCAACATCCGATTGCATTCCACTCGAGACGACTGAGAAATTGTGAAATTAATTATACAATCACTGAATTAGAATGCTTAGCTATAATTGATAGTTTAGATAAATTCCATTGCTATCTTCATGGATCTCATTTCACAGTTCATACCGATCATAATACATTAGTTTGGCTTAAAAATTTCAAAAATCCCACGGGTAGACTTTTTAGATGGTCTTTAAAAGTTTCTATGTATGATTTTGATATAAAATATAAGAAAGGTAGCACTAATGTTGAAGCTGATATGTTAACAAGAAATCCTATTGCTTATCATATAATTAATACACCCCCAGAACCTTTATTAGATATCAATGAAATAAGTCATTTACAAAATATAGAAAATACACTGCTCAAAACAATTAGGGGAGCACATGATTTTAACATAAGTAAGCAAAGATGTATACCAATAAGTTACATAAAATGAATCATCCATAATGTAAAGCCTACCACGAAACAGAAGAAGAAAACTTTATATGCAAATCAAAGTTCATGACGTCAAAAACCAGAAAAAAAGGGGATAAGGGCAGAAATCGGGATGTTGCAGAAACGTCTGTTTTATTGCCGTAACTGCGAAATTCGATTGCGCAGTATTTTTTGAGACAAGGTTACTTGAGAATGTCTCAACAACGTGATTTACCGGAATCCATGGCATGGCGTGTTATAGGCAGACTGGAATCCGGGCAAACACAACGTAGTGTCGCGGATGCTGTTGGAGTCGCCAGAAGTGTTGTTGCAAGGCTGTGGAATCGATTCCAAGAAACAGAAAATGTTAGACGTCGACCAGGGGCAGGTCGGCCACACACCACTACATCAACTAATAACCGGTATATACAGTTAACAGCCCATCGAAACAGAACAGAGAATGCTACGCAGCTGCAAAGACAGTTGCTCTTGGCAACAGGACGAAGGGTGTCCAGCCAAACAGTACGTAATCGGCTTCATGAGGGAGGGCTCTATGCACGTAGGCCAATGGTCTGCATTCCGTTGACCCCACGCCACCGTGCGGCCCGAAGAAGATGGGCTGCTGAACATCCAGATTGGGAGCAACATGATTGGAGCCAAGTGCTGTTTACAGACGAGTCCCGATTCAGTCTAGAGTGCGACACCCGACGTGTTCTTGTATGGAGGGACAGGGGCACTCGAAATAACCCCGCATTCGTTCGTGAAAGGTCACAATACAGAAGAGCTGGTTGGATGGTATGGGGTGGAATCAGCATAGGCGGACGTACGGACCTGCATATCATTCGGAATGGCACTTTGACGGACCGAAGGTATGCAGACGAGATACTTCGACCTCATGTCATCCCTTACGCTGGAGCCATTAGAGATTCCTTTGTTTTCCAGGATGATAATGGCCGACCGCATAGAGCTCGTCTGGTGGAGAACATGCTTGAAGCTGAAACAATACAGCGTATGGAATGTCCAGCGTGCTCTCCTGACCTGAATCCAATCGAGCATGTTTGGGACATACTCAGACGACGCATTGCTACGTAACCAAGGCCGCCTGCTACTGTCCGAGACTTGGAGATTGCACTTCTTGAAGAGTGGAACAGTATTCTCCAAAGTCTGATCGATAACCTCATCGCATCCATGACAAACAGGTGTGCAGTAGTCTTAGCTGTTCGAGGAGACCACATGCCCTATTAAAACTCATGCATCATGTCTAAACAGTACCTTTTTTATCGTTTACATGTAACCAAATTGTTACCCTAAATCATCTTTTCATTTTTTCCATATTTTCAAAGAATTAAAGCTTAATTCCAAATTTTTACGCCTTTTCTCTGTATTGCGCATTGATACGCGTGTACTATGCATTGTATGCCAATACGTGGCTGTCTCACATGTTTTTCTTCACTTTTTTGCTTGCTCCCCTAATTGTTTTGAGCAGTGTACATCAGCTTCTAAATGTTTTAAGAGAGATGGTGTTTTTTTGTAGTTAAAAGGCAAGGTTTAACTAAAATAATTGTACCCAAAGCTCTAAGAGTGAAATTAATGGAAACAACTCATAAAACATTTGGCCACCCTGGTGTAGCTACCATGTTAAAAGTAATATCACCACAATATTATTGGATAAACATTATTACTGATATACGAAATTATGTGAAACACTGTGAAACTTGTCAAATAAATAAGAAGTCACATCAGAGAAAGTACGGACTGATGCAATCACTTCCCCTTTGTGAAAAACCCTTTGAATATTTATCGATAGATAGTGTAGGTGGTTTAAATTATTACAACTCTGTTAAAAAATATTTACACATTATTATTGATCATGCAACTAGGTACATTTGGACTTTCCCATCAAAAAATGCAACAACAGATACTTATATAAATTGTTTAAGACAAATCTTTCAGAATCAAATACCGGAAAAAATTTTAAGTGATAGAAATACTGCGTTCACCTCTTCAAAATTTAAGCATTTTTTAAAAAACATAATAATGTCACTCAATTATTAACTACTTCTCACAGACCACAAACCAATGGAAAGGTTGAACGTGTAAATCAAACCATCATTACCCGCTTAAAATGTGAAATTAGTAATAGTTCAAATAAAGTCCCATGGACAAAAATTCTAGAAAAAAGTAACCCATCAGTATAATCAACCTCCACATACAATAACAGGTTTCCCTCCAACCTACTTAATGTATGGTAATTTACCTTTCGAAATTTCGCTAAAAGATAATGAGATATATCCTCCCTTAGAAGAAGCAAGAAAAATTAGCCAAAGAAAGAACAGAACAATATTATAAAATAAATAAGATTAGATATGATAAAAAAATTTCAGGAAGCTGATTTCAAGGTTGGTGACTTAGTAATGTATGAGGAATTTCAATACCCCAATACAAGGAAATTAAGTCCCCCTTATTCAGGCCCTTATACCGTTTTAAGAAAATGTTCAGATGTATTATTTGAAATTGATAGACCCAATGCCCTTAATAAAACTGACACTGAATTGGTTCATTCAGTTCGTTTAAGACATTTTCATCCATCTGAAAATTTTCAGTTAAATTACATTCAACAAAATACAAATAATAATGAGAGAAGAAGATAATAACTAAAAGAAACATCTTACGTAATACAGAAATAACTGAGTTCTGCTTAACAAGACTTTTCGGCGAAAAAGAATAATATATGATATGTGATATGGTATTTAATTTTTTATAATATAGTTGTGTTATAAATGAGATATTTTCTTTATATTTTAATTGAGAAAACAAAGTATATAGGTTTAGTCTCTCATACAAAATTTTGAGAAATTTTAATATACTTCTCATAATTTTATCTTAAGGTGTCGAATGAGTTAAGAGTTATGATAGAAATTGGTGTTTTAAAGTGGAAGATATAAATTAAGTTTTTAGAAAAATGACTAATGAGAGAACTAATACTAGAGATATTGATTTTTATATGAAACAAAAGTAAAGTCAAGTTGTATTCTTTTTTCTCCATTGAATTCAATTGTTTTGTTAATTATTTTATTCAGCAGTAATCTTATTGCATGTCATTTAATTTTTTTTATTTTGAAATTGTGTGTTTTGATATACCGGCCATATATCAGGATTCACTATTTCTTGAAATTTTTCCTTATCTAAAATTAAAATTAATTTAATAACTTGAAGTTTATTTTTGGATATTACACAATGGATAAGCGAGAATACAATCATTATAATTTTGTATATGTCTCGAAACATTAAGAGGACAAACTTGTTTAGTTTGATATGTACACCTCTCATTGTTTCTTATCAGCATCCCTGAACATCTGTGAGTTGATGACGCAGATTTCTCAGAGAGATGTGTTCAAAATTAAGTAAGGTGATACAGTTTTATTAGTGAATGTGTGATGCAAGAGAAATTCAAGAATTTTTGTCTATGAAACGTATTTTTAGAAGGTTACGGAAAGATTCAAAATATTGCATGCGATATTAAGTTACAATGAATATTGTGAAAAACTATCAGAAATACTAAAAGTTATTTTTGAAGTGAGTCCACTTTTCCGACTCAAAATAATAAAAACGAGCTCTTATATTCTTAGTTCTTATATTCTTATATTCTTATAATTTTTATATTTTATAACGCATATGAAATAAAACATTGTTTATTGTGTTGGATAGTGCATAGAAGTTGTGTGTTATACACCGTTTTCATATTATTAATAATTTCATTTTATTAGTGTCTATATTTTTTTTATCTTTTTAAAAATGTATTTCATATATGCAAAATGTGTGTAACAACATAAGGTAGTACTACGATGGCGCCAGAGTCAATTTTTATACAAAATTATTATTTTAACATTTGTATGATTTCATGTATTTTTATATTTACTATCTTATTGTTTGATATATTATTTTCCAACATAATTTTTTGTAAAATATCTACCAGCTATAATACGAATCTATTATTATGAAGGAATAGGAGGAAACGCGAGCTCTTATTCTAGATGTCGAATAAATTTAAACAAGCTAATCTTCAATTATATGTATGGAAATTCATTTTTATCAATTAATTGTCATTACTGTGTTTGTTGTTATAGTTTCGTTTATTGTATTGCTTTTTTATTTTAGTATTACTATTGCTTAAATATTTCTACTGTGTTTAATATGTCTTTCTAAATAATGTTATGTATTGTTTTGTGTTTATTGAAAATTGATTAAGTTTGTAAAGAGAGAAAAAACCACGCCATGACTCCCTTTTAAAATTGGGGGGCAAATGTAAGGAAAATTAAATTAGATTAAAAATTAAATTCCCTATCTAGCACTTGACTCATCTTTCTCAGTTCCTATCTTCAAGTATCAAACTAATCACCCATTTATTTCTTCCGAACATATGGCCTAGCCAATAAACATGTCTAATTCCAGATCGTTAGATTTAATAGTCAACATATGTCAGCATTAACTTGCAAGCACCCTCTTCAAAGCAGCGATACTTACCATATGTTTTTCGTGTTATCCACTTGAAACCACCACCATGGCGTGCTTTTTCCTCCCTGCTCTCGGTGTCAGAACAGATGTACAAATGAAAGAATAAAGGTCGTCTTTTCACTTTTCTAACTTTAATCTGATTCTGTCTTAAAAATCATGACATATATATATATATGTTTACATTCACTAAAAAAACATTAAAAACAAAAGAATACTGTATGATAAAAAATATTTTAGTACTTCATTATAATTTTATAGTTTTTCATTCCTTTGTATTTAGTAAATCATTTAACCATGTATCTGGAGAAAAAAGAGTATATTATACAAAAATAACAAATTCATCATTTTAACAATAATTATTTTCTTAGAGCTTAAAATAATAAAAGGTGTTTGGTATTTTCATTTACTCAATCAATCGTTACATAACAATTTCCTTCTTAGGTTTTGAAATAAAGAAATTGATTAAAAATGTTCATTGAGCAATTAGTTGTGACATACCATTTGCATAAAAAAAATGGCTGTAAAAGAAAAAAATCTCATTTATTGATAAAAACTTATTAAATATTTTAAAAAAATTATAAAATAATTAAATCAATATATATAAGATATATATATATATATTATTCTTATTATATTAATTATAAAATATTTTTTCCTTAAATAATTATAATAATATATTTTATGTATTATATACCAGCTGAAATGCCCTTTCTTCGTACGGGTTAAGTTTCAAAAACATAAAATTCCCCTATTATAGCAATTGTAATATTTTTAGAGAGGGTAAAACCCTGTGTGTGTAAAGTAGTATAATCAAAATTTAAAATATTTTTAATATATGTTTAAATTATAAATATTTTTAACTAAGTACAACTTGGCCTCAAATTAAATAATGATTCAACAAAAACAAATATTTCAATGTAAGAAAAATTAGCATGCTATAAAGTAAACAGAAATGAACGATGCTATAAAGTAAGCAGAAATGAATGAATGTAAATAGAAATAAAAATTATACCAAAAAATATATAATAGCAGTTGTAAGTTTTGCTATTGAACTAGGGTGAAATAACCTGAAATAGATAAACCGAAAGAAAAAATTAATGATAATAAACTGATTAACAAAATAATATCATAAATAAGAAATATTAGGAGGCCATCAACAGAAAAAAAAAAAATTAAATTAGTATTACATGAAGAACAGTGTAATACTGTATATTGCAAGAGGAACAGTGTAATACTGTAATTGTAATTCAATAGATGTAATTGTAGATGTAATTCAATACTAAAAAATTAAATTAGTATGAACTAAAATAAAACATCTATGTACAATGGAAGGTACGATGCATATGTTTATGTAGTATTAGATAAAAACTACATGAATTTTTGTCAGAAGGAACGTTAAACAATGATGCCACAAACAGTATTAAACAGCAACAAAAAAATAACATAAAATTTTACATACCGTATAATCCAGCGTTCAACACCCACTTTAAGCACAAAAAATTAAATCGAAATTTACGGGTTCAAGAGCTTTAAAAATAAAAAAGATGAGTATAGAAAAAAATTAAGACTTCTACAAATACATCAAATACTGTTTATTTAAAGGAAATGACACTCCTTATGAACTTAAAGGGTTGTAATTCTATGTAGAAGTACATATTTTTTCTATATCTCGGAATAACACCTTGAATAAATGACTTCAAAACATGAGAGCATTGCATATGTACATTTCAGGTTTCTTCGTAAAAAAAAGGGTGTGCATTATACAGCGAACATAACAAACATTAAAAATGCAGCTCAAAAGTATAGGTGAGCATTATATGCTGGATTTTATGGTAATCTGATATTTTTCTTTGCATTGTTTTTTTAGCATCAAATTGTTTCAATATCATCTATTTTTAATTCAGTTCACCATTAAAATTCGAGTCTAAATAACTGATGTAAATTCATGATGTTCAACATTAAACAGCATCTGCTGATGAAGGAAGGGTAAAATCTAGGAGAGCCCACACCCTTGGCGACAAACCGAAAAAGGCCCCAAGCCAGAACAAGATGGCGCCAAGTGAAACCGACAATGGCGGCAAGGGAATACAGCGGGATACGGTGGTTGGGTAATGAAAATATATGTAAACAATACAGAAATTAAACATTTAAGATAAAAAAATATAAAAACAGCACTTACTTTCTTACTGCTGATCTTTTTCCGAGTGGAGGGTACAGCGTAACAACAGATTTTAAAAAAGCCTTAAAGGTCTCATTGCTAAGCTAATGATCGCGTGAGCGTCGCCATTTATTCTGCGAGGTAATGGTCGAACATACATTCGGCGTGGCTGTACGATTTCGAAGAAAGCGTTTTTATTGTCGACCATGTTACATCATACCGATCATTACATTTAGGACATTCATAACTTGAAACAATCAATCCTTCTTGCATACACCATTCAATCAATTCTTTACCTTTCGCATTCAACAAAGTAAAAAAATTCTAAAGTATATTCCCTCACACACGCAGCCAGCCCAAAGCCCAACAACAAAATGAAATTCAGAATGCGCGCCCACAAAATACGAAAATGCTAGAAATAGTTAGGGTTGCCATATGTAGTGTTTAAAAGTAGGGTTACCAAGATAGTGCAATTATCGCCAACCAAAGTAATTTGCGCCAAGGGTGGGGCTCTCTTAGGAGTGAACCGAAGAACAGATTGTAAGAAGGAAAGTTAAACCATAATGCCACACGACTAAAATTGCATTAACTCTGAATAAGTGCAAAAGAAAATTAGATGTAATTCAATACTAAAAAAATTTATGAGCTAAAACCAAAATCTACCTAAAACGGATAAAACGGGTTCCCGTTGAAATAGTCCAGAACTAATAACAGTGCTGAATGAAACAAATAATAAACTGTGTTGCACAAACTTTTGAAACAATACTTTGAGACAATACTTTTTTGCAATATTTCTATTAAATATTATAATTTTATTGCAAAGAGCAAACGAATGAGTACATAAACATGATAAATAACTATAATGATAAGTGAAAATTTATATATCATATATGGACAGTATAACATAAAATATGCATATGATCTCCAAGAAACTATGTGAGGAACAGATTATCAGAAGCAACATTAAATAATGATGGCATGAGACGCGTATAATCACTTCAACGCTGAATTATAAAGAAATCTAGAGGGAGAAATATGAGAAAATCTTTTCAAGGTGCATCTCTTTTCTGTACAAACATTTTTTTATCACAATACAATGCTGTGCCATACAGCTAGTTACAATATGAATTTAAATTAAAAGGTTATCTAAAACAGAAAAAAAGTAAGCCCTATTTTCGATAAAATTGCCATAAACAATTTTGAACAACAAAATACAACATGTAACCAAAAATCTTCAATATTTGCAAAGAAATAAAATAAATATAAAAGTAACCTTATACATAGTAGAAATTATAACATGAATTAAAACCAAACCGCTACATTAAATAGATAAATTTGATGAAACTACCATAAGCAGCTCAGAAGAAAAAAAAAAGTCTAGAAATCTTATATGTAAATAGAAATTCTAACTTTAAATCACACCATTGATAGTCTGGTTACCCCAATTAGTTTGAATTGAGAGTGTCATTTTCTTTATACATTTTTTTCTACTTTTTTTGTTACAATGGAAAACATGGAATTTGCCAATAAAGGAAAAGGGTACTTACGTATTGGCATCACTGCAACAAAATTTACATCTTTATATCAAAACAGATTCTTATGTGTTTTATATGAGAAAAAAAACAGTTGCATTTTGGTGAAATAAGTGCCACTTTAGCTGCGTTTACTCTTATACACTGCTGGACAATTGCTAAGGATGGATCACAAATTGCTATGTAGCATAACATTAAGCGAGACATGAAGCCTAGTAGGATAAAATATAGTTGCCACACTGTTCAGACATTAGAATAAAGAATATTTATTGTTCTGGAAAATACAAAAGCTGTGAAACATCTGAAAGAAAAAAAAATTTTCATTTGATCTGCGTACGGAGAAATGGAACAATGCATCTAAAAGTCAGCAGGCACCTTAAAGAAAGGCATCAGTACGGGATATGTCCACCGTGGAGTGTGATGCAACATTCCACACGTCGTACCATACTTTGCACAACATTATCCAGCAGCTGTTGAGGCAATTTATCCCATTCCTCTGTGAGTGCACGGATGAGGGTGTTCTTGTTTGTCGGAGGATAGTTTCGACCAGCAACTTGCCTCCCAAACCATCCCCACATTTTCAATGGAGTTTAGATCTGGAGAACGCGCTGGCCATACGAGACGTTGAATACCCTCACTGTCTAGACAATCCTGAACAGCGAGTGTTCGATGACATGTTGCGCTGTCGTCCATAAAAACAAATTTATCACCGACAGCACCACGGAAAAGACGAACATGAGGAAGTAGAACTTCATCAATGTATCGTTGGCCAGTCATAGTCCCATTCGCAACCACATGTAGGCGCGTGCGGCCATTGATCATGATGCCGGCCCACACCATGATACTGCATGTCGGATATCGGTCCTTTTCCTGGATATTTTCTGGACGATAAGCAGTACCACTCTCGCGCCAGATCAGTTGGCGTCTACTATCCGATGACAGACTGAACCTACTCTGATCTGAGAATAGTACGCATGCCCAGTCCTGTTCAGTCTAATTGTGATGCTCACGACACCATTGCAAACGGACAGTACGGTGCTGTCTGGTCAATGGACACACACAACAGGTCTGCGTGCGTATAGACCTCCTCCCCTCAAACGTCTGGCAACAGTTTTCGGGGATCTGCTTTCCTGAGGCAGCAAGAAACTGATTTGCCACCTGCTGAGCTGTGGTGCGCCTGTTCCTTTTTGCTGATAGGACGATATATCTGTCTTCTGCAGGCGTCGTACTTCTAACACGACCTCCCCGTGCCGTCTACTACACATTCCAGTAGTTTTAAATGACTTCCACAGCCGTGAAACAACGCTGTGAGCGATGTCGAACTCCTGGCAACATCTGTTATTTTTCGCCCTTCTTCGATCTTTCCAATAATTCGGCCACGCATAAAATCATCTATGTGATATTGGGAAGACATGCCAAAAATTTTAAGTTCGTCTATTAAATCTTTCCTGTAAAACTTTGACTTGAAACAACAACTGTCCTCATGCGTCAAAACCTTTAAAGTTTCTTATGAACGCTATCACGTGATGAACAGACGTGGAAAAAAAAATTTGCATACTCATACTTCTTACTAATATCCCGCACTTATTCTAATTTTCCACATTTTGCTTCCTTTCATTTTGTGGTTGCTATGGATGATAGTGTTATCCGTCCTTAGCAATTGTCCAGCAGTGTATGTAAGTATTATGAAAAGCAGTTCCCTTTTTCTTTTTTAATGAAAGGAAATGTTGTTACTTACATTTATCGCACCAATGCCAAAATTTAAAATAATTCGCAAACGTTGATATCGCATGTGTTGAATGCTCTAAATTGTGGCAACCATATGCTTTGTTTCATATAATGTCGCCAATTGGTTGCGATAATATGCAAGAAGCGCAATGTCATAGAAAGATTATTTGATACCTATGTATTATTGCAACAACTGCCAAACTGTATTAATAACTCGTCAAGTTGGCAAACATGATTTCATTTTATGCTATACTTATTAATGGGCTGGGTTTTGTGATATCAACTTCAGATGGATTGTTGTCTAAGTACAACTGCAGATTGATAGTACCACTATTATTCAGGTTTCTAAGAACCAAAAACCAGAGTTCCATAGAACTGATAAGCACCAAAATATGTACAAATTTTTTGCAAAGTCGACACTATAAAAGTCAACATATAATTGGTAACCAACATGGAGAAAGCAAAAATTTTTCAGATGCAGCCTAAAGGTTAAAAGAGTGCTTTCAGGTCTTTTTGATGCAAATAGCAAAGCTATGACGCATCATGAATATATGTGTACATCGAGATATTTTTAAGTAAACTAAAAGTTTTGCGAAGAATAGGATTTTTAATAGAAAAATTTCTCAATGAGTTTCAAAATTCTATTTTATATTTCATTATATCTCAAGAAAACATACAAAATCAACATTTGAATTAATTGCAAATAATTTATATTATAAACTTACTTATAAAATAATGCTACAGGAGTAAAAACAATTAAATTTTTCGGCCTTCCACCTAAGAATATTTTATATTTTTCAATAACTGAATTAAATTAGTTTAATATACATTTTAGTTTTAGCTTATATATTATTTGATTATTCCGAACCATTCCTTGGTTAGATTTAATTTTGTGGTTACTTTTTCATTTGTGATTTAGGTTTAGGTTTAGGGCTGTGTCATGTTTATTATTCTTTTTTTCATTTTGACCGTAATATGTATACATTAGATTTAATTTTGTCTCATTTCTTTTTCAGTTGAAGAATTTCTGTGATAACTTGAATTTCACATTCTTAATTTTAAAAATGAGACCTAATTCAATCAAAAAACAGAAACACTACAGAAGAATCAAATGTAAATGTATAAATATCAACATGACAAAAGAATAAGCGTTACACTGCTTTTAACAAAAATAGAATTTACAAAATGAACACAATTGTGACTACACAAAAAATGAGAAATTTATAAGCTGAAAAAGAAATGACAAAATTAACTCTAAGCCATCAATGGTTCTGAATAATCGAATAAAATATAAGTAAAACAAAATTATCAAAGTAATTTAATTTAGTTACTGAAAAAATAAAAAGTAGGCTTAGCTTGAAGAGCGATGCATTTTTCTCCTGGAATACAGTTTTAAAATAAAATCTATGAGAAATATTACAAATACAAAAATCAAAAAAATTTTAACTTAAAAAGAAAATGATAAAGCAGATTACTGCTGAAAAAAAAACATAGAATTTTTTCAGTTTCAAACTTTTGAGCGCAAATTTCTAAAGCAAATATACTTTGTTGTTAAACGAACAAAACTTAAAATCCAGTTGTTGAAAAAAAAAATGGAAAAATCGCTTAAAAATTTAATTTAAAAAAAAATCTAAAGCGAATTTCAAAAAAAATCGCTTCGCAGTGTACATCATCAGAACCTAGAATAATTATGTGCCAAGTTTCATATTCCTGGGTTTCTTAGTTTGGGCTGTAGAGGGAAACACACACGCTAAAACCATCTCTTATTAATATAGATTATAATAAAAGTTTAAACCCCAATTTTGAGAAAATAAATATTAATAAACTAAAGGGTAAGTAGCCCACACCTCTTCCTTCTACCTCTCGAGATGATTTGTGGCTAGATGGCTATTTAGAGTACTACCTTGCTGCAAAGGCACTATACATTTACAACTATACAGGTTTTGGCCGGTAATTGAACCCAGGCCCTACGGTACAGCAGTTGGCGTCACTAACCACTATACCGTATAGGCGGCAAAAATTTTACAAAAAAAGCATCAAAGCCTAGATTTTTTTTTTATAAAAAATTATAATACTTTTACACATAATTCAGTAAAATTGTTTAATAAAATAAATGTTTATATTTGTTGCGTTAGTTAGGTGATTTTTTTATATGAAAATGATAAGCAAAATTTCAGGTCAAATATTTAAAAATAAAATTTTTATCAATACATAAAGCCCATTATTATATTAATTGAAACTGAACTAATATGCAATTACAATCTGTGTTTCTGAAATCTTGTTTATACTTGTAAAATTAGAAAAATAAAAGAAATCTTATGAACGTATTCCCCCTAATTTTCTGACAATATTTTTAGTTAAATTTTACTTGTAAAACTTTTTTGCGGCAATGTTTTTTAGCATATTTGTTATATTGTATGCTATATATTACAGAAAAATGTAAGGGGACTGAAAGAAAACAATTTTTCGAAAGGGATAGCTACTGATAAAAGTATGGAAACCCCTTATCTAGAGTTTCTCAATAATACAAACAAACAAATAGAGAGACAATAATACGAACAAAAGACCCATGATGTAGAGCATTGGTGTCCAACCCAAATGACCTTGCAGGCCACTTTGGAAAAACATTATAATCTCGCGGGCCGCACATAAAAATATTTAACTTTATATCAGATTTGGAAACAAAAAAACCATTCATTGGAGTGTAAATTTAGAACAGAAGGAATTATAATTGTTTTCATTATTTTCATGTATACAGACGTAGATAATATAATAATATTTATATAATATATTAATACAATGATCCAATAATGTTTCAAATATTACAGTTGGCATTTTCTTGAAAATTACAGAGTTCCTTTTGAATTGATCTTTTGTTACTCATTGTTGAAATTTGATTGTGCTGTCATTCTCAAACGATTAAGTATACATTGCCTTTTATCATAACCGTCCTGAATATTTTTTTAAACCTTAAAGAACATCTCTGACTGCCTCTCTTGCTTTTTGGGCACTGCAAACAGAAAAAAAGGAGGAGAGAAATGAAAGTCGCACACACAAAAAATCATGTACCATCCATAGTAAGGGATATGCATAATGCAATTCGGAATTTATTAAAAAAGTAATTTATTATAGTAAAATCAAACGTAACTGTTTGATAAAATATAAATCTATTTTAATCTAAAGGGCGTTTCTATTATCAAAAAGGATTTATTTTACAACAAGAACATTTAACAGGTGAATACATTGTAGATTTAAATATATGAATATAAATTTCTCCTTAAATAAATTTCAAAATGAAAAATCTGTAAAAACCTGATATTTAAAATTTTTTTTTATAGAGTTGGTGGGCCGCAACTTAAATACTAGCGGGCCACATGCGGCCCCACAGGCCAGGTGTTGTACACCCCTGTTGTAGAGGGTTTGATAGATGTTAAATTTGTAGAGGCTCAGTCTTGTTGGCAGGATGGGGAAAAAGGGAAACACAGGTGACGTCCTCGTCATTTATCCTTGATGAAGAATAAAATGTATGTGGCTACAAAATGAATGCATTACGTTTTCTTTTCTCTGAGAAATTTTCTCTTACTCTCTTGATGTCAGAACTTCCTGATGATTTCTATACTTATGTCATTAAATTTTTCTTTTTGTCTGTCGCTTCTTTCCTTCCTCAAAAGAAACTCAAATTTGCTTTATAAGTACAAAAGCAAATAAAAACATCACGATTATTAGTATTATTTTTGAAAAAGAATGCGTCAAAGAGAAAAGTGTCGTGGATTACATAAGCAATGGTACAAGAGAATGTGTTCATATATTTAGAACTAGCTGGTATAGTCGTTCTTCGCAAGGGTGAATTTAAAAATTAAAAAATACAGACTGAAGGATAAAGAAGTTTTTAATGAGTTAATTTTACGTGAATTGTATAAATTAAACAAAAAAAAAAAGCTTTTTACATAACTCAGCTGAACGAAAAAACCATGTTTGCTAAATTTTAAGCCTTTAGATATAATTGCTGATTTTTTTATTATTGTTATTATTATTTATGACACCCCGTAACTTTCTTGTGGGTTGATTTTTGAAAACACCTACCTGCTCAGCAAAAGTAACACATGGTTACAAATTTTTGTGTAATAAACGCTAAAAATAGTGCAAATAATTTTTATCTTGATGTGTAATACGTTAATATTACTTTCTGATGCATTTATTTTATGTTAAATAGCTGTTACCCGCGACTTCGTCAAATTGGAATTTAACAAAGAAGTGTTTATTCACTTCGCAGAGTTTACGAAAACTTTTCTTCTACTTTGTGAATATATGTTTCCTTTTTGTTTTGTTTTTTTCTTTGCTTTTTGTTGAGCAAGGGATGAAAGGGACGCATGATCTTTAACACGGTCGATGGGGTAAGGATTAAAATCTTTAGGATCGAAATAGGTCTAAGTAGCAAGTAGGGTGAAACGCGAATACAAACGAAGCCGCAAGGAAGGGGGTGAAAGGGAAGCATGACCTTTGACAATGCAGTTAAGGACTGTAAAATCCTTAGGATCAAGACATGAACGGGAAATGTCGTGAATGGCAGCAACCTAATCAAAGAAAAAAAGTTTGATATAACTGCTAGCAATCGTTGAGACAGAAGGCTCACGAAATAAAATAATTCCTATTAAATAAAAATAATCCCTATTGAATAAAAATAGTCCCTATTGAAATAAATAATCCCTATTTGAATCGGATATTGCTCACTATTTCATTGGTTTTAATTTTATTTTCTCGGAATCCTAACTTTTTTTTTTTTTCTAAAATAAAAGTAGCCTAAGTTATTTCCTTATAACATTAGCTATCTGCCAGTGAAAGTTTCGTCAAAATTGCTCCAGGCGTTTCAGAAATTAGCCGGAGCAAACAGACAGACAGAAAGATAGACAGACTGAAAGACAAAAATTTTAAAGATTGATTTTTTCGTGTAAATACCGTATATACTTTTAAATGCATTTAGTAAAAAGCTGTTAATTTCAAATTACAAACAGACACTTCATTTTTATTTATATGTATAGATAAATGGCACTTCGAGCGGATAAACTCTTTGAATTGGACGAATCAGTTCAGAGTTCTTACATTTTAAATTCAAGGTACGAACTTTACCATCTCTACCTGGAAGCAGACTTATTAATTTTCCTAAAGGCCAATACACGCGCTTCTTGGATGGCTCTTCAATCATCACGACATCACCAACTTTGAAATCATGACCTGTCTTTCCTGGGTGTTTTTGACGTAGTGGACCAAGATATTCTTTCCTAAAACGTGATCTAAAATCATGAATCAGTTTTTACGATATCTTGTTCTTTTCTGAAACTTGGAGAATTCACTTAAATCTAAATCTACGGTGTCATATGAAGATTTCCCGTTTAAAAACAAACTAGGTGCCAATGGTATTAAATCATTCGGATCTTCCGAGACATAGGTTAATGGACGAGAATTAACCACCGCTTCACAATCACACAGAACAGTTAAAAGTTCTTCATATTTTAAAATTGCCTTACCTAAAAGTACGCTTCAATAATTCTTTAATTACTCGTACTAATCTCTCCCACCAACTTCCTCACCAAGCGGCAGTTGGGGGATTGAACTTCCATTTAATAGATTTAATATCGGTCTCTTGCATTATTTTATCCCAATCTAGATTTTTCAATTTACTATTGGTGCCGACAAAATTAGTTCCGTTATCTGTATATATAGTTTCTGGTCTAGTACGACGTGCAATAAACCGTCTTAAAGAAAGCATGAGACACTCAGTAGACAATGAACTCACTAGCTCTAGATGTATCGCCCGATAAACGGCACAAGTGTAAAGCACTATCCACACCTTACCTCCATCTCTAGTAAAAGAGGTCCAGCCAAATCAATACCTGTAATGTCGAACGCGTTAGCATCTTTAACACGATCCGCAGGTAGACTCACAGGATCACTCATAGGAGAGTTAGAACTATATCGACAACAGGACACACACTTCATAACTACTTCCCTGACAGTTTTCGTGTTTTCATTATCCAGAATTTTTCACAAAGTATAGACATAAGAATTTTATCCCCAGCGTGGCAATGTTTTAGATGGTAATACTCAATTAATCTTGTGGTTAAAAGGCATTTACTAGGCATCAAAATAGGAGCAATAAAAATTTGGATCATCTTTTCTCTCATTTATTTTAGTTTTAACTCTAATGATTCCCTCATTGTCTTTAAAGACATTTACAATGGGTATTGATTTCAAATTAGGAAACATCTTATCTTGTACTAACCGAATTAACACCCTTTCAGCATTTTCTATATCGTCCGACGATAGTTCGAAAAGTTTTCTTTCCTCAACATGAACCCTACAATTATTAATAAATCTTAAAATCCTGCCCATTAAACGAACTATTGAATTGTATTTAGAAAACCGCACAGCATACCACGGGACCAATTCCTCAGAAATACTTTGGCGCAGCTTGGCCAAAGTTGGCTCTTGCGCCATTAAACTCCACATTCACCATCCTCAGAAATACACTCAGGAACATTGAAAATAGCGACCCAAGAAGGAAGCTAAGTACAATCGCGAAATTTTGCAAATAAGTACAGCGTAAAAAGGATATGCAAATGATCCAAGTTTTGTGCCAATACGCATGCTCATACACGCCGAGGTGGCGCTAAAATCAGGAAGAGGGTGTTATATAAGCCAGCGCAAATTCGAAGATTCATAAACGTGACGATTACCCGCCGATTGCAGGAAGACTTTGGTAAGCAAAACACGCCAGGTAAACGTGCTAGAAGACATTTCTCACAGTTAAGCGAGTTTGAGAGAGGCCTGATCATCGGGATGATCAGGATGGCCAGGTGGATCGTTCGAAGTGTGCCGTTAGAAATTGTTGGGAGCAGTGGACACGAGAAGGTACCCACACGCGGAAAACCAGGTCTGGAGCGACCAGGAAGACCACGAGGAGAGAGGATCGTGCGGCAAGCACTTGTGGACTCCACAGTGACTCGTTCAACGATACGAGTAAACGTAGGCGTAGCAATTGTTCCCCAAACAATTTCCAGACACCTTGCAGAAGCAAGTTTTAAATCCAAGCGCCCTTTCCGTGCACTCCCTTTAACACCGGAACATCGGCAACTGAGTCTACAGTGGTGCCAAGCCAGATCAATGTGGAATGTAACAGATTGGCAAAAGGTTGTGTTTAGTGATGAATTTCGGTTTGTTTTGGGAATAGATGATAACCGTGTACGGGTGTGGAGGCGCCCTGGTGAGCGGTACAATTCCCCCACAACTGTTCTACGTCACACTGCCCGCACAGCTGGTGTAATGGTCTGGGGGCCATAACCTATGATAGCCGGTCCACTTTAATTGTGATGCGTGGAACCTTAACGGGCCAACGTTACGTTGATGATATTCTTCGACCCCATGTTGGACCTTTCCTAAATGGTCTCCCAGGGGCAATTTTCCAGCAAGATAATGCTCGTCCGCATACAGCAAGAGCTGCTCAAGACTTCCTACGTCATTTTCAGACTCTTCCATGGCCAGCCCACTCCCCCGATTTGTCCCCTGTAGAGCACGTGTGGGATCAGCTAAAACGGCAGATGCCATAGTGTCACTCTGTACATGATTTAGAGTTGGCTGTTCAAGATTTGTTGGCCCATCTGCCTCAGGACAACATAAGGTGTCTAATCAACTCAATGCCGGACCGTGTGGCGGCATGTATTGCAGCTGGAGGTGGTCCAACGCGCTATTGAAGTTGCCCAGTATTTGTGTCGTTGCACACCCTGTATTCGTTTAATTGTCTTGTTTTTGAGATCAAGTGAATTTCTCATCTGTGTCATTATGTGTATTAAATTTCATTTCAATCCGATGCTTTCTTCTTGGGTCGCTATTTTCAATGTTCTTGAGTGTATTTACCTTAACTAATTCAGACTTCCTTTTTTCCAAAATAACATCCTTAGGTTCACAATTAATTTCATTGGCAGGCCACTGTTCCCTATTGTTTTTTAACCATCGAGGTCCCTCCCACCATTTAGAATCTAACATATTTTGGGGGGTACAACCTCGAGATAACAAATCTGCTATATTCATATTACTTTGAACATGCCTCCATGACTGAAATTGAGTAAGTTCTCTTATTTCTTTTACCCGATTGGCCACAAACACGCATGCACCATATGAGCTTTGAGATGCATCAACAAAAATATGGAGTTCAGAGGTTTCATTTATGGCAATATATCGAGGCACAGTAACTTCTTTTAACAAATACATTTCATTTGCTCATTTCATAAATTTATTAACAATATTTTTAGGTAATTCTGAATACCAAGGCAGTTCTAACTTCCAAGTTCCTTGCAGTAATAATTTGGGAGGCAATGAAGCTGAAGATAACAACCCGTTTGCGACAAAAACCTTTTGCACTGTTGATAAAATTAACCTTTTAGTAATTTTTCTTTCACACGTTAAGATTTCGAAATTTATATTACATCTCAGGGTATCTTTGTCTAAATTCCATAACATGCCTAAAACTGACGCCTCTCCTGTATGCTTAGAAACATATTTACATGCTACACTGCTTTGCCAACCTCGCAAGTTAAAGCAGTCTTTTGACAATAATGTTCAAGCTATATCAATAAAATTTCTTGTTCCTTTTACATTATTTACACCAGATAAACAATTGTCAACATAAAATGAACATTTTAATTTCTCTACAACATTACAGTATTCAAGAGGTGCATTATCTAATAGATGTTTTATGGATGCGTTTAATGGGAAAGGGGAAGAATTTAAACCAAAAAACAATTCGACAATGCCTGTACACTAATTCTCCTTTACTAGGATAAAATAATCGAAGATAGTCTCTATCTTTTGGATGAACTGATAACATTAAAAACGCTTTCTCTATACCTGCACTTAATCCTATAGGGTAGAATAGGTCTAATTAGAATAGAATTAGATCCATATCTAATTCTATTTATTTACTTCTATTTCAATAACACGTCCTGTCACGGACGCCAAATGTTACTAACTCAAGGTTCTGCAAATAATATTTTTGCGACGTTTATTGAGAGACACACAAAAAAGCCAACAGTTTCAAAGAAAAGAGATACATATAAACACTCAATTCTACATCTGACATCATTTTGTGATGTAATCAGGAACCAATCCGTGACCGGCGCGCATGACATCATTTTAATCCTTATGTCATAGTTATGATGCCAAGAGCGTGATCAGGGAAAGTTCAAGGATAAATCAAAGGCGTCGCAACAGTTAAATTAATTTACACCGTTCACTTAAAAAATAGTCAAGTCGTTTTCTAAGGTCTTCATTAACATATAAAAACATAAGACACTTAAATTTTTGATATAAACTGTTTTTTCGGGACAAAAATAATAATATTTGCACTCAGCTGAAAACGCAATATATGCTACAAAACTATTCGTCTTTCCCGCTAAAATACTCATCATAGAACCCGAGCTGCCATATATTTTGGAAGAGTGGATTTCAAAGAATATTCCTGCTAAGCTGGTGTGGTGTGGTAGTTAGGAGAGTGGAGTGCCAGCTCAGGTGTCGTCCGCGTCACTTGACCATGGTTCAAAATTACGTGGACCGTCGCCAAAAGCTCTCCTGTAGCTGAACAGTGCGATGTTAATATTCACTCACTCACTCCAAAAAATACAGTACAGTAGTCATAATTATTTTTTATACTTAAAAATGCAATATCTGCCTTTTCAATGGGATCGATTCATCACTAGAGGGCGCTGCGATGACTCCCATAACACGTGATTTTCCATGTGCGTTTAAGTAAACAATAACAGCCGATCGTTTTACACTTGTGGTTGCGCGCTAACTTTCGAATTTCCTAATATTATTTTATATTCTTTTAGTACGTTAAATATTTTTAATATATTTTCTCGTCTTTTTAGTTTTTGTGTCGTGACTAAATATATATATAGTTTTAGTTATAGTATCAGATTTAAGTTAATTCTTCTATTCTTTAGCTGCGTACTTTTAGGTTCAGAAATTCGTTTTTAATTAGTGCCAGCCACATTGTGATTTAAATAATTATATGCAACGCTCTGTTGAACAAAATTTTTTTGCCACTTAATATTGTGATTCCGCATATGTGTACACAAATTTATATTTAGTAAAAAGTAACTAAAGTAAAATTTTTCTTTGTTGACCCTGATAAGGAATTGACTTAATTTTTTTTATATTACTTGTTTTAAAATGTAAAATATTATAATGGACTAAATTCATATGACATTATGATCTAGTGATATTTGTTTTCAATTGTTTCCCGCCTAACACAAAACACTTTCGTACTTTATTTTGTTACTTCGTATAGATATATTATTCTTTTGCCGAAATAAGAGATCAGAAAAAGTGAAGAAGAGGCTCCGTACTTTCGATGAGACATGTCGATTTTAGAAAAACTTGCCAGGATGTCTACCATGGATGTTGATCCATCAGATGACGAAATGCAATCACCATGTTTTCGACGACTCAAGATTAACCGCAAAATTGAAACAGATACGATGCTCCTTAAAACCTACCAGGAATTGAACTCTAAATTTCATACCTCCAACCCTAGCCTTGTCAAGACTACCAACACTGCAGCTGCTGATCGTAAAGCGAATTTGGATGCCTTGGTGAGTGAGCGGGATTCTCTCCCCGAATGCCTAACATTCAATTGTCAGTTCTGTCCAAAAACAACCCCACTACTCCAGTGGAAGTAATTGCCCCTGCTAATTTTTCTAATTTTCTTAAGAATGATAATATTAATATTAGTGAAACTAAAACTTCAGTTAAAGCTAGTACAAAAATAAAAAAAGAAAATTCAAAAACGTAAGCAAAAAAGGATTCCGTGGAGGACTTTGTCTTCCCAAAGAAAACAGCTAGACCCCTGCTTCTTCTTCAATTAGCGAACCAGTCGCAACTGCCAATAGTTTTTCCGATCTCGTTGAAGATCAAACAAAGTTAAAGAAGATATAGAAGCAAAAATTGCAGATGTTCCCAAACCTAGACCCCTCAACCCATTCACCTCAAAATTAAAGAAAATATTTTTAGATCTCAGATTAAATCAATTTTTCAAAAATTCCCGGATACTATTACCAAAACTCAGGTAAATTCGTTAAACTTTATACTAAAGACGTAGATGAAAAACATAAATTAACACAATTCCTAGAAAGTGACAAAAACTTCGAATTTTTTTGTACCAAACCGAAATTAAACAAACCCATAAAAGTTGTTATTAAAGGACTTCCAATATTTAGCAAAACTCAGGAAATACTCTCAGACCTCGAAGAAGAAGGATTTTCGGTTGATAATGTTACCCAATTTTTAATTTCTAAAAAGCATAAAGGACCACTCTCATTTTTCAAATAACCCTACCCAGAAATGCCAATAATTCTAAGATTTTTGATCTCAAGACCCTCGGATACTTGCAAGTTCGCGTTGAGGGATTCCTCGTTCGAGGAATAACTCAATGCTACAATTGCAATAATTTTCTTTCATACGGCAAGTGATTGCCACTTAAAGCCAAGATGCTTAAAATGCGGCAAGGAACACCCCACCAAACAGTGCCCAATAAAGGAGAGGCAGGAAATTCCTTTCTGTATCAATTGCCAGGAATATGGCCATACGGCCTGTTATACAAAATGTCCCCATTTTCCTAAACCTAAAAAAGGGCTCGCCCTTACCTGTTATTCAAAAAATTCAATAAAAATAAGTGCAAAGAAGGAGTTACCTTTGCTAACGTTGTTAGCGGAACTAACTTCCCTCCGCTTCCTACTCCTAATGCTTTAGTAAAAACCAAGCGAAATTAAAAACTCTAGCAAGGAAATCCATGGAATCAATCAGGAAGATAAATCAGATCTCGCTCAAGTAATTGAGCTTGTCAACTTAATTTCTAACATACTTAAGAGATCCCCTGAAATATTACAAATTCTGAATAATCTTAAAAGTGCAGATGACGATAACGCTAAAAACATATCTCATTGTCGAAGCTTTGCTTCGACAAGAAATAATTTTAAAATTCCCTCTGAAAACATTCTCTATTTCTTTTATTTTTACAATAATTTTTCTCCTTTTTAATTAAATATCAAGTGAAATTTTCCAACTCCATTGAATATATTTCCTAAAACCTGCTAGTTTAAAATCTAGAATCCATGCTCACTCCCATCATCCAGGCTTGTAAAAGCCAAACTCGTTTGAGTCGGATTGGGTAGCATTAAGTGCTTCCAAATTAATATTTTCATTTTTATTATTTTCAGTATTTTTAGACGCCGAGGAGGCATTCCCGGGTGCTGCCATCTGTTGGGCTTTTTCGGGGTTTAAAATTTGAGCATAGGTTATTCCTGTTTTAACCGGGTTATTATTGATGTTTCTTTTTTAAATTTTCGACCGGGGATTTACTTTTGCCTTTTTTAGGTTTAGGGAATTGGGGGCATTCAGTAGATGAGGCCATGTGGCCTCTGTTATTGCAATTGATGCAAAGGGGGTTTTCAATTTTTCCTTGATTTCGCAAGCGCCTGTTTTGTGATTCGCACCACATTTCAGACAGCGGGTTTTCATATTGCAATTCTGACTCGCATGGTGAAAGTAATTGCAGTTATAGCATTGGGTGATTCGGTTTCCTTTTCTAAATGGGTCGAGTTTAATCTGCATGTACAGACAGCTGCGCACCTTATAAATGTCATTGACATGATCATCGCGCTCTATCTCTATCATGTAGATAGGTAAAGGGGTTTTAGTGATAAATTTTCTTAGTTGGGCAATTTTAACAATGTTAATGCCCTTTGCTACAAGGTCGTTTTTAATATCAACTGGGTCTATGTTATCAGGGAGACCTTTAATGACCAGTTTAAGTGGCCTGGTAGAGGGGGCTCAATCACGTAGTGTTCGAGCTGTTTTTCTTTAAGGTAATTTGTAATATTTCTATGATCGTCTGCGGACTGGGCTTCGATTTTAATATACCCTCTCGTGTGGGTATTAGTAGCTGTGGGGTATGAGCGATGAAGCTCTTGCAAAATTAAATTGTAAGCATTAAAGATTTTCATAAAAATCGGTTTGATTTTATACTGAGGTGGTGAGACGTCCTCGGCGTCGTCTTCTGCAGTGTTGAGTGCCGCAAAAGCATTGGTAGTTGCGAGCTTCTCCATTTCTTTAATTGGGGTATTTTTTGTTGTTTTCTTAGGAAAACAAATTCATCATTATTTTTCTTATTATTATTAGTTTTAGAATTATTGGCGGCTTTTGCCGTAAATTTAGCCGGTCTGATTACCGGTTCTGCGGTTCTTTTGACCGCTTTATTTTTAGAATTATGATAGCAGAGGGCATTTGGGCAAGGTAAATAGTCAGCCAACTTACCTTCCAGGACAGAGATGTTTTCATTGAGCGTCTTGAGCTCCTCCTCCAGTTTGGACTTCGTTTCCGTCGTCGCGCTGGGAGTTCTGTTTTCGAGATCGATCATGCTGGTGACGTAATCTCTTCGAATCTGATAGATTTCAAGTTCTTTACCGATGCTCGTGATTTGCGAACATCTGAGGTCAGCTGGGAGTTTAGGAGTGGGGGGACCAAGGTCCTCCATGGTAATACATTGGTCATCGACCGGAGCTTCCATTAGACTCGACTTGCTTAGGCAAGATCCAAGGCTGGAATGGAAGGCTCGGTTCTCCTAGTCTGCCCCTGCCACCCCATTGGTCCTTGCATCCAAAACTCCGCCCACTACCATCAGCCAGGTCGCAACACCAGGCCAATGACAATTCAAGATAGAGGATGGAGGAATCAGAACTTGATTCCAGTTCCTTGTGCAAAAGCAGCATCGATTATTCTTTTTGTAAGTAATTTGTTGCTGTTACTTCATATATATATGTGGGAGACAACAAGGGGTCCAAGACATTTGTCTTTCTTTTATATTTATTAAAAACTAAACAAAAATTAATTAAAAAAGGTAGCTATTCTAACAGATAGGTTTGAATGATGTGTCCACGGTAACGCCTGCTCGCGCACCTCCGTTTTTCTCTTTCTCTCTTTACTAAAAGTTCACAAGTTTCAGTTTTAGTTTCACTTAGCTGCGCCTGCGCGCGAAGATTGCGTGGTTTTCTCGAGAACGATTGGATTTCCTGGATGCCACAACCGGCCAACCTGACTGTACGCTGTCCGCAGCGGTACTTCCATGGAGACCAAAGGAGAATCTGAAACATATAAAAAAAAGACGGAACAGACAAGGACTATAAAACAAATATACAAAGATTTAACATATCATTCTGCTGAAATAGACAGTTTCTCCATCATGTGAAGGCACCTCTTCGACATCAGGAAGGTTCCACAGGAAAACATTGTGTTTCACAGGCATGGCATGATTCTGAGATGACGATAGTACGCTAGGATGAACGGAATCATTTATTTTGCTATCTTGGTCTTTATCAGATCCATCAGGCATAAGAACGCCTTTTTTAATAAGCTCTTTGGTTGATCGCATCGATATTTTCCTCTCTAGAGTTCTGGACGTCTGTTCAAAACGATCTCTCTTTTTCCTCCGTTTCCACTGCCAGGGCTGGAAGATTTTTCGGAGCATTGCAAACCGTCTATGTTTAGTCTTCATAGGTGAAGGGGTATCAGAACAAGATAAACGTCTGGCTCTCTGACACACAGGAATATCATTTTTCAATTTAATACACATTTTTAACTTAGTACTCTTAATTTTATTACATTTATAATTCTTAACTAGAGAACTCAAATCATTTCTAGTATTAAAGTTTTTAACATATGGCAAATCATAACTAGAGTTTTCTATCACATTTGAAAAAGGAACATTTGAAACATAAAAAATAGAATTAGAATGAGCACCCAAAGAGGATCCACTTTCACTCAATAAAACATCGTTCTTTGCGTGGCCTGGTTTCTTTATTTCAGCATATACACTGGGATGTATAATAAATTCTTCGGTCAAGGTCGGTGATATTGCCGTTCGAACACTTAGACCGGGAGAGAGTTGATTAAGAGAAATATTTATGGCTGACACTTCTACTATACGCTGTTCGCCAAAACACGAGCTTAATGTTATCCTCTCTTTGGAAGGTTTGTTCACTCTAATTAGTGAGGAATTTAGAACTGGGATCTGGCAACCTGAATCAATCAAGGCTGTTACGGGATGATTTTTCACAAAAATGTTTACATATTGGAGCAGTGCGAACTCATCGCTATTTTGTTTTTCGCTCTTGACTTTCAAAGTATTCGCGTTTTTTCTATTTTGGATGTGGCTGTTAGATTCTTTAGGCTTAAAACGCCTCTCACAATTTCTTGTGTAATGAGATGAATCACCGCATATATAGCAATTTTTTATTTTGTCTTTCAAGATATTGGGGATAGTTATCTTTAATCTTTGGTTTAAAGTTTCGTGATCTATTTTTAAATTGGTCTCCAGTATACCCACAAGCAATAGGAATTTCCTTACGTGATCCGTTTTAGATGAAATATAAATATCGCACTCTTTAGCTAAATCAATAGGCCTAAACCAATCTTCTGCTTCTCGAATGCCAATATGAGTTGCAGTTTCCTTATTTAAAGTTTCAAATAATTTATTAGAAATTATAAGATCACATAGAGATTCAAAGGAATTAACTTTTCTTAACGAACAATAATATTGGAAGTTTGCCGTCAATCTTGCAGCAAATTGGATGTATGTCTCGCCTGATGATTTTACAGCATTTTTAAATGAGTTTAAACACTCGCGAGGGGTTAATTGGAATTCTCTGAGTACTATAGATTTTAGTTTTCATAGTCATTTAATTCCTCCTTTTTAATATTCAGTAAGACATTATGAGCTCTTTCGCCCAGAAGATTTATTAAAATTTCAGATTTATATTCGTCATTTATTTTCTTGGTTACAAATGCGCGTTCTAATGATTGGAAGAACAGATTAAAATTTTCAGATCTGGTGGGAACAGGAAGAGATAAAAGTTTTAATGCTTTTGATCATATTTTCTATGTTTGTTTCGAACTGTTTCTCTTCGACTTTAGCTGCAGGATTTAAACTTAATGCTTCATTTTTAGCTGTTTGAAGTTCGATTTCTTTTTCTAATTGTGCTAACTGAAGTTTAGCAAGTTCAATTTTCTGTTTTTCTAAATCCCTTTCGTTTCGCGATACCCTCTCATCTATACAGTTTTTAATTAAAGTTTTAACGAAATCTGGATCACTTTCAAATGTACTACTGTTCTCAATTTTAGTCTTTAGTTTAGCTATGGTGTCCGTACTCTCCACAGTACCGTCTAGATACTCAACAAACTCTTATGAGATCCTCTTTAAGAGCGTTTTTATACACTTTAGAAAAAATATGGAAAGATCCTACCTTTTTTCTAGCTCCCTTGTTGCTCGCACGTACGATGTATCCAATAATTGAAGAAAAACGTTGATTTCACAGATCTCACCTCTTCTCAGGTGTTAAGTCAGTGGTTCCAACCTCTACACAGGCGGAATATTCAGGGTTCGATTAAAAAGTCAATTGAAGAAAAACGTTGATTAATAGATCCGGCCTCTACGCAGGCGGAACGAAGTTTAAAAATTCAACCTCTACACAGGTTGAACGAAGTTTTCAAAAAATGGCGGCGCGTCTCCTCCACGGACGCTTTTGTTCATGTTCTAAACTTTGATCAAAATCGAAATTTTTCGATCCCGGCCGAGCCCCCATAATTTGTGGGAGACAACAAGGGGTCCAAGACATTTGTCTTTCTTTATATTTATTAAAAACTAAACAAAAATTAATTAAAAAAGGTAGCTATTCTAACAGATAGGTTTGAATGATGTGTCCACGGTAACGCCTGCTCGCGCACCTCCGTTTTTCTCTTTTCTCTCTTTACTAAAAGTTCACAAGTTTCAGTTTTAGTTTCACTTAGCTTCGCCTGCGCGCGAAGATTGCGTGGTTTTCTCGAAAACGATTGGATTTCCTGGATGCCACATATATATGTTGTTACAAATTGTGTGCACTGAACGCTGAAAATGGTGTACATAATTAGTTCTGAATGTGTAATTCGTTAATATTAGTTTCTGTTGTATTTATTTTATGTTAAAATCGCAATATTCGCAAGCAATTCCGTTCGTTACATAAAAATGGCGATTCAATGGAAGCATAGTCAAGTTGGCATCATTTTTGGTGAACATATATTGATGCTTCTCTAAAAAAGAAATCTACTAATATCACAGTCTCTGATGTAAACGAATTCTTGAGAAAAATTCCAACAGACTAAATAGGGCGTGGTACTCGCCAAAACAAAGTATTGTTTTGACTACTGAAAAGTCAGCCAACAATGGGTTAATACTTCAGCTGTTGAATAGGACGAGTGACTGCTAATGGAATACATTAGTTATTTATATTTCTAGAGTTGTAAAGGTACTGTATCTGGCACTTCTAAGGATTCTAAACAATAAATTTTCATCACTCCTGAAGACTGTCTTGCTCTTTTGGATTGATAGCATTAAATCCTGGAACTCGAACAATATTTTTACATTCTAAAATGTCTTGTTTCAGAGCAGATCCGCTGAAATACATTCATTCGTTCTTTTGTAAGCAAACCTATTCCTTAGCAAATTTTACTATATCTTTTTACGTAGAAACTTCTTGTAATTATGAAAAAAAAATAGCCTGATTTGTTATTTTTTAATATTCATATAAAGTTTCCTTTTGCTGTTCTTGAAAATCCATTTCAGTATTATTGTTAGGATATCAAAACTTTTAATATTATTCATTGATTTATTTTTTAAAAGTGTATGGAAATGTTGGTGTGGTTTACATCTATTAGACAATTTATATGTAATTCAATAACTCATAAGAAATAATTTGTTATAAAGAATAATCCAATAAAATTTAGTCATTATTTCTAAAAATTATGTATTAACATGATTCCTTTCCTGAACTAAGAGTATTTTCTTTTTTTGAACTTTGAAGACAGTCATTTTTAAAAGAAATTTCAAACCTTCATAAATAATTATTAATTAAAATCGGACAATCAAAGCTGGCAAATGTTATTTCATTACAGATTCATCATATATTTCAAAAAATGTTACTATGTCTTGGGAATTTTTATAGAACAGTTGTGTTTCAAAAATTAGTATACAATAACAATTTTTAAACTTTATATATCCATATTAATGCAAATAAAGATTGAAACTGAAAAAAAAAAACCCTCTTATGTCATACATCTTAGAAAAATACTCTTCATGAGTACACAATGAAGCGATGTCACTGATAGTCTTTCAACAGAGTATGATAAAAAAGCATTTTTATAAATTACTACAATGAATTTCTTAGTTGAAAATAAAATTTTCATATGCTTCACTTGTATTATAATCATGTAATATTAAAATTAAATGTTGATAAATAATGCATATTAAATAAATTTTAATTACTAATTTAAACTAGCTATCTAACAAAAATTTTGTATGCTCCTGTATGGAAAAATTTTCTCGAAAAATAACTTAGGATGTTTCCTATAGTGTAATACAGTACAGTCCCGATAATCCGAACAATATCGGACCGACCCCTGTTCGGATTACGTGAGTGTTCGGATTAGCCGGAGTAACAGCGAAATCACTATTTGAACTGGGAGTACGGGTTATGTTGTACAATTTTTCATACTAAACATTAGTGTTCTGTTCTGTAGTTTATTCCATTTTAAAATTTGTACAATAACTTGATGTACAGTGCGTGAATATTAAATAAAGAACTGTTTTTAATGAAGGTTTATACTGTTTTATATTGAAATATTCACCGATTTTCGTCCTTAAAATTATAAAATTTTTTTCCGCGGAGCCGTTCGGATTAACCGGATGTTCGGATTAGCCGTGTTCGGATTAGCGGGACTGTACTGTAGTTTGTGTTTCAAACAATTCCTAAATATAATCCCATATCTTAGTATGATTAATTTCTTTTTCAACTAAGGAGACAATGATTTATAAAAATAATTTTCAAACATTTATAGGTGATAATTACTAACACTATCAAAGCGCCAAATATTATTTTATAACAGATATCTTTAAAGGCTTCACAATGTATTGGTACAAATCATACTATTTTAAGGCTACACAGCTTAGGTTTTGTTTTCAGTTTCATTTTGAATCAATTTTCCACTCTTAAATTAAATGAAAAATATTTTTCAGCACAATTGACTCTTGCAGTGTGAAATGATTAATTATTTTGGTTAACATTACTAAAAGCATTTCTGCTTGATTATGTTTTAATTTCTCATAGTTATTTAATTATGATTGATTTCAAGGCCAATTTCTGTTTTAAAAATTGTTTATATAACTTAGAAGCTTTATTATTAATTTTTTTCTTGTTGAGAAAATATTTCGAAGAGATGGAACACTACTGAAAATGATGCATCTAAAAATCACCCTCAGCTGATAATGCAATTAGACTTTTGAATTCTAGTATTGCAGATAAAACTGAATATTTTTATGATGTATCAAACTATACGATAATATATTGTAGTACTATATTTTAGTACTATATTTTAGTACTTTAAAGTTAAAAAGTAAACTTAAAAAAATTATATTATTACTGTGTTTCATGATGCTAATTCTCGATAAATATACAATTGTTCCAAGTTCTCTTCTTGAGTCAATACTTGTAACTAACTCAATGCAACAAATTCATTCAGGACTTATAAGCAGGATAATATCAATTTACATGAGTCTTTTTCAGACTTTTATATTTATACAAAAATAAATCTAATCTATAGTGATAAAACCAATAAATGCACATTTGTTATATATAGTAAAAAAATGTCTACATTTGTATGATAGGTTTATACCACATTCAAACTCTGAAAAACACAAATGTTGTGTTCATAAATACCACACAAATATGTTGCAATTTTAATTTATTTGTAAGATAATTATAGATTCAAAAATGGCTTTTTTATTTTGATCATGTAAAGATGTGTGAACAGGACTTTTATATTTTATATGTGGACACAAATTTATATTTTACTATACACACATTTTGAACTGAAAATTTTAATGCCTGAATTTATTACAATATTTGGAATTCAATTCTCGATTAATTAGTTTCAATGTTTGAATATATACATAGAATAAGTATATAGTTAAAGTGAAATATTATATTAAGAGCTTTCTTGTGTTACACATTTGTTAAAGTGTCATGAAAATCACTCAACAAACATGTTATAATAAATACACTGTCAACATTGTGTAAACTTTCATATAGAAGAGCACCTTCAAAATATTTATATTGTTTGATTCTTGTAACAGCTCTTTCCGCAGTAACTCGCTTGTCAGACAATTTGCAGTTACTAACAGTTTCAGAATCATAAAATTGAATTTTATCTTTGAAAAAAAAGAGGGCTTTTTAATTTACAACCAATTTGGTCTAACTCTTCTTCAATTAAGAACCCTTTATCAGCCATAAAAACATCATTTAGTTCAAGAAGATCCATTGGTTTACTTCAAAGAAAAAGTTCCTTGTCTGAACTTTTGCCACAATGTAAATGTGATACAAAGCAAATAGCCCCTGAAGACATAATACCTATTATACCATTTAAAGTATTACAGTTTTTGTAATGACTAAATGTCCTTTGTTGCTGTAAAGGATGGTTGGGTTTTTTAATTGGAAATTCTGTACAGTCAATGATCACTCTATAATCTTTATTCTCAAACAAAAAAAAAAAAAAGGTTTTGGCATTGTTTCCAAAACAGTTTTCTTTGAAGGAAAAGTGTCTAATAATTTAAATTTTTCATGAAAAACTATTGTAACAAAATTAAAAATTCGAAATACTGTTGCGATGAAAATTTCAAATAAAATTTCTAGTAATCTATTGTGTGCATGTGTGTAGACATACCAATCCTTAATTTTACCAAAAACATATCAATGGGTTGACATAATTAGCATTGATGTAATTAGAATATTTCAAAACAAAGGAACTTCAACATAGAAATATGATATCATAATGCAAACTACATCTTAGCTACAAAGTAAGAATTAATGTGCTATTCAAATAATTGCAAATAAAAACTTTATGCAGATCAACACTATGCAATTTAAATTGTTACAATAAGCACTGCTTGAAGTAACTACATATAAACTTTGTGCAATTCAAAGAATTGTATAATTCAAATAAATAAAAATAAACAGTGGCGTACACACACTACTTTCATGGGAGAAGTTATATTTCTAAAAAAAATGTCGAGAAAAGTATCTAGGCGTGATATTTTTGCTAAAAATAAATTTTTTGGTTCTATGGGAGAGATTTGAACTTCTAAATCCTACCTTTGTGTTAGTCACTGAAAATAAGCAGTGTGTAATTCAAATAATTACAAGTAAACAGTATGTAATTCAAACAATTACAAATAGAAAAATATGTAGTTAAATAGTAAATAAACACTGATTAGTTCAAAATAATGGCAAGTAAGCAATTTTTTAAATTTCCAATGGTCAAGATTGCAGAAGACTACTCAGCACAAAAAGGGAAGGTCCACTGTTAAGTGGATATTCAAACTTGACAAATAATCACTTTATACTTTAAATACTTACAAATGGAAAATATATTATTCCAATATATGCAAATAATGTCATTGTATTGTTCAAAATGGTCACAAATTAATATTATATAACCTTAATTTATTGTAATTAACAGTGTATCTTTGTCTTATTTATGAAGATGACCAAATAAAATTTAAAAATGTTTTTATTTCATTTTATGTCTAGAAATCTATTTATATGTACATATAAACTTTCATTAAGCAGTTTGTAAAATTCAATCTCAATCTTTTATAAAAAAATCTGTCATTGACAGAATTCAATGACTAAGGCCAGCATTACAAAACTAATGAATTTAATTACATGCAACTAATATTCTTTAAAAGTACAAGAGAGCTGGTTCATTGACGCTATCAAGTCCGTGCTTCTTCTCATAATCACTATCTAAACTTGCTACTTTGCAGTGATTTCCTCTTTTAGCAGCCCCTCGTGAGGGAATTTTGACTGTACAAAATTATATACATATTTAAATTATACAATATACAGGAATAAATTTAATTTTTTTAGTCTATTCTTCCCCGATATAATTTATAAAATACAATACATATTATAGATTTAGAATGCTGATTAAATAGCTATTAAAAATTGTTGCTAATCTTAATTAGCATAATTAATATTTATTCGCATAAAATTAAACAAAATTGAAATAAAAATTTTTCAAACATTAGTTTTTTTTAAGTACAAGAAAGAATTTGGATTTGATGTGGATGAGACGATTCTCAGCAGTTAAATACACTAACTAATTCAACAGTAAAGTAAGAATAAAGAAGATACTTAAATGCATTTTCTATGTATTTATCAATATTTTTCACTATAAAAAGTTATTAAGGTGAATATGTGCATGCAATCCAGAAATTAAACACATTGATTAATCTTAAACCAGCCAAAAATTAACAAAATGAAAATAAGTACTTTTCACATATTTATAACTATTTTTATTTAGTTAAATAGGGAAAAAATGTAATACTATATCTATAATGAAGTTTTATATGTAAAAATTAGTACATGCAGTGTATCTAATTATATTCTAAATAATATAAAATTTAACAAACACAATTATTTAAAAAAAATTCCAAAATACTTGTCATAACTTTTCATTTGATAAACAAAGAAACCAATACAGTTATGATAATAGATGTTCAGATTTTAAACATTCTATTAGTGGCCAAAAACAGCAATAAGCAAGCAATTGTGTCAACCTTGCTCTAAATGAATCAAAAAAAAAAGTTTACAAGGTATTTTTGCAAACATACTGAACAGTACACCGGAAGTATTGTTGGGCTCCAGGTCAACGTTGTTGTTTACAAAGTAGAACTTGTCCAAAGTTATTATTGAAAATAATCTTAAAATGACAAAAAAACAATGGTGATCAGCTGCATACTTACTCACCAGTTACAGAGCATCCAGAATAGATCACAGATGTGGTACATTAATCTGTGTGTTTCTTTACGTTTGCAAAATTAAAATTCTTCGAATTCGAAATGCTCAGAAAATATAGCACTCTTTTAAAACTTGAAATATATCGTCGGCGTATTTGATAAAAACAAAAAGTATTAAAAATGAAATAATTAAAAAGTACTCGCATTTCAGTCGAAATGTCTTTTGAAACATCTTTTAATTTCTGTGACACTGAAGATTTATTCCTTCTCTGCAAAATTTGGTTTGATGGTGGCTCCGAAAAATAGAATTTTGTGGGCACTGAATTTGGTTTCAATATCCTTCTGTTGGTGAAAAGCTGATACATACCGTGTGCTTCTTCAAAATGATCGGAACATACTGAGGAATGCTTAGTTGGTTTGAAATTTTTCTGCCCAAGTTTTGTAACCACTTTTTTAATAAATATGGATTCTTTAGCGGGAACCCAAAAAGGTTTTGACCTACAGTCCGACTTTCCTTTTGCATTACCACAATTTAATACGCTACAGTATCTCATTTTGCTATACGATAGAAGATGTGCAAATCTCTCTCTCTCTCTCCGAAAATGGCGGCTAAATACTCAGTCGAATGAAGCACATGGCTGTTTGCTTACATCGTGTGACATATGATTGTGACGTCAAGTGAATCGAGTCCATTAAAAATTGCAGCGTTATAATTAACTACTAACCACAAACAAATTTTGAAAATTTGTCCAAATGATACAAAAGGAGGAAAAGGGTGGATTTCCATTCGGAAGCCATTTCGTTTCGCAAAAAATTATACTAATGAGTGTAATTTTATTTCGTGAAACCCAGGACAATTAATAGAATGATCACACAGTCTAGTAGGTTGTACATATGGAAAAAGATGTTTTAAAATACTTATATTTCATTATATCAAAATAATAATAAATATTAAAATTTTCAAGCTTTATAAAAAATTTGAGATAGCCGTACAATACATTTTGTTCTATTTTAGGTTTTTAAGAAGTGATTCATTCCAAAAAACAAGTGTCAGCAGTACTTCCCAAGATGTATGACACACTACATCAAAACATCTTGAAATAGTGCATTTGGCTGTGTGGTATAATTATTGACCGTGAAGAATTTTATTTTTGAATATGCTTATGAAATTACATGAATCATTTGTTTTTAAACATTACAAAAATTATTTGTTTAAAAGTAAAACAATTTAATGACCTTTAAAAATCTGTATTATTGGACTATGCAGTACAACTACAAAGCTAAGTTGTATTGCCATCTAATGTTCAATTACAGCATTTCAGTAACAGATCAGATGGTAATTTTTGAAGTAGGGAGGTACTCTGTAAGCATTGCTTTCCATTGTAGCGGTATAAGGTTATGGTTCTACGAAGGAGAAATATTTTTTCTCTTTTATTAGTTTAAAAACGTGTGAACCTGTATATTAATTTTGGGTATTCATTTTCCATATTTGCATGCTGAATTAATGATTGTTCCTTTTTTAATTATTAGTTGCAAGTTAATAACATTTTTTTATTATTGTACATTGTAGTATATATTAATAAGCGAAAAATCTTCCTCCTTAAAAACCTTATTTTTAAAACTCTTTTTCTCAATGTGCTTTAGAAATATGTAGAGCAGAAAAAAAAAATTTATATTTGAAATTGTAGCAACACGGTCAATATATAATTTAAAAGTGCATAATTTTGGTCAATATAGAATATGATTTGTGGATTAATTCATATATATCATACATTTTCTCTGTTTTGTATTAAGCACTTAGAAATGTTTTTATATGTAAAATTGAATTACCAGTACTTTGAATATATCTGTCCTTAAATATCAATAATCATAAGGTATGTTTATTATGTTATATCAACGTTCATAAGTTATAATTTAGGAACCCCAACTTTATAGTTAATCTTTCAGAGTAGACTCTGGGTGTCTAATATTAGCAGATCTTTAAACTTTTTTTTTTTTTATTTGCCATTTGGTCAATATATGAACGCATGTTCTTTGTATACTTTTTAGCAACATTATTTTTTTCAGTTAAATAATAAATAGTATGTTATTTTAAGGTTGTTCAAGATATCAATCTTTTTATGTGACAACCAAGTACAAAAAATGTAGGTAATTTTTTTTTTCTGTGTGATACTCGTTTTAAAACTTTGTTTTAACTGTAGAGAATCTAAGAATAACACGTTCATTTATTGAATGAACTGGTACTTGTGTATTTATATTCATTCATTCATTAGTATGACATAATTTACTCTTCTGAATCATGCTACATGAAAAACTGCTGAATGAATCAAATTTCTTAATTTGAATGTAGTTTATTTGTGAAAAGCTTGTATATGTTGTAGAGGAGAAATCAGAGATACACAGAGAATAGTTACGATTAAAAGAAAAGTTTGTTAATTGCAGCCACAAAGACTTAAGTCTTCTACTTGATTGTGTTTTTATGCGAGTTTTATTTGTCTTATTTTGAGTGTTTGCTACATCACCCTCAGCTCTATGAATTGAATACTTTTCTGTGAATTAAGTTCAAGATCATCATTGTAGAATTTAGTTTGTAACTGGAAATGCGATGAGTTATTCTCGAAAGTTTGTGATGCGTTTCCTTCCTCTCCCCAATTCAGTAAAAATTGATTCTGTATGCAACTTTATTTATAATCCTTCAAATTGCCTTCTATGGTAATGGGGGGGAGTGGACGAATTGTGTAATAAATCTCATTAAAATATTTTGATAACATTTAATTAGAGTACAGTTTATCCATCGTCTCCCATTTCCATTCAAACACATTGATACACCTTATGCTCATTGTAGTCTTAGAAAGGAACATTTTGAAAAAAAATTCATATTAAACAAAACTGCATTTATAATGATTCTTCAACAAATCCATTTTTAACCTGAATTTTCTGCTGAAAATAAAATTTTTGTATTAAAGGGGCCGTTCATCCGTTTGTTTTCAATTTCTCTGAGTAATCAGACCTTCTCATTCTTTAGTTTGGTGTTAGGAGACTTGACTGAAGCTAAAACTTACTGATCATATTTCTCTCACTAGTTTTGGTTCTTTAATCTCCATAATCATTATACACATTTATTAGTTTTGATTTCCTGTTATAAATAATTGAATTGGAACTTTTTTTCAATGTAGACTTTTACTTCAGGAATGAAAATGTTTTATATGTGTATTGCTTCACTGTGCAAGCCCTTATCCCACATTCAATTTTTTTAAAAAAAAATATCTTTTCAACTCTGTTAGTTGCAATTGTCAAAAGATTTATTTATGTGTCTTCATTTTGTATAGATTTTTTTAAAGCAGAATTAACACAAATAAAGATTAGTATTTGATAAATCATTGGGGGGTGGAACCCTATCTTTTGTCCTTCAGCATTTCATTAGGATGTCACAGAAAAGATTTCTTATCCTGAATTGAGGATAGATTTCTGTTGTGAACTCAGATGTACAAAAACTGAAAATTGTCTGGATTAATGAAAAAAAGTTATTTTATTGGTAAAGTTTATGTAATAAATGTAGACCGATAATGAATTTTAGCACTGAAGCTTTTCCAGTAAAGGAAGAAAGAACTTATGTCTATTAAACTTTAATAGCATTTAGTTTTTATAAAGGTAAGCCTGTTTATTTAAAAAATACATTTAAGTAATTTGCATAATTTTTTGTTATAATTGACACATTAAATTGATTATATGTTACTAACTGAAAGTGTTATTGGGCTATTTCAAGTATAAAACTTTTTGAATTTTGCTTGTAAGAAATAAATATTTACTGTTGTAATAAATTTTGGTCGCACTTTCACACGCCTATAGCTTTCCTGTTGCTACATTCGCCATAAGTGAAACTATATTTTCAATTTTAGTTAAACAATTCAGATAGTTATTTGTTGATTTCATGTTTCAAGGTACCTAGCTTATCACAATTAAAGAATGAGTGTGCTGAAAATTGCTTAAATCTAATGTTAGAGAAAATTTGAATCATTTACATTTGGTGCATGTATAAAGAATCTTGTGTCAAGGAAGAGTAATTTGCATTTTAGTTCGAATTATTTTTTTAAATCACCTGATAACCATTTATGGATTTATGTAATCAGAATACAAATAGTGAAATACTAACACTGGAACTGACTATTAGAAAAAGAACTCATAAAATGTATATAGTATTGGATATTAAATAAATTCAAAGCTTTGATTTTCTTAATTGTGAAACACTGGATTTATATTTACCAATTGGCTAATTCTTTCTACCAGGTGTTTTGTTGGTGGGGGATTCTAAACCTGGTTGTCACTAAAGATGTCTATAAGGGATAAAGGCCTCAATTGGTAAAAGTCATTAAGGGATTGAAAACATAGGGGTTTTTAGTATTTGTTGTCTAGATTATGTTGCTGAACACTAAAGTTCTTTCAAACTTATTGGTCTTTGGATTTAAGCATAAATGTTTTAAAATATCACTATTTTGCTACTCTTGACATTGTTTACTTATGCTGTTAATTTTTAGGGATTCATTGCATGTCATGTCGCATGATTAGTTCTACTTTTCAAGTTCTACTGAAGACCAGGTAAGCCTTTTAAAACATTTATTACTCGTATTTTAAATTTGTCCCTCTTGTGCTAAATCTGTCTGCATGCATTGTTTTACAAAGATAAATACCGAGGTGTGTTCAAGAAGCATTCTATTTTCATTTATAAAATAACAGATACATTGTATGAAAATATTTGGTTCATTATTTCCTCTGAAATCCCCTGTAGTTGACACCAAGTATTTCAAACAATTTTGTACTTGATGTGAGTAGGATAAGAACTTTCCTTTTGAGATGCCTTGCATTTGAATTTTTCAACCATCATGCTTAACACAATAAAATACAACATCAATGTAAAAGTTTTTGTTTGAAGGAGAAATTAAATTGTACTCCTTTACTTTCTCCCTCGAACTTTTGTGTATGCATTAGAGTTGCTCAACTTTGTTCCAAACCATTTAACTCAGACTTATATAATGTTCCATAAGTTAAAAATTATTCTCTTTTTTTGAACACTCCTTATGTTTACACATTTTCTACATAAGTTTCTCCAATTGTTTTAGTAATTCATCAGGTTAAAGAGACCATACAATTATTACTGCTTTTATGAGTTGTTGCATATGCAAACATGAGGAATTAAAAACACAATGATAAAAATTTTAATTACTATGAAATTCTCAGTTGCTTTAACTTTTCTAGCAAAGTAGTAAATTTTGTATGCGAGGTTTTAATGCATTGTCTATATATTGCAAAGTTTGTGATCCTATAACTGCTAAGTGCCTAAAGTTTTGTTAACATACCTACATATTTCTTAACATACCTACGTTTTCTTTTTAAAGACTTGTATCGAAACTTATTATGTTCTTGATGAGAGTTTCTTATAAGGCAATTCAGAAATTCAAATTTAAGTACAATTTGTTTCTACAATCTACATTTTCTTAAACAGGATACCACGTAATGTAGCCTATGTTCTGGGTTACTACATTAAATGAAGCTGTTATTTGGTTACCACACACACACACAAACACACACACATGTGCATAAAAATGAAGCAATATGCTTGAAATGAATTAGGAAAGGAGCTTATAATTTTCTTTGAGACAAAAATCATTTTAACCTACAATTACATTATATAGAAGCTAATCTCTTATTGTTATCTAATGACATTAACTTCAAATTATTATTATTGTTACTAAAATCAATGACAGTATGTGACTTAAAACTTGAATTTTCATTTACATGTACAACATAGAATATGTCAGGTGTATTGTTATGCGACACTTTTATCAACGATGCAATTCAGAATTCGAGGAATGCGTAATTATTCAAATCTCAGTGTGCACAAGAGCTATGAATATTGATTGATTGATTGAATATTAACGTCGCACTGTACACGAGGGCCTTTAGCTACGGACCACATAATTTTGAGCCATGGTGAAGTGTTGTGGACGACAACTGAGCTGGCACCCCCTCTCTCCTAACTACCTCACCACACCAACGGGAGGACGTTTGAGCTCTCGACAAATTTAACTTTCTTAAATATAGAAATTATTCTTGCAATTTTGTTTCGTCAAATACATGTTAATTTTTTCTCTAAGTTTTTGGACAAATATGAGAACAAATGTGGTTACTTGAAAAAGTTCATTTATAGTGCTAATTTTGGACAATATTGCTAACCATACTATTAAACAAAATGATTGGAATTTCTTGTATTGAATCTAATAAATTTTTAGTTTCAGATACCGCTGTATAATCATTTACATTAATGAATTCTTCTAGGTTGTTACAAGTTTGTTCAAACTGCATACACTGCTTTAACCGAATCTATTTTAGCTTCCCTACGGGTATCGCAAGATTTTCTTAAAGTAATGTTTACATGCTTTAGTAGAATTTCCCATCTTTGTAGATGCAGAAAATAAGCATAGAAATATCTACTCCCAATTTTTATAGTACATATTACTGGAAGTGACATCACAAAGAAAAAAAGGAAAAGATAATAGGCAAGGTGATAGGTTTAGAGCAATTATTTTAGATCTTACACATTTATATTTCCGTTTCACATTGCTACCCTTTTGTCACATGCCGGCAATTCATATCTAATTCTAACTCCCTTAATTTTTTCACTAGAGTTTTGGTTATGCCTGGTGGCCGCGGTAGCTTAGTGGTTATGGTCACGAGCTCGTGGCTGAAGTGTCGCGGGCTCGAGTCCTGTTGCCACTAAAGACACGCCGTGTAGATGAGGCCATTCCTCCCACTGATATGGTAGTTAGGAAAGAGTGGTTCCAGCTCAGGTGTCCTCCTCGTCACTCGACCGAGGCTCAAAATGACGAAGTTTGTGATCAATAGCCCTCTTGTTGCTTTGTAGAGCAATGTTAAACATCAAATGATAATTCCGGATTTTTTACCCACTAATAAAGTATACACTCCACAACAGTGATCTTCAAACTGTGCTCCACAGAACCCTGGAGTCACAATAAATAACTTGAAAAAAAAAAAAATTATAAATGTGTATGCAAAATGAATTCACGCTCTAATTGGCGGTGGAGACGTCTGTTGTTCTGTGTTAAGGATAGATCAAGCAATGGACGTCTTGCGGACAGACCACTGTGCTGGAAACAACGTCGAATGGCACGCGCAGACACTGAATGATGCGTTACAGACTCAATGTGCTGTGCTACGGTTCGTGATGTGACTGAGCGATCCGTCGCTGCCATACGCACAATTTGCCTGTCCTCGCGTGAAGTGGTGCACTGAGGTGGATGCAATCGACCAAGTCAGTCCGTCGTACCCTCCTGCATCCAACCGTCACATATCCGCATTACAGTTGTTTTGTTTCGTCCAACCCGACTACCGATTTTCCTGAAAGATAATCCACAACACCCCTCGGTAGGCCACTATTTCCTCTGTCGAACTCGGGTACTTGATCAAAAGCTGATCGCTGTTTTCCACGAGACATAACTGATCGCTTTTTGAAAAACCCACAAGAAAAACACAATTGCCGAACTTGAAATCGTCGAAATCTCCAAGCTTTACATAGCGCTTTGAGGTGGCGCCACAGGCACGCGTGATGTGTGTCTGCGCTGAAATTCTAATCATTTGCATATCTCACCTCCGCTAATGCATGTTGTAAATTGCAAGTTATTTGCATGCTTCCTTCAGGCTGTTGCATTTACGGTGGCCAGCAGTGTATAATTAACTCATACATCACAACACGGAAAATATTTTTAAATTAAAATTCTCCAAAATGACTGAAAATATATATCGAAATTTTTGCAAGAATTAGTTTCTTTGTATTCCAGAACTCAAAAAACGCACTGAATATAATAGCATCGTTTAATTTGGTCAAATTACAGTATAAATTATATGATTTTACAAAATTTTAGAATTTTATTTATCGTCTCCAAATATTGTTATTCAATATCCGATTTATTTTAAAATGTATCGTTTGGTTTTTATGTAACGAGTAGAGTAAAAGAGTTAAATTCCATTTGGATTCAATAAAGTTCGTGTTCTCTCTCTACATTTTTCGTTTCTTCCACACACATTATACAGTGTTATCAGAAAAGATAGACCCGATTTTTAAAAAATCATATTACTGAAACTACTGCGCGTATTACAAAAAGTGATACATGAATCTAAAGATTAAGTTGTTTGTCCTATATACCAATGATCAACAGTTGCAATACATCGAAGGTCGCTATGATTAAAAATTCAAACATGGTGACAATAATAAAGAGTTTTTGCCTACGAGAGTTGCCCTTCTGGACTTGGAATGCCCAGAAAAAGGCATGGACAATTTTACACAAATAATTAAATTTCAAGCCGTATCATTGGCAATTGATACAACAAATAGCAAGGAACAATAACTAAGCATTTGTGCAGCATTACAAATCATTTTGATAAAGTGATGCTACAAAATGTATGGAACGAACTGAATTATAGATTGGACGTATGCCCTGTAACAAAAGGGTCACAAATCCAACATTTGTAGATGAAATAGACTTGGTATATTTCTCTTAACATTCATGTTTCACTTCATGCAATAGTTCCCATAATGATTTTTTAAAATCGGGTCCATCTTTTCTGATAACCCTATATTTACAATAGCTTCAACGGGATTATCCAAATGAGTAAAGCCAAAATAAACCTTTTATAGAAAGAAGCGAAGCTCTTTTTGCATGCTTGTACATACCTGATTGGCAACAATGAAAATTGAGCTATTCTTCTTTCTCACGTTGACAATAGCATGATTAGAACCGAATTTCATCTTTGCGTTTTGTGTTGTGTGTGTGTTCGGATTTTGAACCGAGGAATCATCTCGCTTTCAAGCGCTTAGTATATTTATTAAGAAGATATAAATATATATTATATCTCACTGAATAAAAACGTGAACTCACACACACACCGCTACACCATTCGTTACTTCTTATTGCAGGGCTGACATTTACCCGATGTCTGGTTTTGGTGTAACTATTCTAAAAATACTGAATAGACTAGGATGTGACAGATAAAACATTTAATCGCACACACACAAAACACAACATTACATAGCGAAGTTTTTGTACATCTACAGAAAGCACAGAGCAGCAACGTTATTGCGTCATTAGCTCGACGCTGATTGGTTGGAGAGGCGATGCCATTCGCAACATCCTCCCCCTTTTTGATAAACTGGATAGCTTAGTCAAAAACATCAGTTAAAGTCAACAAGTTCAACTTGTCGGGTTTCTTCACTGGACGACCACATCTGGTCACCTGAAGTTGCTCAGTAGCTTTCAAAGTATCAGGATTTGGACAGTTCACGGACGAATCAGTCTGTTGAACCTTTTGGAGTGGTGGATTTGTTATATCATTCCCACTCACCTCAAGCTGAAACACACGTTGAATTGGACGAGTTAAAGTACAAGATTGAGTCTTGAGTTTAACAGTTCTCACCAGTCCTTCCTTCCCTGGAATCAATTTTATTACACGAGCTAAAGGCCATTGAAGACGTTTTTTCCAATCGTCCCCGATCAGAACTATATCACCCACTTGAATGTTCGACGACTGAGGATGTTGTTTTTGTCGTTGAATCAATTGACCAAGGTAATCATTTCTGAATCTCCTTTTTAGCTCCTCGATTACTTTGACTCTAAATCTCAATCTTTTCCGGAAGTGATTAGCATCCTGGAAATCTAAATCTTTAGTATCGGCAGTTGGTATTTCAAACAGGAACCTTGTGGGCGTAATTGGAGTAAGATCCTGCATATCTTCAGACAGATATGTCAATGGACGTGAATTGACAACTTTTTCACATTCGCATAAAATAGTTAGCAATTCTTCATACGTAAATATGGCCTTCCCTAAGGTTCTCCTGAGAAGCTTTTTCACCGTTCTCACAAGCCTCTCCCAAAAGCCTCCCCACCAGGCAGCTGTGGGAGGTATAAATTTCCATGTTATACGTTGTATCTCTGCATATCGAGATACTTCGTTCCAATCGATATCAATTAATTCGTTGTAGGCACCTCTGAAATTCGTGCCATTGTCAGAATATATTATTCGAGGTCTTTCTCATCTGGCCACAAAACGACGGAAAGACAATAGGAAGGCATCAGTCGAAAGAGAGGAAACTAATTCGAGGTGCAACGCACCATAGATGGCACAGGTATAGAGGACAATCCAAACCTTATCACCCCGTTTGACGTACAGGGGACAAGCCAAATCTACATCTATCACTTCAAACACTGCGGCATCTTTTACTCTATCAGATGGTAGAGAAACAGGATCAGTCATTGGAGATTTACTTTTAAATCTTCGACATTTAACATAGGCATTCCATATGTTTAGAACAGTTCTACCACCTGTTATCCAATCTTTTTCACGTATTATGCTTAAAAGCAACTGCGTCCCTGCATGATGATTCTTTAAATGAAAATGCTCTACAAGTATTTGCATAAATATACAATTGTTAGGCAGTAAGATTGGCGAAAGAAAGTTAGGTGCATCTATGCATTCAGTGATTCGCGTTTTCACACGAATGATGTTGTTATCTCTGAATACACTCAAGTTTGAAATTAACTTTTCATCTGTGAAACTCTGAGCTTGAACAGATCGGATCAGCTGGACCTCAGCACTCTAACTCATCTAACGATAATTGTCCTTTCTTTCTGTCACTAATTCTGCTTCTAACATTATTAAGAAATCTAAGAACCAATGCAACTAATCTTAAGATTGAATGAAATTTTGAAAATTTCCTAGCATACCATGGCAACAATATTTTGGGTGTTAGAGTCACAGAACACAACATACCTATTGGATCAAAAAATTTTTGAACAGTTGCTAATATAAGTCTTTTAGTTATTTTAGTTTCCCTGATAAACTTTCAAAATCAATTTTACACTTTAGAGTTGTGATGGCCCCCTGGGTCACACCTTGAACACCAGGATTAATTTGAGGCAAAGAACCACCAAAAGCCATTTTGAATAATAATATTATTTATTTTTGTTATAATTTCCTCAAAAATCTCTGATAACAAATAATATAATAATGTTACGTCTTCTAAAGGGATTTGCCTTTATATTAAATTAAATTACTAAAAATACGATTGATTACTAATCTAGCTCAACTCAAGTAAGGTTTACCGAAATAGGAGATCCGAGAAACACGCGTATTCGAATTCTTAATTGTCATCAACTTTAACTAAGTATCTCAAACTGACGCTTACTTTAAGCGTACGTGAATTATATTTACCGCTGGCTTATATCAGCTTTCTGGTACGTCTAGCAGCACGACGTCTTCACGAATCTAATCTCTTTGAATCTTCTAGTTTAGCTTGTAACGTTGTTGACTCAATAGCCTACCATCATCTCTCTTGCTATCTCGCAACCCTCGACTTAAATACCTTATCTAATTTAAATATCCCAAACTTCTTTTTGGAGTTGATTGGAAATAAACGCGAATTTATATTCCCCAGAAAGACGCCTAAGAAGATTAGTGGAAAGGTTCCGTACAGATTCGTCACATACCCCTCCAAAAAGAAAATGGGATTTATTCGAAGGTCACAAATGGCCTGAAAATAAATTACGTAACCAATTCCTAGACTTGCTTTACAGTCCCGACGACTTTAATATATATATCTACCAATCGGATACTAAAAAACCTCCTTCCTTAAGGAAAAGAAAACAATTACGACCTAAAACTACTCTTTAAAGGACGTAACATTTACAGAATTAAATATTCCTACACCACGCCCATTTGGCAAAGAGGCGAGGGAAAAACCACCTAAATGGAAAAACCTGCCTGCGTGGTTTCCTTAACTGCTTAAAAATCTACTTAAATATTATAACACATATTCGGACTTGCATCTTGCTTCTTTTGTGGAATATACAATGTTCAGGGTCAGCTACCCTGAAATGAGAATTTCTTTGTGTGAAAAACCAACATCTATAGTACATACAGATTCCTTCATTTTTTATACATAACATTTTCATATATATCAATTGAAGCATCTGGTTCCTTAACATTCCCATTCCATATATGCTGCGCTTGTTAGTATTAAATGTTAGCTCTACCTAATTACGCCGCGTCCCCAAGTCACCAGATGTACGTTAAAATATACACATATATATACATACAATTTCAAACATTTTTCAAATAACAATAAAACAAACAACCAAAGGAATTGTCGCATCTTAGCGAAGTCATACATAGAAGTAAACAAATGCATTCTTACAAATGTTTTCTCCATATTTATACAAAAAATTCACATAAAAGCTGATTTTTCTCATCAAGAAAAACACACACTCATTGTAGTGTCCACTTTTGCTTGGCTTCTTAAATTAAAAATCCGCCCGTAACTTGCTTCATTGCAATAATTCTTCCGACCACTTGTTCGAAAGGAGAAAAGAAAGAAACGATACAACCTGATATTTTTCTTTGCTTTTTTATTCGCTCTTATCCACTGGATCTCCGTCTAAGGCTTCCCTACTGAGGCTCCTTCTCCTGATGTTGTTCTGTAGAATACTTGCTATCCGCTGTTCCTCCGCTCCTCTGGAAATCCTTCAGGTTGTCTTACTCGGCTACGTAGGTAGTACGGACAAGGTCTCACTGCTGTCGTCTGTTTCGACCGGACAGTTCTCCTCTCAGCTGCCCTGTTGGTTCCGTTTTTAGTTGTCTTTGTCTCCCAGGCCTTGTTGTACTGTCCGCTTCCTTCGTGCCTGCTCGCTACTGTAGGTGACTTGTCCTGCCTGGAATCTTGTTGATGAAAAGGACTTGCAATGGCCTGTGATCCCTGGGAGGGGTTATTAAGGTCTTCTGTATTTATGATGACGAGATGAAACCGAGGACGGAATTGCTCCCCTGTTTTTGTTCAGGGGTTGATCTTTTCTGGTCCCTATGTTCGGACCCCTGCAGAGAACAATTTCTGCAAATTTTGTATCTTTTTATATTTTTCGTGTCCCCTGATCCATTTGAATCTACTTTACGTTTCAATCTCGGATCCTCCCACCCAGCATTACCCTTACGTGATTTATGACCGTTATTCTGCTCACTCGAGGTTTTCCTAGATCCTTTGAATTTTCCTGGTTGCGATCTACTTGACCTATCACTCGACCTCTGTCCTTCATACAGTGTCTCAACAAGACTGTCCGAACTAATCGTGTCGGATTGTCGTGGACGGTACACACTCACCTGGTCAATATTAACTGTTACCTTTTTACCCCTCTTTAAAATAATTAAATTGTTATTCCGAACCTCCAACACTCTATATGGCCCTTCAAACTTAGGCATAAACTTTCCGACCACTCTCCTACCCGCAGCACTTATAAAATGAGTTTGTACCAACACCAAAACATTTACTTTGATGTTAACTTCCCTCCTTTTCCAATTATAATATTTCCCCAAGTTTTATGTTGTTTTCCGCATATTCTGCCTTGCTTCAACGAATAATTTCTCAATGTTTCTTCCTACATATTCAGCGCCCTCTGTGACATTTACTAATTTACTAAAAGGTGTTATAATCTTTCTACCTAAGAATAACTCAGCCGGAGGTATATTTGTTGTTTCGTTCACTGAAGTGCGCAGCGCGAAAGCGAATTCATGAAGAAATTGGTCCCAGTTTTCGTGATTTTTTTTTACAAAACAGGCTATACTCTGGACTAAATTGCGATTAACTCTTTCCGTTAAATTCGCCTGTGGCCTGTATGTTACCGTTTTCATATGTTTTATGTCCAACCTGTGACTTATAAGTGTTCAAATACCTCTGATATAAATTGGGGGCCGTTATCACTAATTAAAGAAATCAGAGCTCCATAACGTGAGATATAATTATCAAAAAAGGCCTCTTTCCTAGATGGCCTGCTAATGGCAGTTCATGAAATTCTCTCATTGTTTCGCGAAGCGTTCTGGCAATATACACTCTTAGTTCTCCAAGAGTTGTATAATATTTCGCGTAAAAGAGTAGACCATCTATAAGTTTAAAATCCTGGGACCAACCCTCGCATATAGTCACATTAACGGAACCGTCGTCTGGGTTTTCTAAATAACAAAAGATGTGTCCTAACTCAGGATCTTCCCTTTGCTCTCGAATGAGTTGTTCTTTGGAGTTTAAAGCTAGGGCTCGAGAAGAGCTGCGCACGAAATTTGTGATCCATCCAGATTGCCTACTGGATTCCTAGATAAAACGTCCGCGACAACGTTTTGGACCCCCGGGCGATGTTCCCATTCTATGTTGAACTCGGATAACTTGAGTGCCCATCTAATCATTCGACTAGATAAGTTTTTTCCATTAGTTAGCTTTGTTAATGCCGCGTGATCTGTGATTACTTTCACCAGCAGGGATCCGAAATAAGTTTTAAACTTATTTAAGGCCCATATCACCGCCAAACATTCGCGCTCAGTAACAGTATAGTTTCATTCCGCCTTAGTGAGGGTTCTAGACGCGAATGCAATAGGTCTGTGGTTTTGATTAAGCACAGCACCTATTCCGACCCCACTAGCATCAGTAAATAAGTTAAACTGTTCTGTAAAATTCAGCAATTACAAAACTGGTGCCTCAGTTAATGTTCGTTTTATCTTATCAAAAGAATCCTGTGCTTCTGTAGACCAATTAAATTTAGCCCCCTTTTTCTTCAACCGATATAATGGTTCACATATGTCTGCATACTGGGGTATAAATTTCTGATACCACCCCGCCATCCCTAAAAATTTCGATACTTCCTTGCTATTTTTAGGAGGTTTCATTTCTGTGATTGCCTTCACTTTACTATGGTCTGTTTCGATCCCTTCTTTACTAATTACGAGACCTAAATACTTCAATTTGTCTCGTACGAAGTGGCATTTATCCTTATTTAATGTTAGCCCTGCGTCTCTCAACAATGTAAATACCTGATTCAAATGATCTAAGTGTTCATTAAACGATGGAGATGTGATGATAACATCGTTTATATATACCGACACGAAACGCCTAATAACAGGTTTGAGTATAATATCTATGGCCTTTTGGAAATTTGGCGCCGCCACCGAAAGGCATTCGGAGGAATGCGAACGTGACATTGCGAGTGATAAACGCGGTTTTCTCTACATCTTTTGGACTAATCGCCAATTGAAAATAGCCACTTTTTAAATCCAATGTGGACATCATTCCGGTATGCGGAATGTTTGTGATTAGATCATCAATCACCGGTAATGGATATCGGGGCTATTTAGTTATTGTATTAAGTTTGCGATAATCAATCGCGAATCGATACGCCTTTGGAGAATCCGGAGGAAGGCCATTATTCTTGCGCGTTAAAACTACTGGTGACGCGTATGGGGATTGAATAGCACGGATCGTACCCTCTCGCAACATTTTCTCAATGTGATAATCGATGATTCCTTGTTTGACCCTGTCATAACGGTAGGGTCTCGACACTACTGGTCCCTTGTCCCCAGTATCGATTTCATGATATAAAACATGAGTTAACCCCGGCTAATCTGAAAATAGTCCTTTACAACCATTAAATAAATTCCTTAATTTTTGCTTTTGCCCTTCACCGAGCTTTGTATCTGATAGATCAATCTCGACCGGCTTTTCCACTTTTGGTAACTGCTTAATTTGGTCATCTGGAATGATCAGAGATTTCTGATCGAAATCTAAAGTTAATTTGGACTCCTTCATAAAATCAATGCCCAAAATGCATTGGTACTGCATATTGTTAAGAATGTGAAATTCTCAGGTTTTCTGGAATTCTCGGATCCGAATCTGTAATTCGACCCGACCTAAGTGGCAACACGGGGGCTCCTTGCACCGTCACTACTCTATCTTTCGTCTTTTGAAGAGGTCGATATGAAAAATATTTGCGATAGACCTCTTCCGATATGAAAGATTTCTCCGCCCCCGTGTCCCAAAGGGCTGTAATAAATGTCTCATTTAAAAGAATAGGGACATACGGTAAGTCAACAGGAGTCAATCGTAATGAGGATACCCTAATAGTTTGGTGTTCTGTAGCTGGAGGATTTTCCGTACATCGCGATCGATCACCTCCATATTCGCATTGATCGCTTAAAAGTTTAAATATCTGTTTCGATCATTCTGACCCCTGAAAGTACTATTCCTTGAACCACCCTGTCGACCGCCTTGATTGTGGAATCTATGATCCGATTGACCACCTCGGCGTCGACCATCGAATCTCTGATTATCCACAACACCTTGACTCTCAAATCTATTGAACTCTCTCCGTGGTCTACTATTGTCGCGTATCTATTGTTACATCTCGTTTCCCTCCAATTTTCTTGTCGATTTCTGTTAGGGAAACGATTGTTCTCGTTTGGTCGTATATATCGGGATTCCCAACTCGAACCTCTGGTCTTTCTATTTAGAAACCGTTCCTCATACTTATCAATAATTTGTAGGAGGTTAGATGTGGTTTGAGGATTCCTAACCTCTATGTTTCGTCAATATTTGTGTGACTGTAAAACTGGTTAAAGAATAAAAAATCAGTCTTTTTCGCAACGCTAAGCCTACTTTATTCGTGCACCAGTTTTTGTTGGGGTACAGTTAGACAATGTCTACTTTTTACAAATTTTTTACAGATGGCGCTACAGTGCGCTGATGACGTAACATTCCGCCCGGCGTTGAAATATACATTATTTCAAAAAATATATTTAAAAATGCAATTTGCTATATACAGTTTACAAATGCCTAAATGAATTAAATACAAATAAACACAGCATTCTAAAAAATAAGAAAAAAATACAATATTCAAAAAATAGAAAAATACAATATTCTAAGAATATAATATACTTCATATTACAATTTAATTTATATTATTATTTTCTATTGGTAAGATACATATTGTTGAGATAGAACGTGTGAGAACCACCGTGGCAGTTTTTAGTTTAACGACTCTGACCTTACCGTCAGTTCCATAAATAACCTCCAAGATTCTTGCCATTGCCCATTTGCAGGGAGGCAAATCATTTTCCTTTAAAAGCACTAAACACCCTACGGCAACATTATTTTTCTCGAACTGCCACTTGTTTCTCTGCTGTAAATGATTAAGATAATCATTTTTCCAGCGTTTCCAAAGAGTTTGTACACACTTTGTTGTATACTGCCACCTAGATAGTCTATAATCTGAAATATCTAAAATTGCTGGCTCAGGTATTGCACTGATAGGTCGACCAATTATAAAGTGTACAGGAGTTAAAACTTCATATTCATTGATATTATCTGACAATGGTACTAATGGACGTGAATTAAGTATACCTTCAATTTGAATTATTATTGTCTCGAATTTTTCGAAAGTTATTTTACTATTAACTAAAGTTCTATAGAGATGGTGTTTGAATGATTTTACCCCTGCCTCCCACAAACCCCCAAAATTAGGAGAACAAAGTGGGATAAATTTCCACTGGATAGCTTCTGAAGCAAAATAATTTGCTAATGTCTCGTTTTTGTTACAAATTAATTTTATGAAACGATTAATTCTGCAGCTGCGCCTTTAAAATTAGTTGCGTTATCGGACATTAATGTAGAAATGCGGCCTCTACGGGCACATAGCCTCTTCAAAGCTGCAATAAATGCCTCAGTTTTTAAATCAGTCACTGCCTCTAAATGAATAGCCTTTGTAGCCAAGCATAGAAAAATCGCAACATAAACTTTTGAAAATATCCCCTTTCTCTGATTTTTAAATTTTATTTGAAAAGGTCCGCAAAAAATCCACCCCAGAGTTTAAAAATGGCGCACTTGCAGTTACTCTCTCTGATGGCAGATTTCCCATCAATTGATCTACCCCAGTAGGCTTCTGTCTAAAGCATGCAATGCAATCATGAACTGTTTTTCGTGCAATACCCTTGCCATTAATGGGTCAAAACTGCATTCTAATTTGATGTACTAAACCCTGAGCACCAATATGAAAAACTTCTTATGCATATGCTCAAAAAGTAATTTAGTAAATTTATGTTTACTAGATATAATTATTTGATGTTTTGCTTCAAATGGTAAATCAGCATTACTAAGCCTTCCACCAACTCTGAGTAAAGAATTCTCATCTAAGAAAGGATCTAAAGCCTTTAACTTACTTGTTTTTGAAACACCTTTACCTTTTTCAAGGCATCGATTTCTGCTTTAAACTCACTTAATTGTGCTATTTTAGCTAAAAATTCCGTACTCCTCTTTATCTCATCTGCAGTTAGATACTTCTCCTTATTACAAGACTCCTTAGCTTTGATGTTATTAATGAACCTAAAAATAAAGCTAAAAATTCTAATTAATTTTATGAAATTATTTGTCACATTAAAGAGTTTATCATAAAAATTTGAAGAACACTCAGTCATTGAAAGTGTCACAGCACATTTTAGTTCATCTCTGTAGGAAGGATCAGGAAAAAGCTGATTGTCCTCGTATTTATCAGTTTGTAAATCTGGACACGAGAACCACATTTCGTTCTTTAAAAGTTCATCTACATTGCAGCTTCTAGAAATTAAGTCGGTAGGATTGTCCTTGGAGCTCACATGTTTCCAATGATAGTCCTTTGAAAGTGCTTGGATCTCCACCACCCTGTTGCTGACAAATGTTTTGAGTTTATGAGGTTCAGTCTTTATCCACGCTAAAGCAATCGTTGAGTCCGTACACATCCAAATTTTATGAATACGTAATTGTAGAATTGGCACAACCTTTTTGACTAATCTCGATAGTAGTAAAGCTGCAGACAGTTCTTACCTCGGTATGGTGAGTGTTTTCAAGGGAGACACTCTGGACTTGCTGCATACTAATCTAGTTTGAGATTGTCCAGATTCGTTGAAACATTTTATGTAGACAACAGCAGCATAGGCATGTTCTGATGCATCGTAAAAGCCATGTATTTCAATCCGTATTGTTGCAGGAAGTAGAATGCACCTTGGAATTTTGAAGTTATTTACTTTCGATAATTTTTGGTAGAAGTTCATCCACTCTTCCATTGCATCTGGTGGTAGCTGTTCACTCCAATCTAATTTTATTTTCCAAAGTTCTTGGATGAATATCTTAGCCTTCGTAACAATGGGTCCTATCAGGCCCAAAGGGTCATACAGCCTTGCAATTTCTGAAAGCACGTCTCTTTTTGAGAAGTTGACTTTGTCACTAAACTTTACCTTGTATGTGAGACAATCCACCTTTGGATCCCATAGCATACCAAATGTTTTCACTGGAGCATCCTGAAATTCCTTATCAAACACATAGGAAGATGCAGATAAATCTTTCAACAGTTCTGGGCTATTTGACACCCATTTGTGTACCTCAAAACCCCCTCTCTCTAATAGTTGAGATAATCTGTTTTGGAGTTTTTTAGCACCCTCTAATGTAGACTCTCCAGAAAGAATGTCATACATATAACTATCATTACAAATCACATCTGCTGCGTCAGGAAATTCCGCTTTTTCTTCATCTGCTAAGGCCTTTAAGGTCCTGGTAGCTAAAAATGGTGCAGAAACTGTCCCATAGGTTACGGTAGCTTGTTTGTAAGTCTTGACTGGAGCATCTGCACTAGTCTTCCACATAATGCGTTCTAAATCCCTTTGATTAGGATCAACAAGTATCTGCCTGTACATTTTTTAATGTCTGCACTAAACGTGTACTCGTGTTTTCTAAATCTACTGACTATGGAAAAGAGATTTTGTTGAATAATTCCTCCGTTTAGTAAAATGAAGTTTAGAGAAAAACCACTTGTTGATTTTTGCACTTGCATCGAAGACAACTCTCAATGGAGTGGATGTCTTCTCTGGTTTATATACGGAATGGTGAGGAATGTAATAGTTAATCTTATCTATTGTTTCATTTTTAATCTCCTCCATATGGCCTAAAAGTTCATATTCATTCATAAATTCTTTATACAAAGTTCCCATTGTATTGTTTTTGTTTAATTTTTCCCAAATTCCATTTAGTCGTTTGATCGCATTCTCTTTGGAATATCCTAATAATGTTTCTGCATTTTCCTTTATGGGTAACCGAACTATAAATCTTCCCGTTTTATCTCTTTTATAGGTACTAACAAAATGTTCCTCACAATAAATTTCCTCTTCACTTTTTGTTATTTCCTTAGCATCATCTGGAAGTGATTCCGGTTCAAAGAATTTCCTTACTGTTATATCTAAGCTTGGTTCCCTTATTAAACAACAATTGGCTTGTTGTTGTGACTGAGGAAGGGTACCTGTGACTAAATAGCCAAATTTTGTATTTTGTAAAATTACATTTCCCTCCTGCAAATAATGTTGTTCTGGATTTAAAATTTCAAAAAATAGTTCAATTCCTATCAATATATCTATTTGACCTGGCATATGGAAATTAGAATCAGCCAGCTCAATTGAAGCTGGAATATTTAAATCCGATATATTTAATTTCGATACAGGAATCGCATCAGTAATTTTAGGTAAAAGTGAAAATTGTACATTGCGTGCAAAAGTATAATCCCGATTTGAAACTTCAATATTAGCTGAATATTTCGAGGCTTGCGTAATTCTGTTAATGCCTGTTATAGATTGGTTTGCAGACCTAAATTTAAATCCCAACTTTCTTGCTATGTCATCTCTCATAACGCATATCGTAGACGCATTATCTAATAATCCTCTTAACTTAATTCTATATCCATCAGCACTTTTAACGAAAATCATGAATGTATTTAATAAAACACATTTATTTTCATAAGTCAAAACCGCAACTTCTGGCTGACCTTCAAACCGAGTAGTATTCGAAATGGGGTCTCTATCCCCCTTTCCCCTACAGTGTGATTTTTAACTGGAGAGCAAAGTTCAGCAGAATCGTGAAGCAATGAATTATGTAATCCTTTGCAACCACTAACAGTGCATTTGTATTTAGACATGCAGGCACCAGAATGAAGTCTGAGGCAATTTATACAAAGTTTGTTATTGCTAACAAATTTCTTTCTGCACTCCACAGACACATTTTGAAATGCAATACATTTATAAAGAGGATGAGAATTTCGACATAGAATACAAGGTTTAACAATTATTTTTTTACTATTAACTACCAGCGATTTGGCTTTAGTTGACATTTCAGTATTTTTATGGATCATTTTAGTACTAGGAATGCGAGTAATGTTTTCTAACACGGCACTTCTCTCTTTTCTAAAAATTTCATAATAGAATCAAATGTTGGAACTTCTGTTTTCAACGAAAGTTCGAATTGCTTTCTAGATTCTTTGTCAATTTTTTGAAGAATTATATTTATTAAAATTATATCTGATAGATCATTCTGCTCATATTTCAAAACTTTAAGTGCTCTAATGTTTCTATTGATACAATCCATTAAAGCGCGCAGTTCTTTGGCTTATTCGCTATAAATTTTTCATGATTAATTATCTCAAGGACATGAGAATCTATCAACTGTCGTTTGTTTTCGTAACGATCTTCTAATGCTGAAAAGAGAGAATAGAAACTATCGCTAGGCGACTCCAATATAGCTTTGCTTCTCCTTTTAGAGATGCTCGAAGATAGTATAGTTTTTGCGAATCATTCAATTGCTCATTATTACTTATTAAACTAATAAATTGATTTTTGAAATAAGAAAATTCTGCTATTACACCAGAAAATTCTGGCAATGGAATTTGAGGTAATCGGATACTATTTTTACCATTGTCATTTAAATTACTGTTTCCATTTTCAGAATTTTTCAAATACATTAAAAGTTTGAGACCTACCTCTGTTGTCTCGATCCGTTGATTTATATCTTCAATGTCCAGCTGAATGATTTCCAAGCTTTCGAAAGTTTCTATTTCACAATAATCCTCAGCTATTTTATCTAGATTTATCTGTAATTGCTCAATGTTTTTAGTTTAATTTCGATTTCAGTGACACTAGTATCCTTTGACACTATCTTCTCCGAGGTAAACGCCTCTAACCTATTTAAAGTTCCTTTTATTGAACCTTTTAAACGATTCAATTTCTCTTCAGTAGCTACGTTGGAGTTATTTTTATTTTCCGATTTTTTACCCATTTTCTTTGGCTTCGTAGGACCAATGTTTCGTCAATATTTGTGTGGACTGTAAAACTGCTTAAAGAAAAAAATCAGTCTTTTTCGCAACGCTAAGCCTACTTTATTCGTGCACCCGCTTTTGTTGGGGTACAGCTAGACAATGTCTACTTTTACAAATTTTTTACAGATGGCGCTACAGTGCGCTGATGACGTAACACTCTACATAATCCAAAATCTGGGGTTCTAACCTACTAATAATATGATCGATCAATTTTTCCTCCGTCATTTCGAGTTTTAAGATTTTGTGAATCTTCAACAAATAATACACAAAATCAGACGGGTTTTGGTTATGCTTTTGAGATGATGAACAGAAACGCGTTTCTAGCTCCGACCTATTTCTAACCACGGGGAACTGTTCTGACAACGCTTGCTTTAAGTGCGCGTAATCCGTCGCCTTATCTTCAACAACCCTATAACCTAGAACCTCAAACCAATCTAGTGCCCGTCCTGTGAGATGACCCTTTAAATATACACAAGTGAGTTGTGTGGGTATCTCGTAATATGTTAAGTTATTATCCATATTTTCCAAAAATTCCTGTACATTCTCCACCCCCGAAAAATACTGCTCAGGGATGATCCGAAAATTAGATTCGACTCTAAACTCGGGATTTACTCGTTAGGCGCCACTGTGATGACCCCCTGGGTCACACCTTGAACACCAAGATTAATTTGAGGCAAAGAACCACCAAAAGCCATTTTGAATAATAATATTATTTATTTTTGTTATAATTTCCTCAAAAATATCTCTGATAACAAATAATATAATAATGTTACGTCTTCTAAAGGGATTTGCCTTTATATTAAATTAAATTACTAAGAGAATACGATTGATTACTAATCTAGCTCAACTCAAGTAAGGTTTACCGAAATAGGAGATCCGAGAAACACGCGTATTCGAATTCTTAATTGTCATCAACTTTAACTAAGTATCTCAAACTGACGCTTACTTTAAGCGTACGTGAATTATATTTACCGCTGGCTTATATTAGCTTTCTGGTACGTCTAGCAGCACGACGTCTTCACGAATCTAATCTCTTTGAATCTTCTAGTTTAGCTTGTAACGTTGTTGGCTCAATAGCCTACCATCATCTCTCTTGCTATCTCGCAACCCTCGACTTAAATACCTTATCTAATTTAAATATCCCAAACTTCTTTTTGGAGTTGATTGGAAATAAACGCGAATTTATATTCCCCAGAAAGACGCCTAAGAAGATTAGTGGAAATGTTCCGTACAGATTCGTCACAGAGAGTCCTTATCAAGATCCCAAATTATCTCTAATAATTTCGTTGTACCTGTACTTTTGGATATGTGCTTACTTTCTACAATACTTTCCCAATTACGTAAATTGAAACACCCACGTGACAAAATTTCCTTAGACCTTATAATAAATTCTTCTTGTTGTGCAATATCATTCACCCCTGTAACGGAATTATCTACATAAAACAAAAGTTTTAACTTAGAGCCTAGTTGAGCATCATCTGCTGGCACATTTTCCAGTAATTGCGCAAGCACTGCAGCTAACAAGAAGGGACTCGACGATACACCAAAACCACTCGGCAGTGACGGTAAACAATTTCCTCACCCTCGTCAGGGTAAAAGAATTTAAAAAATCTCTTTGCTTAGTGGTAATTCCCAGCTGAAGGAATGCTTTCTCAATATCGGCAGAAAGTCCTATCGGATACCTACGAAACCTGTCTAAAATATCTGGTATCTGCTCATTTAAATTTGGACCTTTATACAATAAGTTATTTAGCGAATGCTAACCAGTTGCACGAGCCGACGCGTCAAAAACTGGTCGTATTTTAGTTGTAATGTTATCGTCTCTCACAATTGGTCGATGCGGCAAAAAATATGAATTTTCACCTTTCTCTTCAATTTTTTCTATAATTTCTATATAATTCTTCCCATTTAAAAACAACTTTATAATTACCTAGGATCCCATTTCGTTGTGCACGTTCGCACATCTTTTTATGCCTCTTCCATGTCAAATCTTTGTTGGAAAACAAAACTATTGCTTCTGATGTAAAGGGCAAACAAAATTCGTACCTACCGTCCGGTAGAATTTTCATACTGTTTCTAAATTCTTCAATCACCTTTAAATGTTCATTTGTTTTCATTTAACTTTTGAATTGGGTCAAAAATTCCAATGCTTTCGAGATTCCACAATTCATTAACCTTTTGGAGACGGCGGTTTTTGTGAGAAAAATGTCCTTAAAGACGGCGCTTCCAGCGAAGTTTACTTCCCCTCTTTTCGTAGCTGATTAATGACACCAGACATCGGCGGATAAAAGAAGCAGGGGAGTCGTTGATACCCCGCTGAATAGTGGGGATGTTCGCGGCTTAGAAAGTCCCTAAACACAAATAGTCTCCATTTCTTAGGGAAACATATTTTCTTGAAGAATCCAATGTAGTAATTACTAATGTTTTCAGTTCAAGAAATTTTAGCACAAAACAGAGGTGATAATATAAAGCATTTCATAAAAAATTAAACGCTTATATCATTGTAGGAAAAGGTACAATAAACTAATCCAAATTTAATTGATTTTATTTAAGAAAAAAATATTTATATTTTGATTTTCAATTAAATTTATTAAAATAATTATAAAATGTTTTAAATTTATTTTTTATTCATATATATAATTGCAGGAATTTGGTACACACCTTGTGTTAAAATTGAAGTAAATAATATGATTCTTCATAACTTGCACATAATTATAAGCAAAAATACAAAATAAAATAAAAAGCCCAATTGCTGATCATGTCTTTTATGTTATAATGTAAAGTTCAGACTTTCTCAAATCGACAATAAAGTAAGTTTAAAAGCTCTTACAAGCATCTGCATATCAATAAACATATTACCATAAATCCTTTTATTGGAAACTTCATTGTTACTCAATTTATAATTGTTTTTCTTTTTTTAGAACATGCCAGAAAAATCTTAAAAATTTAAATCCTCTTAAGGATTTTCGTATACATCTTCCATAAAGGAATGATAGATTTTATGTATATAATTGTCATTTTTTATTTTTCCATAATCCATTATATTATGATACATTAGAATTCATTGTACTCAACGAATCCTAAGATTAAATCTACATTTTATTATAACAAGCATCTTTCAAAAATTAAAATATTTTACTTTGATCTAATTCTTCTTTTATATACAGAAAATTATGATAAAACATTTACTGTGGCAAATATATGAGATGAATAGCAGTTAAGTGTTTCGCATTATACTATAAAATTTGAATATCCTAAGCCTATAAGTGTTGGCCCTTGTTGGATAAAGCGACATTGTAGTCACTACATGTTTTTAATGAAAAATGGTCACGATTAGAGGTTCCATTGTGTAGCAGAGCTGATACGCATAAAATCAAAGTCCTTACGTTGTCGTGGTGTGAAAATAAGAAGTGGGGCTCTAGCTCGACTATCGTTCTCGTTACTTGATCGTCATTTAAATTACGAGGTCCGTCTTGTTACTTTGACCCTAATAAAACTCGTAAATGAAATATTAATAATTTATCAATTTATATATACCTCGTGTTCCTAAAAATAAATTCTTTAAATATACATTAGAAATTAAAAATTATATTTTTTATAACATAAATAAATTGTTTTCATTAGTAAAAAAGAGAAAATTCTTTGAATTCTTAGAATACTCTTGATAGTAAAATGCAAACAATAAGCTGATATCAAAGACTAAATATTATGACTACAAACATATTTAAGTTGCCGAGGAGCTTCATGCATCTCGACAAACTTGTTTATTCAAAAGGATTATATTATTCTTATTTATAATTAATTGTTTCTTTTGCGAGTAAGGGCAACATACTGGGACTTCTTAATTTTTTTTTTTTCACTTTTTGTACAAAAAGTGACATTCTTAGCCTTTGAATAATCCTTACTTATTTAAAATTTCAAAATAACTGCATATTATTGCTTAAATTCTAAGATTAAAGCTCTGATTTTTGTGCGGTAATGAACTGACTTTGGTGTGTAATTTTGTGCATAAGATAGAGCCAATACATTCCTACGAAGCCAACTCTTTCGATCAACATCAAAACAATTACAAAAACGTTTCCTTCTCAACGCACAGGCAGGCATATCATGAGTTCGAGCCCAGTACCACTAAAGACCGATGTGTAGGGCAGCGATGCACGTTAAATCTATTGAGAGCTGAAATGTCCTCCCGTACAGAGGTTTGGTTATTTGGAGAGGGGGTGCCAGCTCAGGTGTCGTCCACGTCATTTGACCATGGTTCAAAATTACGTGGTCCTTCGCCAAAAGCCCTTGTGTAGCTGAACAGTGCGACGTTAATATTCGCTCAATCACTCTCAACGCACACTCCACAGTCGGGTTACAGATAACTGACAACAATTTTTCTTTGATTTTTTCAAAACGAAGAAAGACTTTAGCTTCAAATATCACCCCCCGCTTCGTGTGGACAGTCCCCTAAGTCAGTGCTCCGCAACCTTTTTTATCGCTGCGGACCGGTTAACGTTTGATAATTTTACCGTGGCGCTGAGGGTGGGACACGTTGATTATTCATATATTAGATTGCTTTGATTTAACAATTTTATTTTAGTTACATTTAAATATGCCTTAAGAATAAAATATAGTTACACCAAAAATTAATAAAAGTGATTTCTGTGGAAAGTTGCGCAAATCCGAGAGAAATGCACCACTTTAAATAAAATGGCAATAGTTTAATGCTCTTTAGATAGCCCGGCACCATTTGATCCGCGGACCGGGGGTTGCGGATCACTGCTCTAAGTGATTGGGTGCTTTTTACCTTATCTCTCAAAATCTAACACAATATCAGTTCCAAGAAGAGGGTTACTTTCATTCTCCTAATAACGTTCGAAAAGTAGAAGAGGACAGTCTTGAAGAAGGGCTTGGTCGGCATAGTTTCTATTTATCCTATGTACGATAATTTCATTGAAAAAGAAATGCACTCTCTAAAGATTTATTACGGCAATAAGAGGAAGAATAGTTTTCCGGCTACTTGAAAGCAACCTTGGAATATTTACAAGAAGGCAGATGTGCACTTCTAGGTTTTATTACACCAAAAAAGGCATAGGATAATCAACAATGGCCAAAAACTAAAGCATCAACAATAATCAAGAGGGACAAGCATTCTTTATCGATATAAAAGATTTTACAACCTGCTTTCATGCTCATTTACAAGAACCATCTGATTCTGTATTCAGAGTTTCAAAAGTTCAATAGCCTTAGAGCGCACCCGAACACTTTTTTTTCTTTGTACTATCATACCTAAAAGTGTGACTCGCGAATAACTAGGCGAAAAAAAAAAAAGAGAACAAACACATTTTTTTTTTTTTACTTCAATATAACTATCTATTAGACTACGTTCTGATTACTGATTATATTTATTCTTCAGATAGATTTTAGAGCATTTTGCAAATTTTTTAAAATTATTGTTATAAAGGAAACTTACTTTAATTTTTTTAATCAGGAAATCCAACACTGTAGAACTTTCAAAGAATAATAGTATAACAAAAGCAAGGATTTCATTTTTGCTTTTAAGGTTTTTGTATAAATCGGGGCATTTTTCTTATGCTGAAGAGCTTGTAATATATGTTTTCTACAAATTTCAAAGAAATGATATCGGAATTAAGAGTTTCTGGTTCGAATACTCAACTTTTTTATACATCAATTGTTATAATAAAATTGTCGAAGTTAGTTTCGTGTGCATTTTATAAATAAAGTCGAAGGACTAAAATGGATAATTTTAAGAATCTGTAACGAATATTTCTGTAATTTTTTGTTGTAAATATATTTTCTTTTTTTGTTTTTTTGTTGTTTATACACGATTAAAAATAGGCTTTTTTATGCTTCAAAATAAAAATTTTAAAAAAAAAATATTCTTCATTAAGCATAACGTAAGATAACAGTAAAAATACGTTTCTGTACAGTAATACATTGTGTAATCTAGATATGTATTACAAATGTGAAAGTTTGGGAGGATGTTTGGCTGTATTTTGCGCAAAAACAACTGGATGGATCTTTTGTTTGTGAAGAAACCCTTTTTTGTTTTGGCTACGCATGGCGCTCGCTTCTAATTAATTCCTGTGATCAGCATAATTCCTAATTTTTTTTTATTTCAGAATAAAACTAAGATTTGAAGGGAGAGGTTGTTATAAATCTCTCTTTATTTGAATGCCTTTTTTATGATTTTATTATGCACATTTGGAATTAAGAAATTCATCTTTTTTCACAATAAATGCTTTTATCGGTTATGGTACTTAAAGTAAATAAACTTTCTCTTTCACACTACATCATTTGGACAAGTTTTCAAAATTTGTTAGGGTTAGTAATTAATTATAACGCTGTAATTTTAATTGAATATGTGGATATTGCATTTTTAAGTATAAAAATAATTATAATTACTGTACTGTATGTTTTGGAGTTCGTTAATATTAACGTCGCACTGTTAAGCTTTTGGTAACGGACCACGTAATTTTAAGCCATGGTCAAGTGACGTGGATGACACCTGAGCTGGCACCCCTTCTCGCAACTACCACACTGCTCCAATTTAGAGAAGGAATATTCTACCAATACTTAGCAGGAATATTCTTTGAAAACGATTTGACTATTTATTTTAAGTGAACGGTGTATACAATTAATTTTACAGTGGAATATGTTTAAGTAATTAATTAGCTCTAACAGATTAAATTTCCCAAAGTTGAGTACTTTGTTTATGTATATCCCTTAATTTTCAATGTAGTGATCCAAAAAAAAAATATTGTATGAAAAAATCTGCAGTAAATCCTAATGTGGTGGATAAAGTATTAACGTGCATCACTCCACCTACACGGCGAGTCTTACAAAGTTCTAATAAAGCTCGAGCTATGACAGTAGCTAGACATTTGCCAACTTCACTCTATCGTTAACATTTCACGATGTTTTTCATTGAATTGCCATTATAATTTAAGAAACGGCATTGCTTGCGAATATTACAATTTTAACATAAAATAAATACCACAGAAAGTAATATTACGCTTTCAGACATAAATTATTTACACTATCTTAAGCGTTTATTACACAAAACTTTTAACAATGTGTTACTTTTGCTGAGCAGAGATCAGATCATCTTCCTCATTTTCTAACTCACAATCGGAATCAGAATCATCAAAAATTTCATCTTCTAAGTCTGCTAAAACTTTCTGAATCTCATCAGTGGTAAGTCCCCTTTTACGTTTAGGCATTTTTTTTAAAATCAAATTAGTTTAAAATGAAATGATTAGGTAATCGAGATGACAAAATCGTTTGAAAAATAACTACGCACTCTCCGCTAGTGAGAATTTAAGCATAAGGGAAAAAAGAGGGATTTCTAGATAAGGGTGAAAGAGGGAACTGTATTCCCCTCCTTTTAAATACAAAAGAAACCGGTCAAGCAAATGATTTTCCAGGGCTGTAATAGGCATCATGCTGTTTCGAAAGCTGTTAAGAGGGGAAAGCATTGCATGGCCGATACACCGGCCAGAGCCGTCTTTTAAGGATCTGTTCCTTTTGGCCTTTATATCGGCCAGCCGTCCTCAAAATGTTAACAGGCAATTCTTTAACCAATAAATAAATAACATTTAAAACACTATCACGCTCTTCATTACATTTTTCCAAAACTCCCTGCTTTCCAGTCAAAACATAACCCAAACGAGTTTTTAATAAAAACAGACCCGATTGCAATTCAATACACAACCATCCATAAATAACAAGCCAGCTACATTCGCTCCGATCAAAATATCTATTTCGCTATCCTCATTTTCAAGATCAGACAAAACAATCCCCCTGCTATCCAAGTAATTAATCACATCAGGGCTACTAATCTTTGGCACTCTGCCAGAAATTTTTTTCCGAAAACATCTAATTGCAAATTAAACAAAAAAGTTTTTTTGCATCTCTCAGCTAAACAAAAAAAAAAGAAAAAAACACATTTGTTAAATTTTAAGTATGTAGATCTAATAGCTGGTAAAAAGGATTTTTTTATTTATAATTCCTCGTAACACTCTTGAAGGTCGATTTTTCAAAATACCTCCCTAAGGTGATCTCTGCTCAGCAAAAGTAACACATTGTTAAAAGTTTTGCGTAATGAACGCTTAAAGTTGTGTAAATAATTTATATCTGAAAGTATAGTACATTAATATTACTTTCTGTTGTATTTATTTTATTTTAAAATTGTAATATTCGCAAGCAACGCCGTTTCTTATATTATAATGACGATTCAATGAAAAAAACAGCGAAATGTTAACGATAGAGTCAAGTTGGCAAATGCCTAGCTACTTTTGTAGCTCAAGCTTTATTAGAGCTTTGTAAGACCCACCGTGTAGGGGGCGATGCACGTTAATACTTTATCCAACCGCATTACGATTTACTGCAGTTTTTTTCATACAATATTGTTTTGGATCACTACATTTACAAATTAAGGGATATACAAAAACAAAATACTTCACATCGGAAAATTTAATCCGTTAGAGCTAATAAATTAATTAAAGATATTCCACTGAAAAATTAATTATATATACCGTTCACTTAAAATAAGTAGTCAAATAATTTTCTAAGGTCTTCACTAATGTTTCATCAATATTTGTGTGGACTGTAAAACTGGTTAAAGAATAAAAAATCAGTCTTTTTCGCAACGCTAAGCCTACTTTATTTCGTGCACCCGCTTTTGTTTTGGTACAGCTAGACAATGTCTACATTTACAAATTTTTACAGATGGCGCTACAGTGCGCTGATGACGTAACATTCCGCCCGGCGTTGAAATATACAATATTTCAAAAATATATTTAAAAATGCAATTTGCTATATACAGTTTACAAATGCCTAAATGAATTAAATACAAATAAACACAACATTCTAAAATAAGAGAAAAAATACAATATTCAAAAATAGAAAAATACAATATTCTAAGAATATAATATGCTTCACATTACAATTTAATTTATATTATTATTTTCTATTGGTAAGATACATATTTTTGAGATAGAACGTGTGAGAACCCCCGTGGCAGTTTTTAGTTTAACGACTCTGACCTTACCGTCAGTTCCATAAATAACCTCCAAGATTCTTGCCATTGCCCATTTGCAGGGAGGCAAATCATTTTCCTTTAAAAGCACTAAACACCCTACGGCAACATTATTTTTCTCGAACTGCCACTTGTTTCTCTGCTGTAAATGATTAAGATAATCATTTTTCCAGCGTTTCCAAAGAGTTTGTACACACTTTGTTGTATACTGCCACCTAGATAGTCTATAATCTGAAATATCTAAAATTGCTGGCTCAGGTATTGCACTGATAGGTCGACCAATTATAAAGTGTCCAGGAGTTAAAACTTCATATTCATTGATATTATCTGACAATGGTACTAATGGACGTGAATTAAGTATACCTTCAATTTGAATTATTATTGTCTCGAATTCTTCGAAAGTTATTTTACAATTAACTAAAGTTAACAAGTGTGCAAAATTTCGAATTAATCAGATCTTTTAGAGTGGGCAAAAATGTAGTCCAAAGATTCCGTTACATACAGGTGAAGCTTATAAAAGAGTCTAAAAAGATTAATAATTGAAAATGAAAATTTATTTTGTAAACTTGCCTTTTTCAAACCATGCAAGGCATTTTAGAGTTCAATATGAAAGTAAAGCTAAAATTATTAAGATGATCAACCGTTCTCTTTTTATAAGTCCTGTCCTTCCTCGAAAAGTATCCTCCTTTTTTTTCAATATTTTAAAACAGATCTGTTAATCTCTATACTCAGAGATGAACCAAACATGTTTCCAATATGTTGAGGAATAGTCTGAAATAAATATCACAGGAAATAACAGTTTTCAATGGTGTTTTTTGACTTAATCGCAAGTAAATTGGGCAGATATAGAAAACTGTGATTTTTTTATCAAAAGAAATGCCTGATATTAAAATCATTGACAATGGTCAGTTTGAAGACTGAATGTATATTTAAATTATAATAAATCTGAAACAATTGGAAAATCAACATGCTGAAATTGATAAGATGGGTTGAAATACTTAACCATTTAAAAAATAAACACACCCCATAAGAAAATTTAGTTATTCTTTTTTAATTTACATTGTGTTGTCCTGGAACTAATGCACCAGTTGAGTCTTTTCAGTTGGTAATGTATGGACAAATCAGAAATCAAATTGAATGTTGATATTTTTTAGCTGCAGTACTTACAGTAAAGATGAAAGGTAATTTTGCTCCAAAATTTCCAATAAATTAGAAAAATAATATATTGAGAAACGAAAAAAAAGTATTTTTGTTTGAATTAATAAAATGTTTCATATATTTACGTTGTAACATTTTCTTAAATTTTTTGTTCTTTTCATTGTAAAAAACTGGTCACCTTAAAATTATTCCTAAGTAACAAAATTATTTGCGTGAATAATTTAAACAGTATAGTAAATTACATTACTTTTTTATAACACTAATCCACCAAAATAAGGTAAATATTTATCCCATTAAATTTTTCGTTCAAAGGCAGTTACTTACGAAATACAAATGAGAACATTTAACTCAAAAATCAAAACAATTTAGTACTCATGTGTTCTTCCTCGGGTAGCGTGGTAGATACGAAAAATAGTTCGGAAGATTTATGAGAACTAAATTTGTTGTTGAACCCCAATTTTTAAAATATGTGTAGCTGGTATATTAAAAGAACTGTAATCCTGAATATCTTTTTAAATTTGTTTGAGAGTGTTAATTAACCATTCTTTCGGATTTTGAGTACATGCAAGGTTTTATATTCGATAAAGCCATGTGATCAAACCTGATACAAATATTCTCACTTCAAAATGAGTATGTCTTCGTGATCATTTTTGAGTATGTCTTTTTTCTCCGTGTGAAGATGGCAAATCGCTCATCATTTGATTAGTGATGGAAGCTCTTACTTTGCAACATTTTATACATTTTCTGATTAAGTGTCTGATGACATCTCTAGCACCTATTTATTATCCAATATTATTCTTGAATACAAGATTGCACAAGTTGTGTACCAGCATGCAAGAGAATTTCATGATAATGTCTAACAATGAGATCTGTTAGAATATGCCTTTTTGGCAGTAAGATGGGATGTTTGTGGCCGTATGCGACATTTGCATGTCGCAAACGACCGCCCACCCTGAGAATATTTGAACAATCTAAAAATGGATTTAGAGGTAAAATTTTGCTTCTGTGCAAGATAGTGATTGATTTCCTTTTAAAGCATTGATCTCATTGTTAAACTCAACAATTTGCACTGATTTAATTAATATATGCATAGTATTAGTTAGTTCGCTATAGTTTTTAAAAATCCAATTATTTTATTTTTTGGATCTCTACAATTATTAATAAATCTTAAACAACATGCTAGTACACGTTTAAGTTTAGAAAGAGATGAGAATTTATGAAGTAAATCATTAACATCAGGCAATTGATTTGGTACAATAGTTGATTGTAATGCGCAATACCTTTCTTCTGGCACAGCATCGTTCAATGAAGGAACAGAAAAGTCTGTCTGAAAAGGAAAAGTTTCATGTAAATCTTGGGACCACACAACCATATTGAAGTGAGTAAAGTTTAAGATGATACACAACGGGTTGCAAGATCTGCAGGATTTGCATTTAAACTGATATGATGCCATTGGGTAGCAGAAGACAACGTCTGGATTTTCGCCACTCTGTTGGCTATGAAGGTCTTCCATCGGCTGGCATGGGATCCAACCCATGATGATCCCATGGGATCCATCCATGAAAGTACGATAGTGGAATCCGTATAAAATTGGGTTTGTAATATAGGGTAATTCAGAGCTTTACAAGTAAAGTCCACCAGTTTAACTAACAGAAGAGGTCCACACAATTCTAGTCGAGGAAGTGAGACAAGTTTCAGTGGGGCAACTCTTGTCTTGGCTATTATTAGTTGAACGTTGATTTTTTCTGTATCTGAAACAGAGCGACAGTAAATTGCAGCTGCATAAGCCTTTTCAGAAGCATCACTGAAGCCAAGTAGATGAAATTGGTTGTCTGAATCGACGAACAAGAATCGTGGAATTTTGATGCCTTTGACCAATTGCACATCCTTAGCAAGTTGTTCCCATTCAAGTGTAATGTCTGGAGGAACCCTTTCGTCCCACTGCAACTGTTGTTTCCACAGTCTTTGCATGATTGTTTTAAACTGGATTGTGATGGGTGACAGCCATCCAAGTGGATCGAAAGTCTTAGCAATTGTAGAAAGTAATGTTCTTTTGGTTAAGGTGCTTTCAAAAGATAAAGGAGTGATTTTGAAGTAAAATACATCTGAAGCTGGATGCCACAGGATACCTAAGGCTTTTACTGTATCATCATTGTCTATATTCAAAGAAGCATTAGATAAACGCATATCTGAATCGATTGAATTCAAGAGTTCGTTGCAATTAGAAGGAACTGGACAACATTTGAGTCAATTGGTTTTGTAGTTCCAAGGCTTCAGAGAGTGAATTGGCTACGGACATCAAATCATCAACGTAGAAGTCATTGAGAGCTTCTTTAGAAGCAAGAGGAAAATTATTTATTTCGTTTAATGGCAACTGCTGTAAGCATTTTATTGCAAGGTACGGCGCCGATGCAGTGTCATAAGCTACTCTTGTCAACCTAAAGTCTTGAATTGGCTCAAAAAGGTGAATTACGTCAAACGATCCTCTGAAAATCCGAATCTTGTAGTGTTATTTGCCTATACATTTTTTCTATGTCTGCTGTAATGGCTATTTTGTGCGTTCTGAAGCGAAGGAGTAAAGTTGTTAAGTCAGTCTGTAGCTGCGGACCAACCATTAATTTATCGTTGAGAGAAATCCCACCTGAGGACTTTGCAAATCCGTCAAACACCACGCGAAATTTATCTCCATTGGTATTGGGTACTGGGTGATGTGGGAGATAAAAACTGGAACGTCAATCTCGTTTTCAGGGATTAACTCCATGTGACCAAGTTTCAAGTAGTCATTCATGAATTTGTGATATTGATTGGAAAGTGATTTTTTACTAAATCGACGTTCAATTTGCTGTAGACGATGCATGGCAGTGTCTCTAGATGAACCAAGTTCATCACTAGAGTCTCGGAATGGAAAATTGACTACGAATCTGCTTGTTGAGTCACGAGTATGAGTTCTTTTGAAATGATTCTCGCAAGCAATTTCTTCATTCGTGAAAGGTTTTGTTTCAATGAGTTCCTCTAATTGCCAAAATTTATCAAGCTGAAACTACTGCATTGTAACATGATTTGAAATAATTTTTTGGCAAGAAAGTTTTGTTTTTCGAAGAACAACCCAGCCGAAAATGGATTCCATTGCAGTTAAAGATTGTCCCTGAACATTTAAATGTCTATTGAGGAGGATTTCTCCAAATACGTCAGCACCTATCAAAATGTCTATTGGGTATGGCTGGAGACAGTTGACATCCTCTAATTTTAAATGCTTAAATGTATTCAAAGCAGACGCATCGACTTGAAATTGAGGAAGGTCACAGGTGATTTTCAGGCTGTGTCCCAATATTCCACGGGCTGCCTCAAGGTTTGCAGGGTGTCAATGCACTGTTGGGTAGTGTCAATTAGCTTTCGCAATCCTGAAGCTGATTCTTGTTTTAAAACAGGCTGCGAAACTGATTTATTTAATGCCGCATCATTCTCATAGCGCTCAGTTAATGCATTCCACGCCTTTTTATAATTATCGTTTGTTTTTTGAATGGAATGTAACAAAGTGACTGCTTCGCCTTTTACAGAGAGTTTAAGATACTGCAGTTTTTGACTTTCACTTAAAGTACTATTATTCCCTACACTCGCTAGAAATAAATTGCGAAACGATCCACTGATCTTTATCAGGTCGCTGGCCATTCGAAAAGAATTTTATGATATGTTTTAGAAGAAGTGTAATAATTGCTATGAATGAAAATCTTTACAGCACATTCATCAAAATGTTAAAAAGTTTTGCACTAAAAATCACAATGTAATTAATATCATAATATTAACATTAATTAGGATGAATAAGAACTTATTTTTAAAGAAACTAAAATTGGTAAAATTAAGCATTCATTTTAGAATGAAATCTTGAAGTTAAATGAAATACATATTAAATTTAAAACATCTTACATTGGCAATCGTTAATATAAGTGCGTATGTGTGTGCGTATGTATGTTGAAAAATTCCTTTAATAAAACTTGAAGTTAATGTGTGAAATCATGAATGGTACTAACTTGTGAATAGGAAAATGAATGCCCAATTTCGCACATATGCTGGCTAAAACAAGTATCATTGGTAATGTCCTACACAATGTCTAGTTTTTCTTTTCTTCTTTCAATTGTTAATATCAGTAACTTGTAAATCATTGTGGTGCATATGTTATAACATTTCGTTGCTTGTATAAAATTATTACTTTAAATTTACTATATTTAAAAAAATACAAAGAGAACAGTTATTAAAGAAAATTTTTCCCTTTTTCTCATCTTCCTCTAGTTCTATCCTGACTAGAGGATGCCGGTGACGCGAGTTCCTTTTTTTATTTGTTGAAAAAGAATGAGTATTCGTTGATAAGCAGAATGTAAAACTCGTGTAATGACGTGTTTTTTTCAGTGGAGTTTATTACACTTTAGACTGCGTTTTTGTGTGCCAACAACAGCCGATGAGCAACAGCATCCATGAGAAGGTAAGATAATTACTCTTACATATTACGAATAGCTAAAAGAATCCAGTGGCGTAGCGTGGGCTTTCGCCGCCTGGGGCCGACCGGAAATTTGCCGTCCCTCTACTTTAATTACTTTTCAAGAAAATTAGTAAAAAAAAAAAAGCAGCTTTAAATTATTTATTGATTAAAAATGCACCTTTCGTGTTTTTTCATAGCAAAATCTTTTATACAATTGTCAATATCAATATGTATGTGTCATGTTCAATTGCCAGAATAGCAAAATTTGTTAGCCTATTTCTTGGACATTGTCGATCTGAGATAATTTTTGATTAATTTTAGCTCAGAGAAGTTTCTCTCGCAACTGGCATTACTGATGGCAGATGTTAAAAAAATTCTCAACATTATGATAATGTTTGATAAGCTATTGTCAAGTTTGGACTCGGTAATATATTTTAATAAACCCAGAAAGCCGGACCTAATGAGCTCTTTTTACAGACTGGGTCTGTTGCAGTTACGAAAGCTTGTAGACGTACGCGCTCAAGTTGGAATTCGTCTTTATTAATGTCTTGGGGAGCTTGATCTAAGTTCGTACATGCTCAATTTCACTTCAGGCCTTAAAAAGCATATTTTTGCGCTAGATTCTCCAACTGTTGGAATCTTTCTTGATTTTAAGCAGTTACTCTGTCTATTGATGAAAACATTGTTTGCCTCAAGTCATCTTCGTACGATAACTGAACATCTTTACTTCCGTCGCCAAATATATTCTTCCTCCTGATTCGTCTTGAGGGTCCAAAAGAAATCTTAAGCTCTTCACATAAACTTTTAGCATATATTAAAGCGTCATCCATGATTTGCTTCTAATACGGTCTGTAAAGCACGCATTTTTTGGATCTCATTGATGGATATTTAGTCCCTCTGCAAATAATTCTGAGCATCATTGACTCCACACAGTACCGGTTACCAGAAGCCTAAGTAACATAAAAGCGAATGCGATTGCACAGCGCGACTAATAAACTTCCTGCATCTGTGCGTGTATTAAAGCTTTCACTCATTCCCGTCAGTTTCGTCACGTGGGCACGATTTGGAATTTGAAATATTTTTGAATTTAAATATCACGGTGCTTGCCTCCACCCCTTTTAGTATGCCGCCTGGGACCATGGCCCCTCGGCACCCCAAGCTACACCACTGAAAGATTCTGGAAATCATCAGAAAATTCATCTCGTAGATAAGCATCCAATTCGCACTTCACATAATAATGGTCATTCTTGATGGCTAATTACTCGAATATCTATAATGTTAGAAAATTAGTGATTTGTGAAATAATTATTAATGTAGTTTTTTTTTCGTGGTTAAAAACTTTCCCAGTTTCGCCCATGCGCCATTGCTTTTCTTGTACGGCTTTAGGGCATTCTTGTTTCTCTATCATTTGTTATGCTTCGCCTGTATCCTTTTAATTTAAATTAGTTGTATAGTTAGCGATAGTAGTCCGTTAAAAGAGGTTATGTAAATGAAATTTTAAAAAATTTTAAAAGTAATTGTACTTTATTTTTATTTGAAGCCTTTAGTGTAGCTTTCTTGGTAGGCATTCATGTAGGAAAAAAAGAGAATTTACAGTCAGTGAGTGAGTGAATATTAATGTCGCATTGTTCAGCTACAGGAGGGCTTTTGGCGACGGACCTTGTCATTTAGAACCACGGTCAAATGACTAGAACGACACCTGAGCTGGCACTCCCCTCTCCTAACTACCACACCACACCAACGGGGAGAATTTACAGTGTAGACACTATTATTTTCATGTAATTTAAAAAGTTATCCTAAATGCTGAAAAAAAAAATATTTAAAATGTTATTTTTAATAATATTTCCTATTTAAAATAATAAAGCTTTTTAAAAAAATGCAATGAAAATGTGACATTTTTTTTTTTTTTGGTTGAATTCTGAGAAAAAATGAACATTTGGTACATTTTCAGCTTACCTACTGTCAGTATTTTTTAACTGATGAATTGTGGTGAAAAAGCTTGCATATAAAACTTTCCATTACGTCTAAATCCGACCGGATAGAATTTGTTTGATTCATAAATAATTCCATATCTTTACAATGCAATATAAAAACCAATAACTTTCATTAAAAATGTCTTTTATTTGTGCTTTCTTAACCAGTAATCTTTTTATCGATTTAAATGGCTTCCAAAAAAAAAAAAAAAAGAGTAACCAGTGTGTTCAGTTCGCTTTTTCCTAATCGCTATGTCATTTTCTGAGCGAGTTTTGAACGTTGGTTTGTTGGAGTGAGATTGTTTTGGGAGGAGAATAAAAACATAGGGATGTAACACTGTCTGTAATATCAGTCGTAGGATGCGACTAGTCGTGACAGGGAAACATTTCGTTTCTTTCATTGCTTAGCCTAATGCAAATGAGAAAGTGCAACGGAGTTGAGGTCGAAATAATTGGCGCAATTTCGCCAAAAATGAGCGCCTTACACCCTGTCAAATGGAAATTATTTGTGTCGATTGAACTTATTAATGTAAATATTATGTTTTAGAGTGTTCGACCTTTAACGCTCGAGAACCAAATTTACAATGATCCGCGGACCACACGATTGTCGAAAAAAATAGGGAAAGTCAGAAAATATAAATAAGAAAGGGAGGTTTGTGTTTTACCAGACTACAACTGATTCTAAGGGAAGAGATGGTTTTACAGTTTTGTATGTATATGTCGCAGGAAAATGATGAAATTAGGAATCTCATGAAATCCCTAAGGGAGAGGACGGTAGATGTGCAATGCCTCTTCAAGGTCATTTCTCTGATAAAGGTAAGGGATTTGAACGAATCCCTGAGCTGTTTCAGTGAAATGATGAAATAATATTGTCAAGAGTTCAAAAGTGTTAACAAATAATTAGAAAATTAGGCTGGTATTTTTTGACGTATAACATCTTTCCTCTCAGTTGCTTACGCACTAAAATATCAATCCCTATGTTAATCCTATGGTGCCATTTTTTTAAAGATATGGGGTTGATATTTAGGGGATCGATAGTACTACCTGTATGGTTAGGAAGTACAAGGACTCGATCCCCCTTCCTGGAAAGCATTTTGTCAATGCAAATCCTGACTAATTCATTTCATCATTTCACTGAAACAGTTCAGGAATTTGATACAATCACTTACTTTCATCAGGGAAATGACCTTGAAGAGACGTTATTTTAACATCCCCCGTCAGTTAATCATCTCCCTTAGAGATTTGATGAAATTCCTAATTTCGCCATTTCCCTGTGACATTTACGTATATCGGTTTCAAAAACGTTAAATGGAAGTCGAATTAAAATATTTTGTGTCTTAAAGATAAAACTCCACCTTTTCTTCTGAGATTTTATTCAGTCAGATTTTTTTATATCTAAAATTCAGTGACGTAACGAAGAAATTAGGGGACCCCCCCGGCAAAGTCGGGTTTTGGGCCCCCAAGGTGGATTTCACAAAGGCACTTGGCTGCAGTCAGGCTTTGGGCCCTCTAGAACCCTGCCCCCAGATGTGTACGTTACGTCACTACTAAAATTATTTAAGATATAATGAAATTTTTGAAAAATTCGCCATTTTAAGAAAATTTTATTTCAAAAGGCTGTCAAGTATAACACAAAAATAGCGTTTTTTTTACAACAAAAAGCAAGCAATTTCTGAAATTGCCTCAAATTCAAATGAAGGTCCACTAAACTGCCTTCAGTAGGCCTTTCGTCGCCTGCGGGCCACAGGTTCCATATTTTAAAGAAAGTGTTCTATTTTGTAATATATATTTAAAAAGAGATAGAAATAAGCTATATACATTTAATTTAAATTCGATATGAAAAATACTTCTCTTGTAAGCCGCAAATTTCGATTGCGAAGGATGCAGCACATTACTAAACTTCAGAGGTGCATATGAGTCATGTAACCTACAGCGTGTTTTGAATAGGACAGAACATTCCTTTATCTCATCCAACTCCACACCACGCAGGGGATATTTTTAGAGATTCTACCATTTGCTCACTTTCTTGACAGAAGGGATAATGTACGGTTTTGAAGAGAATTTGTTTCCTGAAAATTTGTTAAGCATGTCAGATAGTTGGAAACAAATGCGTAGCGAATTTTATGCAGAAATTGCTAATGAAACTCCGATCAAAGCTGTTACATTTTCTATTTCTTTACATTGTTTATAAACTGAAAAAATACCTCAAGCAGCAGGATGTAAATCAGTGAAAGTTTATCCATCTGGACTTAACCAGATTTTCTGGTTATAAATTTCGATCCGCCAGTGCCAAAGGTGCGCGTAGATCTTCTGCGCCCAGGGCTCGAAATGAATTAAACCGGCACTGATGTAAATGCCACAGTATTTTCTTTCCTGCATAAAATATCCAGTAATTTATGCTTAATAATTCACTAATAGTATTTTTAGCTGCTGAGAAAAAGTGTGTAATTTTAAAAAAGGTGACCAGTTTTTACAATGAAAGGAGGACGAAAAATGGTACAACTTTAGTATACGGAACCTCAGGAAATAACGTCACCGCACTTCCTCTGACATTGTTTACAGCCATTCCTTGTTCCGTAAGGGAATTTCTTGTGTCTTTGAATGTCTCACGAGGATCCTCGAGCACGTCTTTAGCCTTGTTGTGCAGGTTAAATTGTCATAGTGTGAGTTGAAGTGTTGGAAAAAGATAAAAAAAGATAAACAAGTAGAAAAGAAAGCAGGAAGGGGGGGGTTAAAAGGATACTTTTCTTCCTGTATCTCTAGATATGATAATATAATATAATATATATATATATATAATATATATATATATATAATATATATATATATATATATATATATATATATAATATATATAATATAAAAATATTTGTATATGTTTTTTCATAATGCTACATACAAAAAAACACACATTCGACAAAAATCTCTATAAAAAGAAACATATTATACTCAAATAACTTATACAAAATGTCTTTTTTTATGCAATGTGATATTTCGTTGCATGCTATTGACTTAAGATTTCTTTTGTATTGTGTATATTCTTCACACTTTGTATTTGATCTTAGTATATTCTTTGCATATTGTATTTCTTTATTTGTATTTGTGTTTGTATATTGCATTATATGTGATGCATCCAATAACATGTTGTTGAATAACCCATGAGATTGTGCTAGATTGAGGTAGGGGGTTTATTGAGAGGTCTGAAGGATGGTCTGGTGGAGTGGAAACCTCTCCAAACTTTCCCGATGTCCATGGACAGATTTAAAACATTCTTTTGTGGAATAGAGACTCGAAAATTAGCCTCTGATCCTGACACATAAACCGAAATCGGTACAACTTTAGTATACGGAACCTCAGGAAATAACGTCACCGCACTTCCTCTGACATTGTTTACAGCCATTCCTTGTTCCGTAAGGGAATTTCTTGTGTCTTTGAATGTCTCACGAGGATCCTCGAGCACGTCTTTAGCCTTGTTGTGCAGGTTAAATTGTCATAGTGTGAGTTGAAGTGTTGGAAAAAGATAAACAAACGAGTAGAAAAAGGAAAGTTAAAGGAGGGGGGTTTAAAAGGATACTTTTCTTCCTGTATCTCTCCCGCCTAGATATATAATATAATATAATATAATATAATATAATATAATATAATATAATATAATATAATATAATATAATGTAATGTAATGTAATATAATATAATACATATTAATATATATATTAAAAAAATTTTCTTGTATATGTTTTTACATAATGCTACATTCAAAAACACTTTCCACAAATTCCTCTATAACAAGAATCATATTATACTCAAATTAAACTTTTACAAAATGTCATTTTAATGCAATGTGATATTTCGTTGCATGCTATTGACTTAAGATTTCTTTTGTATTGTGTATATTCTTCACACTTTGTATTTGATCTTAGTATATTCTTCACACTTTGTATTTGATCTTAGTATATTCTTTGCATATTGTATTTCTTTATTTGTATTTGTGTTTGTATATTGCATTATATGTGATGCATCCAATAACATGTTGTTGAAGAACCCATGAGATTGTGCTAGATTGAGGTAGGGGGGTTTATTGAGAGGTCTGAAGGATGGTCTGGTGGAGTGGAAACCTCTCCAAACTTTCCCGATGTCCATGGACAGATTTAAAACATTCTTTTGTGGAATAGAGACTCGAAAATTAGCCTCTGATCCTGACACATAAACCGAAATCGGTACAACTTTAGTATACGGAACCTCAGGAAATAACGTCACCGCACTTCCTCTGACATTGTTTACAGCCATTCCTTGTTCCGTAAGGGAATTTCTTGTGTCTTTGAATGTCTCACGAGGATCCTCGAGCACGTCTTTAGCCTTGTTGTGCAGGTTAAATTGTCATAGTGTGAGTTGAAGTGTTTAAAAAAGATAAACAAACGAGTAGAAAGCAGGGGGGGGGGTTGATACTTTTCTTCCTGTATCTCTCCCGCCTAGATATGATAATATAATATAATATAATATAATATAATATAATATAATATAATATAATATAATATAATATAATATAATATAATACATATTAATATATATATTAAAAAAAATTTTCTTGTATATGTTTTTACATAATGCTACATTCAAAAAATGTTTTTTTTTTCGACAAATCTCTGCTATAACAAGAAAATCATATTATACTCAAATTAAACTTTTACAAAATGTCTTTTTTTATGCAATGTGATATTTCGTTGCATGCTATTGACTTAAGATTTCTTTTGTATTGTGTATATTCTTCACACTTTGTATTTGATCTTAGTATATTCTTTGCATATTGTATTTCTTTATTTGTATTTGTGTTTGTATATTGCATTATATGTGATGCATCCAATAACATGTTGTTGAATAACCCATGAGATTGTGCTAGATTGAGGTAGGGGGTTTATTGAGAGGATGGTCTGGTGGATTGGAAACCTCTCCAAACTTTCTCGATGTCCATGGACAGATTTAAAACATTCTTTTGTGGAATAGAGACTCGAAAATTAGCCTCTGATCCTGACACATAAACCGAAATCGGTACAACTTTAGTATACGGAACCTCAGGAAATAACGTCACCGCACTTCCTCTGACATTGTTTACAGCCATTCCTTGTTCCGTAAGGGAATTTCTTGTGTCTTTGAATGTCTCACGAGGATCCTCGAGCGAGCACTTTGAGGCCTTGTTGTGCAGGTTAAATTGTCATAGTGTGAGTTGAAGTGTTGGAAAAAGATAAACAAACGAGTAGAAAGTAGAAAGGGGGGGGGTTAAAAGGATACTTTTCTTCCTGTATCTCTCCCGCCTATATATATATATTATAATATATATATAATATATATATAATATAATATAATATAATAATATATAAATATATATATAATATAATTTTTATATATATATTTTTTTTATTTCATTTCAAAAAACTCTACAAAATAATGCTACATACAAAAACACTTTAAACAAATAATCTCTATAACAAACTTATACATACAAAATGTTTCATATTATATGCAAATTAAACTTATACAAAATGAATCTCTTTTTTTTTTATGCAATGTGATATTTCGTTGCATGCTATTGACTTAAGATTTCTTTTGTATTGTGTATATTCTTCACACTTTGTATTTGATCTTAGTACATTCTCTGCATATTGTATTTCTTTACATGTATTTGTGTTTGTATATTGCATTATATGTGATGCATCCAATAACATGTTGTTGAATAACCCATGAGATTGTGCTAGATTGAGGCAGGGGGTTTATTGAGAGGTCTGAAGGATGGTCTGGTGGATTGGAAACCTCTCCAAACTTTCTCGATGTCCATGGACAGATTTAAAACATTCTTTTGTGGAATAGAGACTCGAAAATTAGCCTCTGATCCTGACACATAAACCGAAATCGGTACAACTTTAGTATACGGAACCTCAGGAAAAACGTCACCGCACTTCCTCTGACATTGTTTACAGCCATTCCTTGTTCCGTAAGGGAATTTCTTGTGTCTTTGAATGTCTCACGAGGATCCTCGAGCACGTCTTTAGCCTTGTTGTGCAGGTTAAATTGTCATAGTGTGAGTGGAAGTGTTTAAAAAAGATAAACAAACGAGTAGAAAGCAGGGGGGGGGGTAAAAGGATACTTTTCTTCCTGTATCTCTCCCGCCTAGATATTATAATATATGTATAATATAATATAATATAATGTAATATAATATAATACATATTAATATATATATTAAAAAAATTTTCTTGTATATGTTTTTACATAATGCTACATTCAAAACCACTTTCCACAAATTCCTCTATAACAAAAACAAAAAATTAAAAATAATAAAAATTAAAAAAAAAATTACAAAAACTTTTACAAAATGTTTTTTTTTTTATGCAATGTGATGACTTAAGTTTTTTTTTGTTGCATTTTTGCATTATATTGACTTTATTGATTTTTTTTTTTTATATTTCTTTTTATTTGACTTAAGATTTCTTTTGTATTGTGTATATTCTTCACACTTTGTATTTGATCTTAGTACATTCTCTGCATATTGTATTTCTTTACATGTATTTGTGTTTGTATATTGCATTATATGTGATGCATCCAATAACATGTTGTTGAATAACCCATGAGATTGTGCTAGATTGAGGCAGGGGGTTTATTGAGAGGTCTGAAGGATGGTCTGGTGGATTGGAAACCTCTCCAAACTTTCTCGATGTCCATGGACAGATTTAAAACATTCTTTTGTGGAATAGAGACTCGAAAATTAGCCTCTGATCCTGACACATAAACCGAAATCGGTACAACTTTAGTATACGGAACCTCAGGAAAAACGTCACCGCACTTCCTCTGACATTGTTTACAGCCATTCCTTGTTCCGTAAGGGAATTTCTTGTGTCTTTGTGTCTTTGAATGTCTCACGAGGATCCTCGAGCACGTCTTTAGCCTTGTTGTGCAGGTTAAATTGTCATAGTGTGAGTTGAAGTGTTGGAAAAAGATAAACAAACGAGTAGAAAGCGGGGGGGGGGGTTAAAAGGATACTTTTCTTCCTGTATCTCTCCCGCCTAGATATGATAATATAATATAATATAATATAATATATAATATAATATAATATAATATAATATAATATAATATAATATAATATAATATATATATATATATATATATATATTTTATATGTATATAATTTTTTTTTTCCCTTGTATATGTTTTTACATAATGCTACATTCAAAAACACTTTCCACAAATTCCTCTATAACAAGAATCATATTATACTCAAATTGAACTTTTACAAAATGTCATTTTAATGCAATGTGATATTTCGTTGCATGCTATTGACTTAAGATTTCTTTTGTATTGTGTATATTCTTCACACTTTGTATTTGATCTTTGTATATGATCTTAGTATATTCTTTGCATATTGTATTTGTATTTTTGTATATTGCATTATATGTGATGCATATATTGCATATTTGTGTTTGTATATTGCATTATATGTGATGCATCCAATAACATGTTGTTGAATAACCCATGAGATTGTGCTAGATTGAGGTAGGGGGTTTATTGAGAGGATGGTCTGGTGGATTGGAAACCTCTCCAAACTTTCTCGATGTCCGTGGACAGATTTAAAACATTCTTTTGTGGAATAGAGACTCGAAAATTAGCCTCTGATCCTGACACATAAACCGAAAAATACAACTTTTTAGTATACGGAACCTCAGGAAATAACGTCACCGCACTTCCTCTGACATTGTTCACAGCCATTCTTTGTCCCGTAAGGGAATTTCTTGTGTCTTTGAATGTCTCACGATGATCCTCGAGCACGTCTGAGGCCTTGTTGTGCAGGTTAAATTGTCATAGTGTGAGTTGAAGTGTTGGAAAAAGATAAACAAACGAATAGAAAAAAAGTAGGGGTTTTAAAGGAACTTTTTTCTGTTCTTCCTGCCTATATATATATATATATATATATAATATATATATAATATATTATAATATATATAATATAATATAATATAATATATATATATATATAATATAATATATATAATATATATATATATATATATATTTTTTTTTTCTTGTATATGAATAAATTGAAATTCTCCGAATACCCAATGCTTTTTTTAACATAATGCTACATACAAAAACACATTCGACAAATCTCTCTATAACAAGAAACATATTATACTCAAATTAAACTTATACAAAATGTCTTTTTTTATGCAATGTGATACTTCGTTGCATGCTATTGACTTAAGATTTCTTTTGTATTGTGTATATTCTTCACACTTTGTATTTGATCTTAGTATATTCTTTGCATATTGTATTTCTTTATTTGTATTTGTGTTTGTATATTGCATTATATGTGATGCATCCAATAACATGTTGTTGAACCCATGAACCCATTGTGAGATTGTGCTAGATTGAGGTAGGGGGTTTATTGAGAGGTGGTGAAGAGGATGGTCTGGTGGAGTGGAAACCTCTCCAAACTTTCCATGTCCATGGACATTCTTTTTTAAAACATTCTTTTGTGGAATAGAGACTCGAAAATTAGCCTCTGATCCTGACACATAAACCGAAATCGGTACAACTTTAGTATACGGAACCTCAGGAAATAACGTCACCGCACTTCCTCTGACATTGTTTACAGCCATTCCTTGTTCCGTAAGGGAATTTCTTGTGTCTTTGAATGTCTCACGAGGATCCTCGAGCACGTCTTTAGCCTTGTTGTGCAGGTTAAATTGTCATAGTGTGAGTTGAAGTGTTGGAAAAAGATAAACAAACGAGTAGAAAGCGGGGGGGGGGTTAAAAGGATACTTTTCTTCCTGTATCTCTCCCGCCTAGATATGATAATATATGTATAATATAATATAATATAATATAATATAATATATATAATATATATAATATATATATATAATATAATATATTTTTTTAATATATATTTTTTTTTTATTATTATTTAAATTTTTTAATACATACATTACAAAAACACTTTCCACAAATTCCTCTATAACAAGAATCATATTATACTCAAATTAAACTTTTACAAAATGTCTTTTTTTTTTTTATGCAATGTGATATGATTGATATTTCGTTGCATGCTATTGACTTAAGATTTTTTTGTATTGTGTATATTCTTTGCACTTTGTATTTGATCTTGTATTTTTTGTATTTTGCATATTGTATTTCTTTATTTGTATTTGTGTTTGTATATTGCATTATATGTGATGCATCCAATAACATGTTGTTGAATAACCCATGAGATTGTGCTAGGATTGAGGTTTATTGTTTATTGAGGTCTAAGGATGGTCTGGTGGAGTGGAAACCTCTCCAAACTTTCCCGATGTCCATGGACAGATTTAAAACATTCTTTTGTGGAATAGAGACTCGAAAATTAGCCTCTGATCCTGACACATAAACCGAAATCGGTACAACTTTAGTATACGGAACCTCAGGAAATAACGTCACCGCACTTCCTCTGACATTGTTTACAGCCATTCCTTGTTCCGTAAGGGAATTTCTTTGTGTCTTTGAATGTCTCACGAGGATCCTCGAGCACTTGTTTGAGGCCTTGTTGTGCAGGTTAAATTGTCATAGTGTGAGTTGAAGTGTTGGAAAAAGATAAACAAACGAGTAGAAAGCAGGGGGGGGGGGGGGTTAAAAGGATACTTTTCTTCCTGTATCTCTAATATAATATAGATATAATATAATATATATAATATATATATATATATATATATATATATAATATAATATAATATAATATATATAATATATATATAATTAATATATATATTAATATTTTTTATTAAATAAAAATATATTTTTTTTGCTACATACAAAAATAACTTTCGAAATTTTTTCATAATATAACAAAAAATAGTTTACTAGAAAATAAAAAACACAAAACAATACAAATTTCGAAATCTATATAAAAATGCAATATAGTTTCAAATGCATTTTTAAAAACTTATATTACACTTTCAAATTAAACTTATTTCAAAATGTTTTTTTATGCAATGTGATATTTCGTTGCATGCTATTGACTTAAGATTTCTTTTGTATTGTGTATATTCTTCACACTTTGTATTTGATCTTAGTATATTCTTTGCATATTGTATTTCTTTATTTGTATTTGTGTTTGTATATTGCATTATATGTGATGCATCCAATAACATGTTGTTGAAGAACCCATGAGATTGTGCTAGATTGAGGTAGGGGGTTTATTGAGAGGTCTGAAGGATGGTCTGGTGGAGTGGAAACCTCTCCAAACTTTCCCGATGTCCATGGACAGGTTGAAAACATTATTTTGTGGAATAGAGACTCGAAAATTAGCCTCTGATCCTGACACATAAACCGAAATTTGGTACAACTTTAGTATACGGAACCTCAGGAAATAACGTCACCGCACTTCCTCTGACATTGTTCACAGCCATTCTTTGTTCCGTAAGGGAATTTCTTGTGTCTTTGAATGTCTCACGAGGATCCTCGAGCACGTCTGAGGCCTTGTTGTGCAGGTTAAATTGTCATAGTGTGAGTTGAAGTGTTGGAAAAAGATAAACAAACGAGTAGAAAGCAGGGGGGGGGGGTTAAAAGGATACTTTTTTTCTTCCTGTTCTTCCTGTATAATATATATATAATATATATAATATATATAATATAATATAATATATATATATATATAATATATATATATGTATATATAATATATATATATAAAATATTATTTTTTTCTTGTATATGTTTTTACATAATGCTACATTCAAAACCACTTTCCACAAATTCCTCTATAACAAGAAAATCATATTATACTCAAATTAAATTTTAAAATTTATTTTTTATACAAAATTTTTATGCAATGTGATATTTCGTTGCATGTTGCACTTAAAGATTTTTTGACTTTTTTTTTTTTGTGTATATTTTTCATTGTATTTGACTTATTTCTTTTGTATTTGTGTATATTCTTTGCATATTGTATTTGATCTTAGTATATTCTTTGCATATTGTATTTCTTTATTTGTATTTGTGTTTGTATATTGCATTATATGTGATGCATCCAATAACATGTTGTTGAATAACCCATGAGATTGTGCTAGATTGAGGTAGGGGTTTATTGAGAGGTCTGAAGGATGGTCTGGTGGAGTGGAAACCTCTCCAAACTTTCCCGATGTCCATGGACAGATTTAAAACATTCTTTTGTGGAATAGAGACTCGAAAATTAGCCTCTGATCCTGACACATAAACCGAAATCGGTACAACTTTAGTATACGGAACCTCAGGAAATAACGTCACCGCACTTCCTCTGACATTGTTTACAGCCATTCCTTGTTCCGTAAGGGAATTTCTTGTGTCTTTGAATGTCTCACGAGGATCCTCGAGCACGTCTTTAGCCTTGTTGTGCAGGTTAAATTGTCATAGTGTGAGTTGAAAATAAAAAGATAAACAAACGAGTAGAAAGCAGGGGGGGGGGGTTAAAAAGGATACTTTTCTTCCTGTATCTCTCCCGCCTATATAATATATATAATATATATATATATATAATATAATATAATATATATAATATAATATAATAATATATATATATATATATATATAATATATATAATAATTTTTATATTAAATATATATATTTTTTTTTTCTTGTATATGTTTTTACATAATGCTACATTCAAAAACACTTTCCACAAATTCCTCTATAACAAGAATCATATTATACTCAAATTAAACTTTTATACAAAATGTTTTTTTATGCAATGTGATATTTCGTTGCATGCTATTGACTTAAGATTTCTTTTGTATTGTGTATATTCTTCACACTTTGTATTTGATCTTAGTACATTCTCTGCATATTGTATTTCTTTACATGTATTTGTGTTTGTATATTGCATTAGATGTGATGCATCCAACAACATGTTGTTGAAGAACCCATGAGATTGTGCTAGATTGAGGCAGGGGGTTTATTGAGAGGATGGTCTGGTGGATTGGAAACCTCTCCAAACTTTCTCGATGTCCATGGACAGATTTAAAACATTCTTTTGTGGAATAGAGACTCGAAAATTAGCCTCTGATCCTGACACATAAACCGAAATCGGTACAACTTTAGTATACGGAACCTCAGGAAAAACGTCACCGCACTTCCTCTGACATTGTTTACAGCCATTCCTTGTTCCGTAAGGGAATTTCTTGTGTTTTTGTGTCTTTGAATGTCTCACGAGGATCCTCGAGCACGTCTTTGCCTTGTTGTGCAGGTTAAATTGTCATAGTGTGAGTTGAAGTGTGAAAAAAAAAAAAGATAAACAAACGAGTAAAAAGGGGGGGTTAAAAGGATACTTTTCTTCCTGTATCTATCTCTCTATATGATAATATAATATATATATATATATATTATTAATATATATATATATAATATAATATAATATAATATAATATAATATATATATAAATTTTTTTCATATTGTATATATGTTTTTACATAATGCTACATTCAAAACCACTTTCCACAAATTCCTCTATAACAAGAAAATCATATTATACTCAAATTAAACTTTTACAAAATGTCTTTTTTTATGCAATGTGATATTTCGTTGCATGCTATTGACTTAAGATTTCTTTTGTATTGTGTATATTCTTCACACTTTGTATTTGATCTTAGTACATTCTCTGCATATTGTATTTCTTTACATGTATTTGTGTTTGTATATTGCATTATATGTGATGCATCCAATAACATGTTGTTGAATAACCCATGAGATTGTGCTAGATTGAGGCAGGGGGTTTATTGAGAGGTCTGAAGGATGGTCTGGTGGATTGGAAACCTCTCCAAACTTTCTCGATGTCCATGGACAGATTTAAAACATTCTTTTGTGGAATAGAGACTCGAAAATTAGCCTCTGATCCTGACACATAAACCGAAATCGGTACAACTTTAGTATACGGAACCTCAGGAAAAACGTCACCGCACTTCCTCTGACATTGTTTACAGCCATTCCTTGTTCCGTAAGGGAATTTCTTGTGTCTTTGAATGTCTCGAGGATCCTCGAGCAGGATCCTTGAGCAGTCTTGTTGTGCCTTGTTGTTGTCATAGTGTGTTAAATTGTCATAGTGTGAAAGTTGAAGTGTTGGAAAAAGATAAACAAAAGTAGAAAGAGGAAAAAGGGGGGTTAAAAGGATACTTTTCTTCCTGTATATCTATATAATATATATAATATATATATATAATATATATATATAATATATATAATATAATATAATATATAATAATATATTAATATATATATTAAAAAAATTTTCTTGTATATGTTTTTACATAATGCTACATTCAAAAACACTTTCCACAAATTCCTCTATAACAAGAATCATATTATACTCAAATTAAACTTATACATGTCTTTTTTTATGCAATGTGATATTTCGTTGCATGCTATTGACTTAAGATTTCTTTTGTATTGTGTATATTCTTCACACTTTGTATTTGATCTTAGTATATATTCTTTGCATATTGTATTTCTTTATTTGTATTTGTGTTTGTATATTGCATTATATGTGATGCATCCAATAACATGTTGTTGAAGAACCCATGAGATTGTGCTAGATTGAGGTAGGGGGTTTATTGAGAGGTCTGAAGGATGGTCTGGTGGAGTGGAAACCTCTCCAAACTTTCCCGATGTCCATGGACAGATTTAAAACATTCTTTTGTGGAATAGAGACTCGAAAATTAGCCTCTGATCCTGACACATAAACCGAAATCGGTACAACTTTAGTATACGGAACCTCAGGAAATAACGTCACCGCACTTCCTCTGACATTGTTTACAGCCATTCCTTGTTCCGTAAGGGAATTTCTTTGAATGTCTCTGAGCACATTGTTTACAGCCATTCCTTGTTAAGGGAATTTTTTGTGTCTTTGAATGTCTCACGAGGATCCTCGAGCACTTCTTGTTGCAGGCCTTGTTGTGCAGGTTATAATTGTCATAGTGTGAGTTGAAGTGTTAAAAAAGATAAACAAACGAGTAGAAAGAAGGGGGGTTTAAAAGGATACTTTTCTTCCTGTATCTCTCCCGCCTAGATATTATAATATATATAATATAATATAATATAATATAATATATAATATAATATAAATATTAATATATATATATATATATTTTTTCCCTTTGTATATATTTTTTTTTCATAATGCTACATACAAAAACACATTCGACAAATCTCTCTATAACAAGAAACATATTATACTCAAATTAAACTTATACAAAATGTATTTTTTTATGCAATGTGATACTTCGTTGCATGCTATTGACTTAAGATTTCTTTTGTATTGTGTATATTCTTCGCACTTTGTATTTGATCTTAGTATATTCTTTGCATATTGTATTTTTTTATTTGTGTTTGTATATTGCATTATATTGCATTATATGTGATGCATCCAATAACATGTTGTTGAATAACCCATGAGATTGTGCTAGATTGAGGTAGGGGATTTATTGAGAGGTCTGAAGAATGGTCTGGTGGAGTGGAAACCTCTCCAAACTTTCCCGATGTCCATGGACAGATTTAAAACATTCTTTTGTGGAATAGAGTCCATTGAAAACATTCTTTACAGCCATTCCTTGTCCGGAAAATTAGCCTCTCTAGAACATTAATGTCCATGATTAATTTAAAACATTAGAGACTCGAAAATTAGCCTCTGATCCTGACACATAAACCGAAATCGGTACAACTTTAGTATACGGAACCTCAGGAAATAACGTCACCGCACTTCCTCTGACATTGTTTACAGCCATTCTTTGTTCCGTAATGTCTTTGAATGTCTCACGAGGATCCTCGAGCACTTCTGAGGCCTTGTTGTGCAGTATAATTGTCATAGTGTGAGTTGAAGTGTTGGAAAAAGATAAACAAACGAGTAGAAAGCAGGAAGGGGGGGGGGATACTTTTCTTCCTGTAAAAGGATATATAATCTTCCTGTATCTCTCCCGCCTAGATATGATAATATATATATATAATATAATATATATAATATAATATAATGTAATATAATATAATGTATATTAATATATATATTAAAATTTTTTTTCCTTGTATATGTTTTACATAATGCTACATTCAAAAACACTTTCCACAAATTCCTCTATAACAAGAATCATATTATACTCAAATTAAACTTTTACAAAATGTCATTTTAATGCAATGTGATATTTCGTTGCATGCTATTGACTTAAGATTTCTTTTGTATTGTGTATATTCTTCACACTTTGTATTTGATCTTAGTATATTCTTTGCATATTGTATTTCTTTATTTGTATTTGTGTTTGTATATTGCATTATATGTGATGCATCCAATAACATGTTGTTGAATAACCCATGAGATTGTGCTAGATTGAGGTAGGGGGTTTATTGAGAGGTCTGAAGGATGGTCTGGTGGAGTGGAAACCTCTCCAAATAATTAATTAAATATCATTAATCATTAATAATGATATTAAAAAGAATTATGATATATAATATATATATATATATATAATGTTATTATATTAAATAATAATAAGATTATATCTTACTATATAATAATATCTTACTATATAATAAAAAAACGAGAAGAAATCCTCGTTTTTTTTTTTTTTTTTTTTTTTTACCCCCCCTTCCTGCTTTCTACTCGTTTGTTTATCTTTTTCCAACACTTCAACTCACACTATGACAATTTAACCTGCACAACAAGGCTAAAGACGTGCTCGAGGATCCTCGTGAGACATTCAAAGACACAAGAAATTCCCTTACGGAACAAGGAATGGCTGTAAACAATGTCAGAGGAAGTGCGGTGACGTTATTTCCTGAGGTTCCGTATACTAAAGTTGTACCGATTTCGGTTTATGTGTCAGGATCAGAGGCTAATTTTCGAGTCTCTATTCCACAAAAGAATGTTTTAAATCTGTCCATGGACATCGAGAAAGTTTGGAGAGGTTTCCAATCCACCAGACCATCCTTCACACCTCTCAATAAACCCCCTACCTACCTCAATCTAGCACAATCTCATGGGTTCTTCAACAACATGTTATTGGATGCATCACATATAATGCAATATACAAACACAAATACAAATAAAGAAATACAATATGCAAAGAATATACTAAGATCAAATACAAAGTGTGAAGAATATACACAATACAAAAGAAATCTTAAGTCAATAGCATGCAACGAAATATCACATTGCATAAAAAAAAAGACATGTATAAGTTTGTTAAGAGGCATTCGTGGAAAGTGTTTTTGAATATATAGTTATTTAAAAATGTATACGAGAAAAAAAAAATTAGTGAAGATTTGTCGAATGTGTTTTTGATGGAATGTAGTCACCAATGAAAAAATATACAAGAGAAAAAAAAAAAAAAAAATTTATGTTATATATTAAAAATATACATTTATATTATATTATTATTTATATTATATTATATAATATATTATATTATAATATCTAGTGGAGGTGGGAGAGATACAGGAAGAAAAGTAAGTATTTTTAACCCCCCTTCCATTCCTGTTTTTTTTTATAATTTCTACTCGTTTGTTTATCATTCATTTTTCCAACACTTCAACTCACACTATGACAATTATACTGCACAACAAGGCCTCAGAAGTGCTCGAGGATCCTCGTGAGACATTCAAAGACACAAGAAATTCCATTACGGAACAAGGAATGGCTGTAAACAATGTCAGAGGAAGTGCGGTGACGTTATTTCCTGAGGTTCCGTATACTAAAGTTGTACCGATTTCGGTTTATGTGTCAGGATCAGAGGCTAATTTTCGAGTCTCTATTCCACAAAATAATGTTTTAAATCTGTCCATGGACATCGGGAAAGTTTGGAGAGGTTTCCACTCCACCAGACCATTCTTCAGACCTCTCAATAAACCCCCTACCTCAATCTAGCACAATCTCATGGGTTATTCAACAACATGTTATTGGATGCATCACATATAATGCAATATACAAACACAAATACAAGTAAAGAAATACAATATGCAAAGAATATACTAAGATCAAATACAAAGTGCGAAGAATATACACAATACAAAAGAAATCTTAAGTCAATAGCATGCAACGAAGTATCACACAATACAAAAAAGACATTTTGTTTATGCATAAGTTTAATTTATAACAGTATAATATGTTTTAATTTTATAGAGATTGTATAATAATTTCTTGTTATAGAGAGATTTATGTGTTTTTGTATGTAGCATTATGAAAAAACATATACAAGGGAAAAAAAATTTAGTATATATATTAATATGCATTATATTATATTATACATATATTAATAATATATATATTATAATATCTAGGCGGGAGAGATACAGGAAGAAAAGTATCCTTTTTAAAAAAAACCCCCCCCCCTTCCTGCTTTCTACTCGTTTGTTTATCTTTTTCCAACACTTCAACTCACACTATGACAATTATACTGCACAACAAGGCCTCAGAAGTGCTCGAGGATCCTCGTGAGACATTCAAAGACACAAGAAATTCCCTTACGGAACAAGGAATGGCTGTAAACAATGTCAGAGGAAGTGCGGTGACGTTATTTCCTGAGGTTCCGTATACTAAAGTTGTACCGATTTCGGTTTATGTGTCAGGATCAGAGGCTAATTTTCGAGTCTCTATTCCACAAAAGAATGTTTTAAATCTGTCCATGGACATTGGGAAAGTTTGGAGAGGTTTCCACTCCACCAGACCATTCTTCAGACCTCTCAATAAATCCCCTACCTCAATCTAGCACAATCTCATGGGTTATTCAACAACATGTTATTGGATGCATCACATATAATGCAATATACAAACACAAATACAAGTAAAGAAATACAATATGCAAAGAATATACTAAGATCAAATACAAAGTGCGAAGAATATACACAATACAAAAGAAATCTTAAGTCAATAGCATGCAACGAAGTATCACATTGCATAAAAAAAGACATTTTGTATAAGTTTAATTTGAGTATAATATGAGAAAAAAAAAATTATAATATGTTTCTTGTTTTTAGAGAGATTTTAAAAAATGTGTTTTTGTATGTAGCATTATGAGAAAAAATATATAAATGGGAAAAAAATTTATATATATATTATATTATACATTATTATATTATATATATAATAATATATATATTATAATATCTAGGCTAGGGGAGAGATACAGGAAGAAAAGTATATTAAATAATAGTAAGATCATATCTTACTATATAATAAAAAAAACGAGGATTCCCTCGTTTTTTTTTTCCCCCCTTCCTGCTTTCTACTCGTTTGTTTATCTTTTTCCAACACTTCAACTCACACTATGACAATTTAACCTGCACAACAAGGCTAAAGACGTGCTCGAGGATCCTCGTGAGACATTCAAAGACACAAGAAATTCCCTTACGGAACAAGGAATGGCTGTAAACAATGTCAGAGGAAGTGCGGTGACGTTATTTCCTGAGGTTCCGTATACTAAAGTTGTACCGATTTCGGTTTATGTGTCAGGATCAGAGGCTAATTTTCGAGTCTCTATTCCACAAAAGAATGTTTTAAATCTGTCCATGGACATCGGGAAAGTTTGGAGAGGTTTCCACTCCACCAGACCATTCTTCAGACCTCTCAATAAATCCCCTACCTCAATCTAGCACAATCTCATGGGTTATTCAACAACATGTTATTGGATGCATCACATATAATGCAATATACAAACACAAATACAAATAAAGAAATACAATATGCAAAGAATATACTAAGATCATATACAAAGTGTGAAGAATATACACAATACAAAAGAAATCTTAAGTCAATAGCATGCAACGAAATATCACATTGCATGGAAAAATATAGTTATAAAAAAATTTTGTATACGAGAAAAAAAAATTAGTTTAATTTGGAAGTATAATATGTTAATTTAATATTTCATTTTTGTTATAGAGAGAGATTTGTCGAATGTGTTTTTAATGTAGCATTATGTAAAAACATATACAATTTGAAATTATATATTAATATATATATATATATTAATATGCAATTTTTTTTTATATATAATTATTATATTAATATATTATATATATATATATATATATATATTATATTATATAATATATATATTATATATATATATAATAATATATTATTATAATATCTAGGCGGGAGAGATACAGGAAGAAAAGTATCCTTTTTTTTTTTTTTTTTTTTAACCCCCCCCCCCCCCGCTTTCTACTCGTTTGTTTATCTTTTTCCAACACTTCAACTCACACTATGACAATTTAACCTGCACAACAAGGCTAAAGACGTGCTCGAGGATCCTCGTGAGACATTCAAAGACACAAGAAATTCCCTTACGGAACAAGGAATGGCTGTAAACAATGTCAACAAATTTTATTCAGCAGCTAAAGATATTTCATGTATCGAAATATTATGCATAAATTATTGAAATATTAAAATATGAAAATAGATGTTTGACAATTTTTTCGATAAATAGAACATTCTGAAAGAGTACGTTTAAATCATGCTGGAAGCAAAAATCTGCGTCATTTACATGTTGCTGCTGAGGCATCTTTCAATTTCTAAACAAAAAGAAATAGAAACTGTGAAAGATTTGACGGAGTCTTCATTACATAATTTCTATACCCCTTCCCCATTTGCTATTCCGACTATCTGACATGTTTAATAAATTTTCTGTTTTAATAAATGATCCTGAAAACAAAAGTTTTTTCCTGCAAAACTGTCACTTAGAATTAAACCTCGGGACCCAATTCAAGAAACTGTATAGGGTGCGTACTGTAAATGGTAAGTTCTTAAATATTTCTGCGTTTTGTGAATTGGATGAGATAAAGTGAATTTTCTTGTCCTATTCAAAAATACGCGGTAAGTTGCATGACTCATATGCACCTCTGAAGTTTAATTTACCCTTCGAAATCGGAATTAGAGGTTTACAAGAGAAGTATTTTCATATCGGAAACAAAGGATATGCCGTTTTGAACAGAAATAAAAAATTCTTCGTTTGTTAAAATAATTCGTTCATTCGGAGTTTTTCCTCGTTAAATAGAGGTTTTGATTGCATTTGATGGAGGAACAGTAAAAAATTCGTTAAAAATCGTGAAATTAATTAAATAAGGGTTCATAAAACGGTCTTACTATTATTTATGTATTAAATTTATTTTCACCGCAATTTCAGTTGCGGGAAGGATACTGTCTTTCAATTCAATGTGTAACTATTTCTAACTCTTTTAAATATATATTACAAATGGAACATTCTTTAAAATATGGATTCTTCATACAGGCGACGAAAAGCCCACTGAGAGGCATTTTAATTGGACCTTCATTCAATTCGAAAATTTCAGAAATTGTTTGCTTTTTGTTGTAAAAAAAAACTGCTATCTTTTGTGCGTTAAAAATCCACCTTAGGAGTCCCAAAACCTCGACTTTGAAGTGGAGGGACAAAATGTTCTTCGTTACGCCACTGAATTTTAGATATAGAAAAATCCGCCTGAATAAAATCACAGAGAAAACGTGGACTTTTATCTTTAAGACACAAAATATTTTAATTAAACTTCCATTTAACGTTTTTTGAAACACGATATATATGTCGCAGAGAAGTGGCGAAAGTAGGAATTTCATCAAATCTCTAAAGGAGATGATTAACTGACGGGGTATGTTAAAATAACGTCTCTTCGAGGTCATTTCCCTGATGAAAGTAAGTGATTTATATCAAATTCCCTGAACTTTGTTTCAGTGAAATGATGAAATATGAATTAGTCAGGATTTGCATTGACAAAGCATGCTTTACTAGGAAGGGGTCGAAGATCCTTGCACTTCTAACCATACGGGTAGTGCTATCGATCCTAAATATCAGCCTCAGATCTGTAAAAAAATGGCACCGCCAGGATTGCGCATGGGATTAGATATTTTAGCTGCGTAAGCGGCACCGGGGAGGAAAGATGGGTACGCGTCAAAATGCCAGCCTAATTTTCTAATTATTGCTTAACACGTTTGAACTCTTGGCCATTATTATTTCATCATTTCACTGAAGCGGCTCGAGGATTCGTTCAAATCTCTTACCTTGCTGGGAAATGACCTTGAAGAGGCGTTATTTTAGCATCTACCGTAAAGTGCTCCCTCATGGGATTTCTTGAGATTCCTAATTTCATCATTTTCCTGCGATTGCCTAAATACATACAAATCTGGCAAAACCATCTCTTCCTTTAGGATCAGTTGTAGTCTGGTAAGGCACAAGCCTCCGTTTGCTTGTTATATTTTCTGACTTTCATTACATTATCTGAATGTACATTCTCAGGCGTTAAAAAGGCGATACTCAAAACATGTATTTACGTGAAAGAGCGACCTCTGACGGGATGTAGAAGCGCTAGGGCGCAACGAGGGAATGCGCCAGTATTCGGCCTAAACTCTGCTGCGTCAGGTGAAGGCGAGGCTCTTTTCACATCAGGCTGAATATGCATCTTAGGAATTATATTACGGGCAGTCCACATGTTGATGCTCTCCCCTAACCAATCTCCCCAAACCAACGTTAAAAACTCAGAAATGACGTGGTAGAAGGAAAAAGCTTCCCACTGATTACTCTTTTTTATTAGTAATATTCATTAAATCGATGCGTACTGGTTAAAGATAAAACAGGCATAAGACATTTTTAATAAAAGTTGACCAATTTACATATTGCATTAATGGAATTATTATGAGTCAAAAAATTGTATCGCGGGGACAGCGTGATGGAAAGTTTCCTATATACGAAACTTTTTCACCCTGGTAATGAAAAATGAAGCTCGGTAAGCTGAAATGCGCAGGCTTTTTCGAATTCAACCCCAAAAAAATCCGCATTAATCGACTAACATTTTTAAGTTTCTGACCACAGTAGAAATATTAAAATAACGTTTAAATATTTTGTAGCATTAGAAGATAACTTTACAAATTACATGAAATAATAGTGTCTACACTAGGCCCAGTTATTGGAGGAGTGCCAGCACGATGTCGTCTGATCCTTTGACCGTGGTTAAATGACATCTAAATATTAACAGAGGCTGAGTGCGACGTTAATATTCCATCTGACAATTCTCTTGTTTCCTATGAACACTTCGAAGCGCGGTAAATAAAAATTGGTGCAAATACTACAATTTTTAAAATTTCATTGCTAACCTCTTTTAACGAATACAATTTAAATTCAAGGATACGGGCGCTCAGCGCAATGATAGCGAAACAACCGTACGGCAGCAATAACGTAAAGTTTAATCACAGCGGTAAGGCCTACGAATGGCCAGGTGGCGTAACGGGAGTACCGAAGGGGAATCACGCTAAAGGGTGACTGACAACCTCACCACGGTGACCCAAATTCAAAAATATTTCAAAATTCCAAATCACCTGCGTAACGAAAACGATGGTGGCTGCAGCTACGCAGATATCTGGTAGGCACGCTATCGCATTCGCCTGCAAACTCTGGTAACCATGCTGTCAATTGGTGACGCTGGCATCGACGCGAAACACGAGGAACGTATCCGCCAATGAGCAAATTGCTTTACAGACTAAACCGTGCGGCGCAAACTTGAAGGAAATCGAGTATGACTGCTGTACTGTCGCTAAAGTTATATTGAGGGGAGCTTGAGTTTCTTTGAACCCCAGATGAATCAGGAGGGCAAATCATTGTGAAGAAATATAAGACGAAACAATGTTTCGTCAATGAACTGCTTCAAGGAAAACAGGAAAATTCAACGGTCAATCTAGTAAAATAACAACACGCAATGATATTGACGTGGCATATCAACCTAGGTAATGAGCAATTCCCAACGGCAACACAACTTTCTAACCAAACTTTCGTAGGTCGGCTCTCTGGGTTTATTAAATTAATATTATTGAGTCAAACTAAAAGATGAAGCTACTCAAACATTAATCATAATATGAAATTCCGCGGCATCTGCCATCGGCCGTTTGCTGAAGAAGCTTTTCTAAACTGTCAAAGATTAACTCAGATCGCCTATGTCTACGTTAAGGCAACTGAAATTTAGCTATTCTATTTGATTAACATGATACATACAATTGATGTATTGTGTATCAAGACACGCTATGGCTTTACGAAAAGAATGCATTTTAATAGATAAATAATTTAAGGTGCTTTTGTTTTACTTTTACTTCTTGAATGGCTAATTAAAGCAGAGGGACGGCAAATTTCAGTAGGCCGGGCGGCAGGCCGCAACTGAACAACGAACTATTCGTGATATGTAAGATTAATTATCTTGCAGCTTCTCATGGATAGCTGTTCATCGGCGATATTGACTGCTGTCTATGACCAGCAGCGGCGTCGACCGGTTTTACGTTAACATCAGGGATACATTGGCTTCAACCGACAAATAAAAATGAGGCTCTACATCCTGGTCAGATTTGGAAGATGAGAAAAAGGGAAGAATTTTTGTTTCAACTCTTTGTTATAACTGTATTTTCAGGCAAGTAAAATTTAAAGTAATATGGTTTTATGCAAGCGGCAGAGTGTTTTGTACGCACCACAACTGTTACAAGTTACTGACCAATATTGAAGAAGAAAATGGAGCATTGTAGACATACCAATGATACTTGTTGGCATAGCGGTGAAAGGCATTCATTTCTATTCTGGTGTACCATTCATGTTTCATTAAAAGATCAGAATCTTCAACGCTCAATACGCACTTATAACGATTGCCAAGCAAATATTTAAATTTAATATGTATTTCGTGAACTCAGACATTCTAAGAGTAATGCTTCATTTACCAATTTTGAATTTCTTTAAAAATAATCATTCTAATTAATGTTGGCTATTATGACAATGAGCTACATTGTATTTTAATTAAACTTTAGCCAATTTGATATGAAAGTAATACTTTTCATTCATGAGGCTATTACACAGTGAGTTTTTCTAGAGCATAATCATAAATTCTTTATGACTGCGACCTGAAAAACTCAGGTGGTATGAGACTTTCATTGTTGTAACCTGCCATTTGCCAAATAAAGGCACGCATGGCGAACGCCGCAATGTATTGTAACTGAGAGTAAGAAAAACGACCAAATGGCTTCTTTCAAGCGAACCACATATTTCTTTCCATCGCGTCATTCATCCCGTAGGCTTACCGGTGACGGATGAAGTGTGCCCGACTATCGTAACAGCTTCTACTCAATAATCATTGCGAGGCGTGAACTTCATTTTGGAGGTCGCAAACAGATCCAACATGGGCGCACTCGACTAACAAACAAGAAAATACAAGCTCGTTTAGGCTAAATAGATGATTCAAAATCGAAAACACATCATCCGTATTAGTTTATGAAAGCAGATGTTATTCAACAGATATTAGTAAGTAATTTGAAGCGTCTTTGGGCACTTCGGCAAATGAATTTGTGACCTGAGATGAGATACATGATTGACACTACACAAATTAGGCTGCACTTAAAATGACACTAGGGAAATGTGATAATGATAACAATACTTTAATGCATGCCAAATATTGTTAGCGCAAACAATTTAAAACTCACTGCGCTTAAAACGCCGGCGTCGCTGGAGCTGGTCTCGTTTCGTAACAAAACGTGCTGCGAAGTGAGAGTCAAAACTCGTATCTTCAAACTTTCTAGAAGAGCGTAACGGGCCCATTCCATTCAAGCAAACGATGAGTATATGGCATTGATGCGATAAATCGGTTTACGCCAACCTGTTTTACCCAAAACAAGAATCGGCTTCGGGACGCGGCACTACCCGCTGACACCCTGCAAACGACCGTGTGGTTGCGGCCTGAATCTTATGTGACTCCTCTGCTGCTTTGAATGCATTTAAGCTTATTTAAATAGAGGGATGTCAGCTATTGATATTTACGATAGTATTTTCAATCCTCCTCAATAGACATTTAGGCGGGGTTCTTTCACGATAGATATCGACCGGGCCCATTCTTCGAGAAAACAAAGAGCTTTTCTTTGCCAAGTATTTCGAAATATCATCGACAGTTTCAGCGATAGAACACGGCAGTAGAAGGACATCATCTGGCAGAATGAACAACAATACATCTAAA